>UFQX01000428.1:373889-378889 GCA_900497675.1 Arapaima gigas | reverse complement strand
CTTTGTTTCTCACACACACACACACACACACACACACACACACACACAAATATACTGATATGAATTGTGCATTGTTCTCTGAGGAATCCATTCTTTATCCACAGGAGCCAGGAGTCACTAGCTGTTACATGTGAGCATCTAATCATCAAACATAACATATACATGAGCAACAGTGAGAGAGAGGGATGAAGGGCAGGGGGGGCTTCAGAGATGAAAAAACACCACCAACCTCATCATCATCATCACAATGCCAAGCAGTAACACGGCCACTAGCTGTTATACGTGCGCACATAAAAACAATTCGGGAAAGTGCTCTTACATTAAGCACATACTCTACAAATATTGCAAACACTTCATCTTTACCAACAAACAATAAAAAGTAACAGAACACTCTTTCTACTCAAATATCCAAACCTCCCGGAGGGCACCCCACTATCCCTATTCCCATCCTACAGTGAGGCCCTCCATCCCACATTTCCCCACAATCCGCTTGACCGAACTTATGCCTAAGTGGGTGGAAGGACCAATTAAACATCAACATCCCAAGTGGGGTAACAACCATGCACACAAAAGGACTATTTGCACAAACTTGACAGCACCATTACAGTATATAATAAGAAATTATACATGACACACAAAGTAAGGGTAAGTAAGCGTAATAAAGATTGCCAATATATATTTGCTATTAATTTTAATTTGCTATTTGCTATTAATACTTTACGTTGGACTACGACAGAGCAACATACTCTGTTGTGTCAGACTGTTCAACAGAACTAACAATATTGGTGAAATAAATACAGCCACTTTAAGGGATATACAATTCATATACAATACAATACTCATACAATAACGTGATACGATTTTTCACCGTTCCTCTTTTTCACTCGGCTCAGCTAGTGTAGTATATTCCTCTAGAGGGCGCTAACTGTCTGCATGAGAAAACAGTTTGACTTTCAGATAGTAGCTTTCTATTAGAATCAGAATTCTTATGGCGTTAATCAAACATTGTTAAAAATACCAATAATCGGACACTAACACAGAACAATAAGATTTCTGGAGAAAAAGGTTTTTATTTTGCTTTAATTGTTTTGATGAAAAAGTTGATTTGAAACCGTGATTGAGTTCCGGCAAGTGTTAACGTTTAGAATAACTTAGGTGATCCACAGGTGACGTTACAGTAAAAGAGAAATTTCTAATCATTTTATGAAAACATTGTTTCTTACGTCACCATGAATTATATTCAGTAGCTGTATACTATGTATATCCATAGCCATTCGGGTTTCTTTATTTCCTTCTGCATGATGAAGTATTAAAAACGTATGATGTATTCATAAATAACGGTTTAAATTAAAGTATTAATGGCTCAATTTTCATATTGATGACGCTCAACTACACATTTTATACTTTTCTTTGCCATTAAATAATTTGTCTTGAGCCATATCTGACAGAAACATCAAAAAATATAAACCTGTCAGTATATAGAAGGCTGAAACAAATTGCATTTATTTCTTAAGTGTAACGAACATGACACTGAAGCTTATAGATAAACATTCCTAAATAAAACATGTCTTGCAGAATGATTTGAAGATAATTTTGTTTTTTTTTTTTAACTCACTTGTTTTTCATTTTTATATTCAATGACAAAACTGAACAGATGCTTTTCTGTGGTTTGCGTTTGGCCGTAGACTAAATTCCCAGAACTATGTGTGTTTCACTGTGCCGGCAAGTGACAACAGTGATAAACACTTCAAGCCTAAGCGAACTGTAATAAACACAGAGACTGGGCCGTATTCTTGATCATGACAAACTTTTGCATTGTGAACGTCAACGGAATAATTCATATCCCAGCAGAAGTGAATCTTCCAATGACACAGTACCCTTACATGGTCTCTTCTGCTGCTGCTGCAAATGGAATATGGGTTCTCAAAGCTGGTAGAATTATGCATATTTTGCAATGTGAAAAGAGTGAGGGTAGAGTAAAGATGAAAAGTTTTACATGTATGAACTTTTTAAGCACCAATTTCAGATACCAAGAACATAAATTGTGACTCAGTTACGCCACTTGTACCTGAGTTGATACAAGGATTTCACATCATGTTCACTTTTGTCAGAAGAGGGAATTAGAAAAACTCCTCACTGATCCAGAGTGCTGTTGAAATGTTTTAGGGACAATTTACCGCAAATATTTTTCACAAGCTTGATTCAATTGTCATAAATCGTAGCTTCATATGTTTTTCAATACTGATTTTAATTCTGCTGCCAGTGTGAGGACTTACATTTGCATGGTATGACCTGATAATATTAATGAAAAAGGAAAAAAAGTGAGCTGTTGGATTATGTATTAAGAATACATTTTGCCATATGCATATCTGTTATAAGATAGTATAGAGGCTTTTGTCAATGAATTGAAGAAGCTGATTAAATATAGGGAAGTTTGACAGAGTTGGTCTGGAGCCGACCAGCATGAAAACGGCACAGTAAAAATGAACTGGGTGAGTGTGGCTGTGAAAGTCCAGACATGAACATGCCTACAGTGGATGAGATATTTTGTGAACTTCAAAGGCAGCAATCCCTCCATACCACCCCATATTATTAAAGCTAGTCTGTTCAAATCTGTGGAGTAACAATTTAATAGTTTAATCACAACCAAAAAATATTGACGTTGGACAACTCAAGAGCAGAGGATTTCTTAGCTGAGATTTTTCTCTGAAAAAGCAATTTAGTTATTTACTCATTCATAAAGCTGGGTAATTTTTACCATGCTCAGTGGTACTGATGTAGAATGTAGGACTTTAATCTGGGTTCTTAAAGTTGAAGGCCGCAGCTTTAACCACTATGCCACCTACCACCATGGATTAATATGAAATAGACAGCTGTGTTCACTGCAGTTCATACTGTTGTTGTGCAGATGTGGCCTTTACCTTGAGACAGGCTTGTTCTGCTGTAGTGCTCTTGAACAACACACTTCCATTAAACCGTGCCTGAAATATTTCCCAGCTGCTCAAATGGGCTAAAATGCTGGAACTTAACAATAAGTTGCTCTGAAGAAAAGCAGCAGTGAAATAAACACTTGTAAATACACAAGACTTGTGTTACTCATTGTTTTTCTGTTAGGTCTGACAAAAGGCCCTAGTATGGTTTCAGGCAGCCTTATATGCTGCTTTTATCTAGTTTGCATTTGCTCAGTTGCAGCTGAACAAGAAAATCCAGTTGTTTAAACTACTGTTTGAAACTGCTTCATCTGGACTAGTCATACACCATGTCCACGAAAGTCGGGCTTTCAAACCAGCAATAATCAGTGCTGTTACTCACCATGACATCATCCTTTTCACTCCAAGTCCAGGACAAACCGATAAAATACTGCATGTAAGGTAAAATGGGAGATGTAATTACCATTATGGCACAAACTTTGACAATTCCCCCATGATTGGCTCTTGATACTTGTAAATGTGAAAAATCAGCCTCACATTTGGTCTCGGCTCAGTAAATGGTATGAAAATTTCACTCTTATCAACTAGTATTTATCCGATACCTTACTTATCTCCCTGTAGTTGTCCACCCAGTTATACAGCCGAACTGTGCAACACACACACACACACGTCAACAGTTGACCTGAAACGTGTCTTTGGACTGTGGGAAGAAACTGAAGTACCTATAACATGGGGAGGAGCCTGAGCTGGATTCAAATGCATGTCTGAATACACAGTTCAGGAGCTGTGAGGCACCAGTTTCTTTTCTGCCGGGGCTGAACGAACTGGCGTTGATTAACGTGAGCGGAGCTGTGGCACAGCACATAGAACTGGTGCCTCGCAGCTCCTGAGCTGTGTATTCAAACATGGATTTGAAAGTAAGGTTCATTTCCCCTGAACAGTACATGTGTCGAAATGAGACGAAACCCGAGTTCTGTTCGCACGTGCGGGACTTACAGACTGTTGTAAAGGAACTTCAGTGTTAATTCAAATGATTAATTACATGGTCACAAGTTCATGCTAAAGCCAGCTGTGCACAGAAGGACACAATCACTTTAACACTGTACGTATAAACAGAACAGCCCCGACAGCATCATCATTCCTCCTTGGCTCTTCTCTTCAGATCAGGACCAGGGAGTACAACTTTGAAAAGATCTTACATTTATTGTTTTATATTTTTTGCAGAGAAACAAATACAGCACATGGAGAAAAAGGGAACTTGACAGTTAATGGTTTAAAGTTTCTTACTTCTTAGTGGTCTTGAGTCAGCACTTCCACAATGTTGAACTGTCCACCTGTCACATTTTCAGTCCTTCTAAAAGCTGTGTGAACTATAAACACATGCCCATACACATTTCGTTCTGTCTCTCAATGACCTACTGAGCACATAAAATTGTTTGTATTTTAAGGCTTTAAAAATAAACACTGTGAAATTCCACTGTTCGCTTTAACAAAATACCACTTCCATTTATACCCACACGTTCCCAATTACTTTGACAAGTGTAACAAAAGGCCACAAAACAGAAACATGAAAACCAAAGTCTTATTTATATTCTTAAATTCTAATAGTTATTTCACAAAAGAGCCATTTCTACAGTAAAATGTATCACTATATCCAAATTGCTAAAGTACAGCATTTTGCCATAAAAACATCTGGATTAAGATTCTTTAAATAAAAAAAAAACAAAAAAACAATCTTTCTAGTGCCTGCAGAGAATTCAGCTGTGCTTTATACAATGGTATACAGTAATTTCTTGGTACTCGAATGTAATTTGTCCCTGAAGAGCGTTGGATACCAAATTTTTCAGATACCAATTGTCAATTTCCCCATTATTATAAAAAAGGAAAATAATTATGGCACTGGAGATGAGAGGGCACAGCACAGGGTTCACAGCTGGATTTCAGTGTTATGAGATGTTGAATAAAAATGTGTCAAAATAACTCGCTGGATCCACCTCTGACACATCAACCAGTACTGAAATACATAGGTTTATTAAAAGAAAAAAAAAAAAAAAAAAAAAAAAAAAAAAT
>UFQX01000428.1:322743-373869 GCA_900497675.1 Arapaima gigas | reverse complement strand
TTAAAAAAAAAAAAAAAAAAAAAAAAAAAAAAAAAAATTAAATGCACATTAAATGTGGTGATACAGCACAAATGTGTTCAACATAAAGTGGAGACAGCTGACAAAACACCTGCAATGACATTGCAACAGTACACAATAGTCTATAACAGTACATCCAGTATTATTTTTATTACGGCACACTGCACAGTACTGCACGCTATTTGTTCATTTTTAAAATGTATTTAATTTTTTCTTATGGAAAGCTGCCACTAAAAATATATCACAAAAAAAGTTTGTTTGGATAGTGAACTATAGGTATTAAGTTTCAAGAACTGTTACAGCAAAAAAAAAATCAAATATAGTTGAATTGAATTACGTAGGGATTCCTGTAGTGATTCTTTTTATTTATATTCACAGTTATTTCCATGTTTCAACTTGATACAAAATTACAGCATAGTTTTAATAATTGCAACTGAATGTCTAATTTAAATATGGCCTCGTTTCCGTTAACAGAAAACAGGGATGTGCATATGACTAGTCTCAACAATAAAACATTTTGACAAAACATCAATAATTATACAATGACACAAACTAAAATAGTAAACAGCTTGGTGTAGCATTTTGCTAGTATAGTGTACTGCCTTATTTTACACTTTTCCCTCATGCCAATATTACAGTGAGACAGATTCAAAAGCAGCGACTATACAGCTCGATACAAGAATACACAGGGGATGTACAAATGGACACTTTGGTTTTGTTTGCTGTCTTTGGCCAATTCCAAAAACAAATGTCCACTGACCACTGTGTTCAATCTACTGAGCAGACTGAATCACCCCTTTCTTCCTGGTGAGCAGTGTCCTCTGCCATGGTACCTGCACCACAGGATGGACCCACTTCATTATCCTGCCCACAGCTGTAGTTCCAATTCAACTAAACTGCTCTGACTGTTTTGTACGTTCATTTCAAAGGCTATCGGTACATACTGGCATCAAATGCAAACCAGCATATGGCACCAACTTAAAATCCACTCCTGGATCCTTCCACATTGCTGTAACAGACTCTAGTGTCCCCCTACACTACCATCTTTATCCAACAAGGAATATAACTGCTGCGCTGCTTATAAGTGAGATTTCCCTCTGTAGAGGAAAAAAGCTGAACAATGCAGGGTCACAACTTGCCCCCTGCTTCAGATCTGTACCACAGAGGGATCAATAAACTTCACTCACTCACCCACAAACACATTCTCTCTCTCACACTCACACACACACACACACTTTTATGGACCTACAGGTAGGAACTATGTGCACAATGAGACATTTTTAAATCACTTTTGTCCAAAGCAACTAATGTTAAGCTACTTGTACTGATTTATCCAATTTTGTACAGCTGGGTAATTCTTCCTGGAGCAAATCAGGGCAAGTACCTTGCTCAAGGGTACTACAGCAGGAAGGGGGATACTAACCTTCGATTGCAATGCAGTGGCTCTAACCACACTGCCACCTACTGTTAACAGCAGTTCTAATTTGGGGCTTAATGAATGCTAGAAATATTTAATTGAGGTTGTGGATCACTAGAGTTTACAGATATATACATAGCCTTGAACAACATCTCATGAACTTTGCTTCAAAGGACTTGTGATTCGATTAGAATTAACAATTTACAGAGTAGTCTGAGCAGGAATGACCCCTGTTGATCCATATCTTTATGCACAACCTTCCCTGCTCGATAACTTTCAGGAGAGACAGTCCCGTCCCTTCAGCTCACACTGGCAGTTCCCTCCTGGTGAAACAAATAACTTATCATCATGGCACCATTTACCGTTCCGCATTTCCCTACCTCCATTTATGTGCAACACCCACACAAGTGGCTCTTTACACACAGCTGGTAGCAACAACGATCTAATAATCAGTTTGTTCAAAACCAGCAGCCATTCTGGAGCACAGTTACTGCCTTAAGCCTTAATTAAGACACAATCGCTTCTTAATCAACAGCACCTTCGACACACAGGGACTTCTGCCCTAAACGAACAATCCCAAGCAGCCACGCTTCACAGACTGTTAAATGAGACCCCCTTAGCTGACTAGCTAAAATCAAGCCCTTTGTTAGAATCCAACCAGTTTCCTACAATATAAAAAAGACATTAAATTAGGGACAGTGTCTAGCTCTGCCTGAGCTGAGGGCAATGACATATCATTGCTTAATCAAAGCCCAAATGGATCTCCAAGAGGTTTCTAGCACACTGCAAGGTCTTTTCAAGCCCAAACTATGATGTTTGGCATCTAGGTGGAGTTTTCAGTACATACAAACATATAGAGTTGTATAAATTGGAAGGAATGTGGGGGAAAAAAAATTCCTACGGTAAAAGCAGACTTTTAGCCGAGTGCAGGAAATGTTTGGAGGTTGTGGTTTCTGCCCAAGGGGGTGACTGATAGGGTGTCCAAATTTTTTGCACACACCATATTTAGCTTTTTTTCCCCCCAATCTGTTAAATGCAGCAAATAAATAGTTACTGTGCATTAAATTTAGCAGAAATGTGTCAATTTGCTGTTTTTTTGATGTAGAGGTTCAGTTCACAATGTTTTATGTAGAATATTAATAAAACATTTAATTTGGCCAGTGGTGCCAAATCTTTTGCATACAACTGTACATCTTTGGTCATTCAATTCAAGACATAAGTAACCATTAGTAGCACCTGAGAAAGAGACAATTCATAAAAAGCAGTTTAGGGTGGACAAAAAATATCTTGTGCCCTTAAAGATGAAGAAAAGCAAACCACAGGGAGTTTTTGAACAAATAAATCACAACAAGCCCTTTCATTATTACTCAAAGGTCAGCAGGTTTGCATGCGACTCCTCTTCCACAGTGGAACACCTCTGAGGGGAATCCACTAAGCCATTCTGCTGGTGGTCATCAGCATGGAAGCTTGTGTCCAGACTTGAAGTTGAGACCATCAAATTGTCTAAATCAGGTTTGGAACTTGTCTCAAGGTTGTCCTGGTGGATTATGTTAGGCACAGAGAGCAAGAGTTGTGATAAAGTCTCTTCTCTGTCCTCCTTCACATATCCATCTTTGAACAAAGCCTTAAGGTTGGTTGAACTCTTGCTTCCTTCCTGGAGTACTCTGTCAAGGGGAGCATTGGCAGTGCAGGATCCCACACCTGTCTCCACCTCCCTCGAATCCTCTTCCTTTTCCAGCTGTTCCTCATCAACACTGGAGACAACAGCTTTGTCAGGAGATGGCACGCAGGAGGAGATGTCGGCTGCCGGCACCACAGGAAAGGAAGATATCATCATGTCCTGAGTGGTCTTCAGTGCACGGGAGACTCGTTTCTTTCCGGTTGGAGGAGGGGGATCCAACCGGGGGAAGACATCAAGTGTCATGTGGCTGAGGGGAGGCAACAGGTAGAAATTACTTCTGAAATATGTACAGTAAGACCCTGGGCCTCCAAGAGCAAAAGATCAGAACTGTCTGTCTCATTTTAATGACATTTGAATAGAGTTATTTGTAGTCCATATAGGGCACCTCTATAAGGTGTCAAGAGGGCTCCAACATCTCATTCCTACCAGGATGAGCAACAATACCTGGATGACACCCTCATTTATTTCTCACCGTACTTAAAACCCTGTCTTCTGGAAAACTGCTAAACAGCACATTTGAAAAAACGTCTTTAGTGAATACAAATGCTCAAAGGTTGAGAAGATTCAGATAAGTAGATTTCATAGAAAATAAGTTAAAGGTATAACAATGACAAGATGACTATCAGTATTGTCCTGCTTAGCTGATACTTCTACAAAACATTTGTACAGTTGGAAATGATACTGGAGCAATTCAAGATAAGTGCCCTAACAAAGGTATTACAAGTTTATTCTTTCTTTCTGGGGCTCAAATTTTCAAGCTAAAGTTAATTATTTAGTTTAGCATTTGTATAACAGGTATTATGCACTCAAACACTACATCTGAATTGTGTATGACTACTGTTACCTGTTGGATGGGGTGAAAAAACTGCCACCCTCCATACAGGACCACGCTGCCTCCACGTTTCTGTTCACCTCGGTCACCCCAATGTCGCCAAGGCTGCCTGGGTCTTTGCGGCGGAGTAGGTCGCTGACTTTTGCCCCCATGGCTTTACGCAGGTTCAGGGCAGTCTTCAGGGGCTGGCTGCTACCCAGTTTAAGAGTGCTGGCAGTGTCTGCAGGGTCAGCTGCTGCTGAGGAGTTGTTCTCTGGAAGTTGGTTGTAGGGTGAGGCGGGACTGCCGTTGTGCAGCTTAGCTGAGAGGGCAGCCTTGGGATTCTCAAACATGCTCTGGTCAACTGCAAAGTGCAGTACAAAACATCAGATTGCCTGTTTGCATGCAATATGAGCAGCAGGCTGTTCATTTTATAAATAAAAAAATTTGGATCGTACTGCTTATAAATGTCACATAGAAAACAATGGTTTACATTATTTGGCAGTTCAAGAACAAATAAAACAGGAATATGATATTCAGACTATTGCTGAGAACTACTTCACAGAACCACACAAACTGATACAAACCATGCACTATACTATTATAATATATTGTATTATATTATATTTCTACGTGCATCATACACAGCAGGAGACAATCATACTCTCACCTTATTGCAATGCTTTAATACTATTAATGAACTTTTCTATATCACCTTCAATCACAAAGTCATGGTATGAAATGCACCGGTACTGAGACCTGATCTTACATTTATACAGGAACATTTTAACTGCAGCACTTCCAGAGCATGGTAAAAACTGGCAAAAAAAACTACTTATAAACCAATAGTAGGCTGCACTACAACACATTGCACATAAATGCAATTCAACAATAACTGTGAAAAGACTAATTTTTTATAAGAAAAAACACTCCAACATTTTTGACAGGATAACACCTTACCTCAGGAAGAAAATATGTTTCTCGGAAAGCATTTTGACAAAACATAAAAAAGTAAACTTTAAATGATTGAAGGTAAGGTAATATTAGGTAATATTATAGCAATATATAAGAATAATATTTTTTGTATAATGACAAATGCACTCTTTATTATACTAATTGATGCACCTAGAACAATTCCCAACCACAAACATACTAACTAAAATAGGTCATACTCACCATTCTTGACTGGAGTACCAATGAAATACAGTGATTTGCTGTAGTGTGTTGCACAATTATAAATCTGTGGTCAAACACAGAAGACACTACTAATGAATTTTACCTTACTGAGATCGAACCCATTCCTTTGTCTTTTTTTCTCTCACTACAGTATCCAAAGTACTACCCAGGACAATATTTCCTCAGAATGTTAAATACTTCCAAAAAATTTAATCTGGGATTGATAGCACAACTAGTATTCCTGCATGGATGTTGTTACTGCCTTGTTACAAAGTGGGGAAGCAATGTACCAACAGTAAAAAAACACTTATAAGCACAACTGGGTTGAAACATGCATTTTGCACATGGAATAAAGACTAACATAATAAGAAAACATTAATTTTTACAATTCTTTTATATTTCAATCCTTGAACCCTGAAAACGTTCTCATTCATTGTTGCTTCTACCTTTGGATTTATCTTGCTTATCAATAAAGATAAAAATAGAAAGAATTCTTAAACAATACCACTGAGCGAAATATATATATAACATTTTAATGTTTTCATCGGTTGTATGCTGAGCAAAGAGAAAAAAAGCATCCTGAACCCGAAAAGATTAAAAAAAAAAAAAAAAAAAAAAACCACGAGCGAAACTCATACTGGGGATCTTTTTATATTTTAACGGTTAAATTACATTAAAATAATATTTCAAAACCCGGTTCTGTAGAATAGCACACAGTCTAAAGAAAACTGTATTAAACAGTGCAGCTGAGGGTAATTTAGGGCTTAGGACTCATACCATCAGCTGTTCTCTGTCCTCTGACTCATATCCCAGCATGGTGCTTGAAAAATAATCTGCAAAAATACCTCAAATTTTAATGAAACTCTGCATGGTCAGAGTGAAATAAAAGTGTTTTTGAAACTTATTTTCTGAATGATCAAGCTAATGCAGGATATCACAGGAGGATGACCCTGATCCATTCTTTTTTTCTCATGTATAGTAACTGTAAGGGAAGAACAGAATTTTAATTTAGTTACAAGGCACTGTCAGTGGATGCATACTCCCAGCGTGCTGTTAGACATGGTTTACTTTTTTATTGTTGGTAACACATTGGGAACCACTACAGAAATGCATATGCTTTAAAAGTTAGGGACAGTGGACTGGCACATTAGTGTCTGCACTTCAGGGGTCTTCCCACAGTTCAGGCTTGGTGTAAATGGCTGAATGGCCAGGATCTTCTCCACTCCAGTCATCCTCCCTACAGGCCTCACTTGTGACAGGATCCACTATTTTTGTCCTTTGGGAAGTTCCGTTTCAAAAGTGGTAACCAGCAATAACCATGGAATTGCCATTGAAAAAAACAATATATTTTAGTCCTCATATAGAGAGACTAGTACTGCAGATAATGCGCTTCTTTTCCCCAACTCCCATATAAAATCTGTCTGTCACAGGTGCACCAAGTGGCTACAGAAGAACCTGATTAAAAAGCTGGTAGAAAAGTATCACACACAAATGCTTACAAGCTTAAAGCAAATTCTGTGACAACTTTTTTTTTTTTTTTTTTAGGAAACACAAATGCTGAATGCAGCAGGGGCTCAAGTCAAGGGGTTCACTCCACTTCCTACTTTAAAAGGCACTCCAGCAGAGAGGCACTTCACCAGTGGCTGATTGCAGAAATCAGATACACCGGATAAATATATTAATAATAAGGCAGAACAGAACACGCCTGCTGATACACAACAAACAATGTAACGCAAGCCTGACAGTGACAGGATAGAACAAATATTTCCCAAAACTGGCAGGCAATGTCCAAGAAGTGGCAAGACCTTAAAAGGCACTACCCCTGAGTATTGAGGAGACAGGACTAAACAGGATTAACAATGACTGAGCAGCTATTCATTCTGCTCATGTAACAGTCCACACCTGTCTATGCTGTTGTGCTGTGAAGCAGAAAAACACTCCAAGTGTAATAATGCCTTCAGGGCACAGTATACAAAATCCAAATACTGCCAGGTTTTGTATGAGAAAGCCACTGTGCTATATATCGCTTGAAATAATGCTACTGCCATGTTTATGCAGCCAAAAAACCCAGTTTTAATGACATCAGTGTTTTATCTGCATATACTAAAAAAAAAAGTAAATCACAGATCCTTAAGGCAGCTTCACCCAAACATAACCTGCTTCCAATCCTGCCAAGAAACTCATACAATATAAACTGGTATTTTTAAAGCCTGGTGCTCCCAAAGTTACAAATGACAGATTTGCTGTTTGGAAATATAGTTTGCCAAGAACTATATTTGTAATTTTGCATGCAGATCACTGCCAGCAGTCAGATTTATTAGCAAGCTTGCATTTTTGGAGATGAAGTTGTACAGTGCTTCTGCTCTCATATATATGGCCATATTTTAATGGACCCACCAGACCTGGAAGTGCTGACAGACATGACTTCACACTATGACCACAGCCTGGAGCACAGGGCCTCTACACGCTGTTATCGTGCATGTCCTCAGAGGGAGCTCTCAGCACAAACAAGGAGGACAAAGGGATGGGTCTTGACAGAATGCAGCTTAAGTCAACCCAGAGACAACTTCAGAATATGACTTGTGTTACTCATTTCCATGAGTATTCCATTTCATTATCAGTAATTGCTTGTCCAGCTCATGGTTGTGGTGGTCCAGAACCTATCCTAAAAGTACAGAATGTAGGACAGGGTACACCCTGGATAGGATTCCAGATCATCTAATAATTATTATTATTGGTATAGGAGGTGTTGTTGAGTTTTAGTTGACTCATAGCAACTGCTTGTCTGGTTTTGTTAGTGACGGAGGATTTGACACTATGGTTTATCTTCCCCTACGTTTTTGGACTGCAAACACACTGTAATCTAATGGCTGAAAAACCACAACAGAAGCTTTACAATAACAAAAAACAAAATATATTTCACATTTACAGTGAAACAAGAAGGAAATTGACCATGTGAACTGAAGTAACCTTCAGCACGACAAAGGCAGGATGTACAGGTATCTACAATGAAGAATTGTTTCTCCCTGTTCCCCAGAGAGCCCAGAAGGAGGGCATTGGGAGCACAACAGCACCTGTGAACAGACTGCAGCCTGCAAACAGAAACTGTGAAAGTGAATGGCACTAAAACATGCAGCCACACAAAAACACACCACAAAACCACTGCTTTGACAACATGCAGAGCATGCTTCACAGAAACACACTTTCCATCTTGACAGTAGAGTCTGGAGCCTGTACTTTTAACCATATTATGTAGAAAATGATTTTCCTATGTAGAATATGTAGCAAATTACATATTAATGAATGATACAGACAGTATCTCTTCACTAGAAGGGAGCATATCCATTGTGTGAACAAATGTGAGGAACATCACTCCCTGATCCCTGCTCGCTGCCAGGCCACCACTCGCTCCATTCTGTTGCTGGTGCTCTGCTAGGTTTTGTGTTGCATTTAGATTCATTTGCTGTCATTTATAAGTACAAAAAGTAATGGACTAAAACACGGGTCTCACAAAAATATGCTGCTTTCTACTGAGGATAGCTGAAGAGATGAGTAATTAGCAGGGCAGGTAGCAGGGAGGTTAGTAGGAGAATTACTTCCCACATATGTTCGCCGAGTCCAGAAAAGCAGCAGTTACTAGTGGTGTTGAGCAAGCAGCTAGACAGCGATGTCATCATTCAGGCAGCTTGGAGGTTCCTGTTTGTTCAGCACGTTGAGCAGCCGGAGGATATTATCACAATGCCCCAGGCTGTCGTGGTCATCGCTCTCATCGGTGTTGGACTCGTACTCGGAAGCAATGCCTGACTCTCGGAACTTGAAGAGCTCCAGACTGCTGAGGATCTCACCACGGGATGGTGTAGGCGGGCTATGCTCCTTTATTTCACCCTGCTCCTGATGGGGGGGCCCAGGGAGGAAGCGGAAGCACTCAAATTTGACCAAGCAGGCGTCCCTACCTAGTGGGCTGCCCAGGGGCAGAGCCAGGGGTGAACCATCTTCTAGTTGAGGCAGGCCAGCATTTTCAGGCTGGGGGGTGGAGGGGTCACACAGCACAGGCGGTACATTGGCACGGAAAGTGATCTCCAGTAAACTGTCTTGGGAGCCCACTGTAGATCAGTATTAGATAAATTAATTAAGAGTTTTTAGCATATAATTATACTTACAATAATCATAACTATAATCAATATTTCATCCAGTCATAATCTGATTTATCTTATGACCCTTTAAGCACTTCTGCATTGTATAAAATTGTTAGTTATGGCATAATAAAATGAATTAAAATTTATATTATACAAATTTATATGATCAAAAAACAAAGTAAAAATAATCACTGGAGAATAATTCTAACAAATAACTGCAAAAAATTTTACTTGCTTGACACTATGTATGTAGCTTTTCATTTAAATGTATAGTAAATTTCACTAATAAAGGGTTAAAAGAAAGGGGGAAGAAGAAGTAGTAGAAAAGGAAGCAACAGTCCGTACTAGAGTGACTTCTGGACAGCTTGAGCTCCAGCTCCTGGATCTGTTTCACGAGTAGGGAGACGTGCTGCAGCATGTCCTTGTTCTGGAGTAGCAGCTGGTGTACACGAGCCTGGGCCTCAATCCGTGCTGCTGCCTCTGCTGCAAGCTGGTCCTTCAGCAGACGTACCTAAAGCACCGGAACACACACCTTTTTTGTTATGAACCTTTGCAGGCGTGTGTGAGTCAAAGGGTAAAAAAAGGTGAAGAATTCTCATACTAACACCCAACTTATGCCAGAAGTCAAAGTATAACAGACCTGAACATGACCAGATCGAGTGACTGCATATAGGAATGACCGGACACTCCAATGTATCAGAATATTACAGGCAAACTGAAAAACAAATTCTTCATTTGTGATTAAAATAACAAAAAATCTTTTTGAAAAAGTTTACGTGAAAATCCTCCGCTATAACAAGTCTTAAAGCCTCAATTGGTGCCCTATCTTAATTATGAATAACTTTATTGCTGTAAACCATGTTCAAGTAATATTTATAACTTTGCTTTCTTAGTAGGATCCCCTTAGTAGCTGCAGTGCTGAAGGGAAAAGAGCTCAGTTTCCAACACGTTTTGTTCTGGGTACAAATGAAGGGGCCTTGATTTCATGCTCACTTTGCTCCAGAATATTATACTGATGCTTTAGCTATATTGTGCTTAGCTCCAACACAGTGAAGGTAGTGCACTGAGCAGAACAGGTTATGAAACCGTGCTCAACCTGTCCTAATTACTGCGTTCCCCACATAACACACTGGGGATCTTTGTGGATGCAGATAACAGGCTCCTCTTTGTCCTTGATGTCATTTGGTGTTCCCACACATCCTCCTTGAATCCAGAGCAGTGCAAGTCCACGTTTCTCTCATGACGTGTGCAGAAACTCTGAGTACTGGTCTCCCAAACAGATAAAAGCAGCATGTTCCTCCTTCTGAGTTTTGTGTGTGTGTGTGTGTGTGTGTGTGCGTGTGTGTGTGTGGTTTCAATCAACACACGTGCATGTCAAAATCATTTTGACAGTTAAGAAGCTGTGTTTTTAGAAGCACACAAATATATAACCAGAAAACAAAAAGCTGACAAAAAATTCCATCTTCAAAAGGCTGTAAAACAATGGTTCATCCCAAAACAAAATAAAACAAAAAAACCAAAAAACAAAAAAAAGCAATTCAGACATTTGCTTTAAGGTGTTTTCCTCTTTTGTTATTTTACATATCCTAGTAAATTTGTGTGGTACTGCAGTTACACTTGTGAGCCAAAAGATCTCATGCTCAAATGAAGGCAGAAGAGCTGCTCTGTAGGTTCTGATCACCATGGTATTCCTTGTCTTTTATCTTGTACTACTCTAACTTTTGATTTTAATCATCCCAGTTTCAAAAGAAAAGGGGGTAAAAGTTTCCACAAGGGTACCAAAAAAGAGCTTACAGTGCTGTGAGAATATTTTTGCAGCTGACCCTCAGACAAGACAACATGACAGCAGTATAGTTATGTTATTTCCTTGACCTGGAAGATAATGAAATTTATAGTCACTGGTATGTAGAAATATGTACAAAAAGATCAAATTTTTTGAAAATGAGAAACTGGGCAAATACGTTTTCACAGCACTAAGTGTTGAGACAAAGTGACTGCTACAGTCACTGTGGTCACTGTGGCCCTCTAAGAACAAACTTTAGACAAAATCTGCTGTATATGAAAGTAAGTTTACAACAGGCAAGTGAGTTTGCACAGACTAAAAAAGTTAATATATAAGATTATATATATCAGTCACAAAATCAAATGAGACTTTTAGCTAATATTGTGAAAATTAAAAAAAATTCTAACTTTTTTAAAACTGTGGTACAACAATGCAGATATATTCTTTGCAAGACACACTAACTTTCTTCTGGTCTTTGCCATGGTGTAACAGTGCCACGGTATTGTAATTAATAGATAAATATGTACTTAAACCCAGGATGGAATTTGGAGGAATTTGTCAACAATTTGACCCATGTCAAGTGAGGTACTGAGATATTCCCACGACAACTTACTCACCCCTTTTCCTTCTGAAAACTACACTGTGCTTTCCTTAAATTACTATGCTGAAGCACTATTATTTTGCAACCCACTACACTGCTAACACTAGACTTAGCAGAAAAAAAAACACAGTGGTTCTGTCTGTCCTTATAGTAGGTAGATAAGTAGATAAGCAGGTTAAGGAGCTATGTGCATAAGCCCTGTCATCAAGTATGGGATTCTATGCAATGATGAAACTTGGAAAATTGTAATTAAGTCCTTATTTGAAAAAAAAATCCTGCATGAGAAGTCTCGCCAATGCAATTATACACACTGTGCTTGTAAGTCAATCACCTGCTGCTTCCTGTTTAAGACACAAAGTACCCAGCAGTCTAAAGTGTGTGTGCCCATGTGCACACATGCCCACCAACAGAGAACCTGATCAGTGTCTTAAATCACTTTCATACTGCAATGCAAGGGCTCTGTGTCCCACCAAGCATGACAAGCTACAACCAAGATGAAGGTCACCTGCTTCCATGGAAGGAGATGGCAGATAGTTGTCAGCTGTATCACTGTCTTGCTACTAGTTACACAGCCAAACAACCCAGGGCAAGCAGGAGGGCAGTGGTCTCACAGCTGTATCATAAAATGTGAACCACTTCCCACTGCACCCCAGCTTCTGCTCTGCAGAGACAGGTGGCAGTGTATCGAAACTCCAGGTGCAAATGGACTGCGACTGATGTGAATGCCGCATGCTGGGCAGACAGGATGAGGGAGGACTCACCTGCGCCACGGCCACCTGTGTCTGCTGTTGCTGCTGGACCAGCTGCTGCTGCAGGAGCTGAATCTGGTGGTGCATAGAAATTGGGCTCCCAGTGGGCAGCTGGCTGGCAGAAGGAAACAGCATTCTGGGCGTTCCCATCAAGATGACATCCTCCAGATCCTAGGAGCACCAAGACCACACAGGCATGACACACACCACAGTATGTGCACTACTGGGTAAAGATGTTGTTCCTCCAGGCTTAAAACGAGTTAATGGGTAATACCAGAATGTAGCCATAGAGTCCCAACAAACTATAGCTAGAAGCATATAGAGGTAAAATAAACAATTTATTGCAACAGCTGGTCGTAAGCTGCATGAGTAAAGTGTTATTCAATGCAATTTACTGTTGTATCTTCTTGAAGACAGACTTGGAGCACTTTCACAAGCTTACAGACAACACAATCATAACAATCAGCACATACTTGCCTTTTATATATGTGTGTATTTAAATATTAAAGGAGCAGAACTAAGACAGTAAGGACAAAAACTGTTAAATGAATAAATAAATGAATCAATAATAAAATAAATGGATAAATATTTATATTTATATTTATATTTATTCATTTAGTGTATGCTTTTCTCCAAGGTGACTTACAATTTCAGGTTACTTAGTATTATTCACCAGTTCCTGCATTTGGGTAATTTTACTGTTTCCATTTAGGGTTACCACTTTGCTCAAGGCTACTACAGCAGGAGGTGGGATGTAAACCTGGGTCCTCTGAGTGCAAGGCGATAGCTCTTAACAAAATGTCACCAGCTGCCCCGGTTTGAATCAATGTTAGAAATAGAGTGATTACCGATATACTTTATGATGATGAAGTGCCTAGCCAGTAACAAAAACTTAGAGACTGATGTCAAAATGGAGAAAATAATCTTTTGGGGGTCATCATCAATGGGCACATATATTGGATTGTCTCAGGTCACCTGGGTGCTTGCTCACCCCCTAGGCAGTCTACCCAGAGTGCTTTAATGTAAGTAACTGACCTGTGCTAAGAGCTGGCCCCGCAGTGGGTCATCACACATCAGCCACACAATGACAGCTCTGGTTATGCCGTTCTGTCCTATTCAGACTTCCTCAAATTGACCACTTCAGATGAAAAGCAGAGCTCGTTGGTCTCCAGTCTCTCTCCACCCTCAAACCCTCTGCCAGTCCCCACACCTTCAGTGCAGCAAATGTGTGCTACAGATCACTAGCTGAATCAGTGACAGAATGTATAAAATGGACAGATAAGCATGCTTCACTTTCCTACACAGCTCATCACATCAAAAGTGTTACTTGAGGACACTGATAGTGACACAAGTGTGGTGTTACCTTTTTGCCAATATGTTCAGATAAAGCTGCTGTTTCCATATCGATAAAAAAGCCCATTTCACATTAAGTGGGGTGCTATAGTTTAATTATACTTGTGAACACAGCTTTAATCTGGCTGCACTTCATATCAGGCTGCATTACCAGGATTGTTTTTTTCAGCTCCAGAATGGCTTGTTATATTTATAACAATTTCTTGTTTTAACCCAAAATGAACAATGACACCGATGGTGCGCAAAACGACAGAACGCTGATTGTGTGTGGCAATGAGCAGGTGTTTGGACTTCTCCTGTGCGTCATCTCTTCTTCAAAATCTCACTTTCAGTTTACTTAATGTCTTTTCTTCAGCAGTGGAACACATTCTGTACACCCCTTATTAGCACACGCACAGACACAACATACAAACACAAATCCATATTCTCCCACACGACACTTGCATGCTCACACTGGAATGAAGAATGTCTTCTCCAGTTGCTGTATAGTACACAGAGCAAACACACCCACAGACACAACCTCATCCATGACACCCTCTATAATTCCACCTAGTACACTTCAAAATCTCACCCACCCATTACTCTAGCTTTACACCTGGTCTGCTCCTCATATACTGTAATTTCTAATAAACAAATCTGTGAATATGTATAATGAAGGAAGTACAAAGTTAATATTATTATCAAACATTCAAACTGAAAAAATATTTATAGGGAAAATGACTCCTAATGCATGTGGCACTGATTCAAGAATAAAGGAAGGAATAATTCAACTCTGCTGCAGGGAATTCTTGAATGGTGACACTGACTTTCTGATGTGTGACACACCCTGATGCACTCAAGTTCCTCCAGATGTTCCCTCAGACATGATAATATATTGTAGTGAGCATGGGTTTGGGCTCTGTTCTACATAACGACAGTGAGACAGTCTCCATAACAGTTTTTTAAATTAACAACAGGCAAGGGCAGAAGGTAACATCCATGAAGGGTACATGGAAGGGTTGCTCTTTAAGCCTCTGCCCTGAAGCCAGTGAATCACCTTAGCCAATAATTATCAACATGTGCAAACACCCATAACAGAACACACACTGGTTGATGTTTGCACATGTTGATAATTATTTACAAGCTATATTGGCACCTTTATGTACTATACGATGCTACAATACTGTACAAAGACAACTGACAACCAGTGCTTCGTTTACTTGTTTGGGTAGTCCGGTCTTGTTGCTGCCACAAGTATAGTGAAGAAAGCAGAAAAAGATAACACAAAGCTGTATAATAAGAATAAAACATTGCATAAGCTCAGGTAACTGACATAAGAAACCCTTAAAATGGAATACCACTTTAAATGGTTATACAAAAATGTGACCCCAGCAATTGATAAAAAGTACATTAACTGTACTCATGCACAAGCTCATCTTGCTCTTTTAAACCAGGTCCTACAATAGAGGTCCACAGTTGAGCAGATGATGGATGAAGCTGTCACCCATAGCGGTAGATTAATTAATTAGGTCAAAATCACACGTGACAGATTAGTCCCTTTACCCTCGGAGGGGGTATTTCTAGTTCTGTTTTTACTGCACTGAAACACTTCACTTTTACTCCACTTTTCAGTTATTTTATTTACAGAAGTAGAGGAGTCAGACCCTCAGACCCTCCACTTTGCACTTCACCGATTCCACAATAATGGACACCTTCAGTAGTCTAAGGTTGGGTGCTGAAGTCTCTACTGACAGCAGGTAATACAGGTAAAGGAGTCCTGAGATGAAGTTTATTCTTTTAGCAGCCAGACACAAAAGTTAAAACATGCTTTCCGAACACTTGGGCTGTGGGTTCTAATCCAGCTCAGTCTGTGTAGAGTTTGCACAAAGTTTGCATATTCTGTCTGTGTTTGTCAGCTTCTGCAGTTGTTTCCTCTAGGTGCTCCGATTTCCTCTTAAATCGTGTGTTTTAAGTGCACTGGTACCTCCTACATTGCACAAGGTATGTGTATGTGAGCAAGTGTATAGATGAGTGATTGACTGAGTTTAGTGTAGTGTACCTAGCATTATAAGCCACCTTTTAAAAAGGTGTCAACTAAATTAAATACTATGTAGCTAATAATCACTGTACATCATTTTCGAAAGAGGCACGTGCTCACTGAATAAATATAAATGATATCAAAAGTCAGGAACATGAAAAAAACAAGCAAGCATGCAGAAACAGTGATAAAGTTCCAAAAACTCAGGTAACACAGATTACAAGATCAATGAGTTCAAGTGAGTCTCAAAATAATTCATTGTTCTTATGCAAAGTACAACGGCTTATGATAACTTAGGAAACAACAGCTTAGTATAATTTATCTGCTGTGGCCTCCTGATGCTTTTATGTAACTATCTTCGCATAAACAGCAGACGGAATCGTATTCAAGTTCCTCCCACATGCAGCATGTAAGTCCTGAAGTTCTAAATGAGTTTGTATGAGCCTGAAAAGGATCAAGTTCACTTTGGGTCAGGGGAAAAAAAAAAAAAAAAAATCACAAGAGTAATACATCTAGTCAGCAGATCAAATGACCTTGTGATTTCTTTCCCAAAACAGATATAAACAAGCTAGTTGGAAGCTGCTTAAACAGAATGCAGAATGGAACTAGAGTATAGCCCAACTGCGTAGTTCAATTCTATTTTTATTAAGTGCACAAAAAATTAATACATCTCATTATAGAGCTTCTCTAAAGTGCACAGTTTTCAAATTAGAAATCGCACCATCTCGGCTAAGGAAAACAGCCCAGCAAAAGGGATGGCAGCTGACCAACATGTGACAGATACGTCAGATGTGGGGTAGGTCACAGCAGTGCCAGGTAATGACAGCATGGTACAGAATTTTGAAATAAAGCAGCACATTCTCACAGACACAGAAAAAGTGAAGATTACAAACTGATAAATGATGTGAATTCAAGAACAACAACTGTGCTGTACATTGAAATGTTTGGTCAACTGCATTACAAGGCAATTGCCCTCTAATCTGGTCATGTGAGGACGTACAGTAACTGAAGTACCATGCATATTGACACTATTAGTCTAGAAATGATTTTGAAAACTTTGGCTGAAGGTACAGACCTCAAAACAGTGACTCCTCCAAAATATAGCATTTTTATGAGGCAATTTACTCCACTCCCCACGGACAACAACCTTAATGCAATTGCCCATGAGCATGAGGTTCTCAGTACCAAGCAGATTCGTTTCTTGGAAAAATTAATTTGTATGAAAATGATTTTTATGCACCTGATTTTAAGCATAAAGTAGAACATCAATCAGACACCAGAAACACAGGAAATGTAATAATTTAAAGCTTGAGCCTTCAGCTCAAAACGAATTTTGGTATCTTTCCGCACTGGCAATTTCTCATGTACAAAGGAAACAACTTACACTGCTTATATTCAGATAGAAGCTGCTAGAAGAAATCATTCAGACCTAACCAATGGCTTCTTTTTTATTATAGCTCAAGCAAAATTTATATTATAAAACAGTGGTGTTTCCATCTGCAGTCTTAGGGCATTAGAACAGGGAAACAGGGACAGTGATGGGAAACTTCTCTTTGTTCCGTTTTATACAACAAACTTAGTGAATGACTCCAGTATACACTTAGACCTATTCAATGACAATGAGCAAGCCAAAACTCTTTACCACTGACTCCATAGTTACTGATCGTGCTCATTAATACAGCTCAGTTTTTAAAAGGTCAGTGAAAAAAAAACCTGATTGTTCAGGAAATTACATAACACAAGATGTTATACCCTTTTACACAAAAAAAAATCCCATCTGAAGAAGGCCATACTTGTAGCACTTGTACTCTGACAGGTTGCAAAATGCTTGATATTTTTTCTGAATGCCATTGTGGTAAAGAATGTAAGTATAGCCCTCTGGTTTATGTTACTCTTTTATAAAGAATTATATATGATATATTCTGTAGCAGATAAAACAAATATCTGTTTATCATTTTCTTATTTAACCGTGCCTAAATAAAAGTACAAGAAGCTATTTCAATGTTTGAGCATTGAGCCACAAGTCTACAGTTCTTTGTAAAAATTTTTTTAAAAAAGATCATTTAAGAAAACAAGAGCAATACAAAATGTATACATGTGACCTACCTTTTTAAATACAAAAACCTTTTTCCAGTAAAAAATGATCATTAAGTATTCACCCAGTTTTGCAAGGTAAATTGTCAACAATCAAAGACAACTGCCACAATTCCATATTCACAACTAGAAGCCATGAAAGTTAGGAACAGAAACACTATGTTCATTTAGAGTATTTCAAAAGAAATCAATAAAAATGTTGCAAATGAAGTCACACACACACACAATAACAAACACAATAACATCATTTAGATTGTTCAAAGAGGGGGCCATGATTACAAAAATTATATCGGGTGAAATTTACAAACAAGGGGTAAAGGAGGTTGAAGAATTTAACACCACATGAGCCAGACTATAACAGTGAAGAAAGTCACACTATGATGCTGGTCTTGTTCTGCATAGCTGCTGGGAGATGCATAAAATCCAAATTTGGTCCTAGTGAATCCATAGAAATGGCCTACAAACTGAGTACTAGTATTATATGAAACCACTCAAAGTAGAATTGTCAGGTTATGACTTTACTACAAATTTATTACCTACCACAGTTGTATAATATTGCCTTCACCTCCTATAGATTCAATTCTAAAAATCCGCTTGGATTTAAAGAAAGGAAGATGTAATCAGGGGTTATCAACAAATAAACACAAAAGAGGAAAAGGAACGTCACAGCCATCCCAAGACAAAAAAATATCCTTAACCCTTTGGTAAAATCCACATATTAGATGCACCTCATTCAATTAAATGAATAGAAAATTCTGCACTACCACACTGATGACAGCACACCCTGAGCATCATTACAATGCTTTTGAAAAACAGTGTTCAAAATATGTGGACAGATGATGTCCATCTGGTGTTTCATTTAAAAGCAAGAATGACAAATGCTGTGCTTAGAGTCACTGAGAATCTTCTTGGGCTCATATGAGTTTTCAATCACCACACAGCCCCACTGTAACACCTTAAATAAGAATATGAATGCTAGCCTGGACTGTGGTGAGGACTTCTACTTTTAATTATGAGATCTGACAAGACGAGCTGGCTGGACAACAGACTCTTCCAATTACTGAGCCCAGTCTGAGAGAAGCCATTTGTTCTCTCTGGACAGATGGTACATCACAACTGTCAAGCAGAGCCAGAGATATATCCACCAAACTGCACAAAAATGCCTTGTCTGTTCATTACCAACAATCAAGTACTACTGTACTGAAAATCTGCACATCAGATACATCATATCTTGTTAACATCGCAAGTGAAATGGCCTGAACTCCGCTCTCACCCAGCTCATTAAAAAGAGGTCCACAGTGGCTGTAACTTCCCCTTCGGTATACAGCAACACCAGGCAACACTTCACTTATGGTCTTGCTTTGAGAAGAAAATAAGTAATGTCTCAAACAACAATGTTGGTGCCAGGACACATTCAGAGTAAGAGGTACCCATTCTCTGCCACCCCCAGCAAGGGTGTTACAAACTCTAAGGTTCAAAGGTCATAGTGCACAGCCACCTGGTGGAGGCTAATTTATTTATATTGCAAAGAGCAGCTTTAAAATGGCCAACATTAGTACTCCATGAGCAGCTGTCCACTGAAGGTCTGTGTTTGAAGTGTTTACACTGTAAAAAAAAAAGGCAACAAATTGAACACCTGGCAGTAGATTTATGAAGCTTCTGACAGGTAAAAATTCACACCTGTTTTAGCAAAAACACTTAAACCTTGACTTTATATTTCCATTTGTAATTGTGAAACCAGCTTTAAACACTTAGTTTTTTTTCCCATCAGAAAGAAAAACCGTAAATTTTACCCAAGTTCAAATATTTAGTAAATCTATTTCAGGTTATTGCAACTTTTACTTCAGCAACATTTTCCAAATTTTGATTTTGAGAACATCAGAGACACAGTGGTTAGAATTGCTGCCCGGTACTCGAAAAGGATCCAGATTTTTGTAGTACCATTACTCAGCTGGGTAAATCACTGTAAGCAGATTAACACTAAGTCACTTCAGAGAAAAGTGTCAGTTAAATGAATAAATGTACAACTACTAACAATAGTAAAAAAAAAAAACAGTACCTTCTTTTTTTTACTGCCCTCTTCCTCCTCCTCCTCTTTGGCTGCATCCAAATCAGTGACCCCTCGATTAAACCCACCACCAGTGCTATCTGGCAGCTGTACTTCTTCAGCATCTATGTCTGTTTCTTCAGCAACTGCCTCCTCTGCGCCAGTAATCTTTCGAGCTGAAAGAGAAGAATCTGAATTCTAGCTGGTCAAGGCAATGGATCTGCAGCCATAAACAAGGGGAAGAAATACACCACTCTCATGCATTTGTTAACAGGAAGAGGAGGACTTGGCAAACAACTTTATACAGGTAGATTTACATGAGAAAAACCTATAGGACTCTGGAACACAGATTGTTTCTTATACGTTTATAATATTATCAAGGGCATTCCATCAACACGAGGGGTGTCTGAACAACTAGCTATCAAGCATACAACAGTCACCTTTTCAAAATAACACTTCAGCCTGGCTCTCTCACCATTTAAATGAGACAGCACTGCAGTGGGTCCCTTACAATAAAGTCTGCTGCATTTAGAACGATAACAAGTGATTTTTGTAGCTGCGCTATGCAATATGCATGCCTATTTAAATAAGACTCTGAAACAGAGCCCTTCAATGGCAGCCTGCTTTGCAAATGACACCATTTTGGGAAGCGTGACAATGATGACAAGCAGCCAGAGTAGCTTAACACTGAAAGACATCACTGCATTTAAAACAGCTCAATGGCATTGAAGCTATCCACCTAAGCTATCCATCCATTCTGTGTTACCTAGCTTGAGTTTTTTAGTTTATTAGAAGGGGGGAGAATTGATGCAAAAAAATGGAAACTGACTTTTACATTTTTATTAATCCATTTAGCTGTGGCTGAACTGCAAAGCAATGTAGACATCAGAGGAAAAAAAGATACATTAAACAAAATAAGGAGAGCTTTAAAATACAGATGCTCGACTGTTGAAGCAGAGTTAGCATGTCCATTATTCCTGTTTTAAAGGACTGACAGGAAATACAAAGGTGATTATGATAGATGATATGACACATTTGAGTATCTGAAACCAGTTTAACAACTGCTTGGTACTGAGGTGAAATATGTAGGTATGGTGGTAGGTGAAACATGACACGAGATCGTGTAAGAGTCAACTAAAATCTGTGCTGGCTTTACCTGGTGTGGAGACATTAGCACCCTTGGTGGCACTGTCACTGTCCTCCTGGCCATCAGCATTCTGCTGTGTGTGCTGCAGGCTCAGCTTGTGGCACACCTCGAAGGCTTGGCCCACCGTTCGAACAATCCGCATAGCCTGGCTCTGGAGGGGAGGTGGTTCACACAGGATCAATCACTGAAAGCCCCCAGTGGTCAGGGCCAATCACTTCATATCTTTTGATACTGGTAACTACCTTCTGTGTGTATAAATACCCAAGAGAATGAGAGATTTTCTACTTCATGCATCCCCTGGTTTATAATCATGAGATAGATGGAAAAATATATAAAATGCTCATTCTAATAAGGGCATCCTGTCAGATTTAACGTGATAGTATTTTTCATAGTTTCTTTATTTTTTTTAGTGTTCAGCAGTTGAGGGTTACAAACAGAATCCAATAACAGTACTGTTTCTAATGCAATTTGTATATTGTACTTTGCCTTAAAAAAACCTGTAAACTGGCAATAAGAACAACACAGAAAGTCAGTCATCTATTCTGGCAAATTGCATACATGAAACCAGCAAGTGAACTGAAATTGAACACCTGGATCCCCATCTATGCCTGTTTCCATTTACCTGTAGTAGCAGTTTGCATCAGCTACTGCCATTCACTTTATTAAAGGCACAAAAGCAGTTCCACAGCATGGACAAATTACATTACATCAAATAACGTTGAAAATAATATGGGCTACAGTTGAAAAACATATAGAATGCCAGCTGTATTAACAAACTCAGTCAACCTAAGGGAATTGTAAAAGATTTTCAAAGGTAGATTAGGTGGCCTTCATATGAACTATTAACCCACAAGAATATATGGTCATGGCTAGTAGAAATGAAAACAGAACACTTGTGCAATGCAAGCAATGAAATACTTGAAACCTCCGCTATAATTCTCGTGGGCTTGTTGGTTTACAGGCGTAACAAACTCAAGCACTTAAGTCTATTAAAACTTACATATCAGGATTCTATAATACTATTAACTGCCTTCAACATGAGACTTAATATATGAATGAAGTAAATTTCATCTATCCATTCTATCAACTCTATCTTCATCTAACTCATTCTATCATCTATCAACTGCTTGTTTAATGTAGGGTCAAGGTGGTCCACAGCCTACCAGAGGGCCTCATTCACTCATACACTAATTCCCCAATTGGCAACTGGATACAACTCTGGTCTGAATCTACAGTCCAGGAGCTGTGAAACACTAGTGCTACCCACTGCACCACCTTTCTGTCCAGTAATGTAAATGAACTGTGATATTGCAGCCAGTTGTGAGGTCCACATGAGTTTCAGAAGACTGGAGGCTTGGTTTTACTTCTGATGATCTTGTGAACAAATTCCCAGTTTCAGCATGCTAAACTTCAGCATGAAAACTAGACTAGGAGAGATCCCCCAACAAACAACAGTAGAAAATTGGCAATCACTGAAAATTCCAACTCCACTTTAAAGATGCAGCTTAATTCAAAACTTTAAGTGGAATGGGGCATTAAAATGCTCAAAAATATTGTTTATACTTACAACTTTATTCAAGTTGCACAGGTGCATGAAAAAACTGAAATTGAAATAAAATCACCACATCTGCCTTTAGAAAGCAGCAGGGAGTTTACAGTTAATCTTTGACTTTGTTACCTTATAATGCATTACATAGTATTTATCATATAGTCAACATCATGTATACAAATACCTTCTTTATTTAAATGTTAAGGACAATAAAATTCTTCTATTCTTGAGTACACAGTAACAATGACATCTTGGTTGCATATGCCACTAAGAGGTTAAGAAATGGGTCTCAGCACTAAATTAACTGCTTAATAGCTTAATTCAGCAATACAACTAAATTACAAAAGAAAAGGAAATTCCAGCTGTCTCTGGAACAAGGTGCTTTCAGAGTTTGCAGTTATATGGTTTTATTTATATGGAATTTGCATTTATATGGTTGTATTTATATGGCTGGATATATTACTGAAGCATTGAAAGTGGAGGTATCTTGCTCAAAGGTACTAGAACTTACAAATCTTTTAACCACAACACTGACTCTTCATCCAGAACACTACTCAATGTTTTGGATGGTTTCCATTTTAGTTCCTCCTGAAGCTTTCCTCACCAAGTGGTGGTGCACAACAAGAGAACAACAAGTTAACCTGTGCTATGACATCATGGCAGCACATAAAAAAGCCACAGACAATGTGACATTAGCATGGCAACCAAAATGATGTGAAATAACACATATTCACTGAATTATACTTCAAAACCATTTACTAAATGCCATTAAAATAGAACATGTCTTCTGAATGGTCTTACCTTCTTTTTCGATTTGAAGACGTTGCAGCGGAACACATTACTCTGGCCATCTCTAGCAATGTAACTGAAGATCTTCAGGTCTTGGGAGTCATGGGAAACATAGAATATCCTGAAAATAACAAGAAGTTGGTGACAATTGATATTACTAATCTTTATTATTTATGACAGAGAAGGAAGCCAGGAATTAAACAGAAAATTAAAAGTTATATGTGAAATGCCTTGCTAAAGCCACCCACAAGAGTGAAGTTTTAGAAGGCTGGAAATCATAAATGCTGGAGAAACCTTTAGAATTACTGGATCATTCCTGGAGAATACCAACTACCATCAGGTAAATCAAATTGAATCTGTGATCCTGATAGGGTCTATCAAAAGTTACTGTAAATTATATACAGTTTGCTTCAGTAATAATAATGTTGTTTGTTGCCCATCTACCACTCAAGGAGTGAATTTTAGTTTTCACCACTCAAAGGACTAGAATATTAATTTTGCTTTGCTGACAAACTCCAAATTTTTAGGAATGAAATAACCGTTTGCCAATGAAACCGCAAATCATAAAATGCCGGAAACTGAAGTTTTTTTAAAAAAATATTTACTAAGCAATTTAACTCGGGTATCAACTGTATTGATCATGAAAATCTCTTTACCTAATGCATACCACACCGCACTCATTCTGAGTTTAAAAGAAAAAGTGACCTTTGACCAAAATTTTATCAGTGTAAGATCCTGCTATCACACCCTTCAAGGTGCTAACACTGCTACATTGTTTATGGGAGGGGGGGGGGGGTGGAAATCAGCTATATGGATTTAAAACTAGGAAATTTTTTATGTGGTTTTACACTGATCACATCCGGTAAAGAAAAAAACTGCCCAGTTATCTTTTACAAATGATTTTTGACATCTCTAGCTTTATAAATGCTATTGATGCCTTGCTGTTACTATAGCTCAAAAGTTAAAAAAGCACAAAGCACTGAGCAATCTCCCTTCCTACTGACAAACGGCCATCTCAGCTAAGCTGTTCACATGATTATTATAAAAAAGAAAAATAAATAAGAAACAGCTGATGTTTCAAAATATATATTATGAATTTAGTCAGACGTTATCAAACTGACTGTTGCGGATTTCAGTATCTGGAAGGTAAATACATCTGTATTTACACATTCCTGACAAATAAACAGTTCCTGCCCACCACTGGGATGCCAGTACAGATCAAAACAGGGGTTAGCTGAAGTAGCTATTCCTATAAGCATTAGAAATAACACACAGACCAAATGTCACAATATTGACTCTAGCTATTATTCTACACTATACTGCTGACATGGTACTGAGCAAAGTACTTCCATCTTTTGTAGAGGACTTTAGGGTATTTTCCCTATAAACATTTACATTTATTCTTTTTTATATTCTCCAAAGCAATGTACTACTCTGAGTAAAAAAAATTAACATTTCACAACAGATAGAGTTTTAGATACAGACAAGCAGTTGACAAAGTACAGTTAGTTTGCTGAATAACACTGTTTTTGGCCATGTACATAAAACTAAAAGGAAATACAAATGATAATAAAAAAAATACTGTGATGTAAATGTATGTAGCTGTTAGGAGATCAGGAGAGAAATGTGTGTGAGAAAGATGCATTTTGCAGCCCTTTGTGAATAATGAAAATGATTCAGTTGTTTTGAAGGAGAGATTGAGCTCATTCTACCACATTAGAACCAGAACTGAGAACCAACAGACTTTTCATTTTGAACATCTTATGTGTGGAACCACAAAGTGACCAGAAATGGAGGAGGACAGCACTCCTGTTGGGGTGCAGGGAGTGTTTTCTTTTTATTCAACTCTGTCTTAACTTGCCACATGGCATAACACATTTGATTGGCTTTTGGTGACATGGCAGCTAGATTAAAGATTCCAGCTCTACCCCTGCTTACTGTTACTGGGGTGCAGATCATTGACTATATGGTAGGAAGCTATAGAGGATGGATAAGACCCAGTTAACTCACAGCTCCATTATAACTTATTACACTGATAACTCAATAAAATAACTAATAACTTAATTAAATACAGCACTTCCCTTTATCCAAGAAAGTACCACACCAGCCCACAGAAGGCAGCAATATAACACTATACACACTTATAAGTACAAAAACATCTCATTACAACTACATGTTTTAACATTTGAAAAACCTAATCTTTCAATCATGGATGCATAAGTGATGGAAAGGAAAGTTTAATATTGTGCTTAATTATAATTATAAGAGCATTTCCAAAATGCTGTGAAGATAGGGACAGAAATGTATAAAAAACCCAGCCATGGCATAATTTATTGAGTATGAACTACAGGTTCTCTGGCTGGTTTTAGTTTTATGTTGACTTGCAAACATGTCAGCCTGAAGCAAAGTTGGAGTATAACATCTCAGATATGCTTGTTGTGTGACACAATATTTTTGGTATTCTCATTAGCCGAGAACAAACAAGGCTAAGAAAAAAAATTATACCCAATGATAGCTCCCACAGCCTAAGAGCCTTACTCCTCAGAAACATGTCTGTGTGGTAATGCCCTTTGGTAATGTTTTTCTTTCATTAACAGGGGCTGGCCAAAGTGTGCATAGTTTGGCCAGATGAGACTGAAAATACTAATCAATCCTTCCTCCAACGTGGCTTCAAGTGACAGACAAAAGGTTCTAATTAATCACCACTCCTTGTCATTCCTATTATTTTTAGTTTGTTGTCTGTTATCTTTGTAAGGTGCTAAACTATTTTTTAACTTTCAGCCTCTCAATTCCTTGTTCAGAAAAACTTCTTGTGGGCTGTTGATGGATAATTGTGACATTCTGAATTCCACTCAACAAATGTGAGTGGAACAAGGGGTTTGAATTGGAGGTGTCTTGTGGTTCTTCTTAGAGGTTGGAGGGACAGTGGTGGCCAGGCATGAATGTTTTTGCAGATGGCACCTTTTGACAGCCACCAGCTATCAGTGCGGGAGCAGATTATCTGAAATCCACTGAGCATTACAGAGAGAAATGCAGATTAGAAATGCAGACTAATTGCCTGAGAATATTTTGGTAAACAACCCACACAAAAAGTTTGGTAGATGTGAAATGTGCAAGTGTGCTATTTACAACAAAAATGATTTGTGTTTTTCTTGTGACTGTTTCTATGAATAATACTTGTATTAGTGAACAAGGCTTGGCAGTGTTTACCGCGAATCATTACATGATAGCATGTTATTCTGTTCATTTAAAAAGGCTGTATGGGCTGCTTTTATGAAAATTGTATAGACTTTTGAAACCTGCCAAGTGGAAATGCATTAATTCAAATCTAAGGGGATTTTTTGGAAAATCTGATAACTTACAGCATGGTAGTGAATGTGTGCCAGAATATGCTACAAAGTTGAAAGAAGCCTATGACTTGCTTTGCCCTCATGCTGAATTCTGGTCGGCCTTAGTGCAGCCAGAGCCAGTCTTTCTGTCCATCTTACAGACATCTAGAATGGGAATAGCTGGCTAAGAACAAATGGGAGAGGGTTCATTCTCAGGCCAGACCTGTAGGAAGCAGGACTTGTCTCCCACAGCAGTGGGGAGTTCACTTTATCAGCATCTGAGTACCACAACATCCATACATTCAGAGGTGGAATGTGCAGGAGGAGACTAACACAGTGGATAAGTAAGTCCCTCTTGGCAAGATAGGAGGCAGGTCTAAAATTATCACACAAATTTGACAGCCAAATTTATATCTCAAAGCTGCAGAATGCAGAAGAAGAAAAAAGTAGTTTACAAACACTTCTGATCTATCAAACATTTGCTCATCAAACTAGAAAGAAAATAAGCAGGTAGAATAGTGGCTGTAACTGCTATCTTGTATTCAAAACACCCAAGTTTGAATCTCACATTGTGCTGTAGTATCCTTGAACAAGGTAATTATTCTGAAGTAAAAAGTAAAAATGTACAAAGTACTTTAAGAAGTATAAATAGTGATCAAATTATAAAGTAACCAATAATAACAGTGAAGCAGTGGTCAATTTATAAATCACTATACGCAGCTTAGTCTGCAAAGCTAACACTGTAAGATGCTTTAAAGAAATTTATCACCGAAATGAAAACATAGTAATAATAATAATAATAATAATAATAATAATAATAATAATAAAATACAGCATACTTCAAGTCTTCATTGTTGTAAGTAAAAACTTCTCTGACCAGTAAGGCTTCTCTTGGCCCCACAAAGACCCTACAATTCAGACACGTAGATGCCTCATGCCTGATCACATTTTAGACCTCATCCTGCTTGTCCAGCAGCTGTGTTTGGGCTTGTTCCTAACCTTTGAGCTTTAAATTATCAAAACACAATTGCACTGCATTTGCATTGATGAACAAGTTATAGATGGGCTGGTAACGCAGGCAAATGTGGCAAAGCACCAGACATCTCGGGCGCTCTAGTTGGCTCCATCTGTAAGTGCACAGGACTGTCACTCACTGGATGTTTCTTGCACCATTCTGTGTTGACTCTGGAGACTTTTATGTGTGAAAATCTGAGGAGAACAGCAGGTTCTGAAGTACTCAAACAACCCCAGCTGGCACCAACAACTATGCCACAGTCAAAGTTATGTAGATCAAATTTTTCCCCATTCAGAAGTTTGATGTGAATATTCATTGAAGACTTGTGTTTGCATGATTTTATTCACTGTGCTGTTGCCATGATTGGCTGAATGAGCAGGTGTTACCAATAAAGTGGTCAGTGAGTGTAAGTTTTATATAGTAAGCATATGTGTACTGTCCTTACTCACTAAGTTACTGGTTTGACACCCATGTATTATAGTTGTTTACTGCTACTTTCATGACCCATTGAACAGCCCTGTTCACAAAGACAATGATTTCGTGACATAAGAGTTGGTGACATTTTGCCACTGTTGAAAATCCATTTGCCCACCCCCAAACAACAGTATTGTGGTTTTTTTGTTGCCTTTTTTTAACTAAACAACAAAACAACTGAGTCATAGACAGAATCAATATACAGATATCCCTGTACTTACAAGCATAATGTGTTCCAGGAAATCGACTGGTACGGTAAAATCTCATTAAGTCAGAGATGTAATAACCGTTTGAAAATTCCCCTACACACTTCTTGTTGTTTGTAAAATTGAAAAATCAGCCACATATTTGGTCATAACTCAGTAAAGGCTCTTAAATAATTTCATTTGTATATGTGAAAACTGGTAAGTCAAAGACTAGTATCTAGAGGAACAAATCAAAGTGAAATTAAATTCATCATTGATACCACTATTCCATTTACATTTTTAACATTCTAATATTTTCTCCAAATATTTATTTCTCATGATCTTGATTTTTTGTGAAAACAGCTAAAAAAAAAGGCATCCATGGAATAGTAGAAACAGAAGGGCAGCACCCTGGTATTTTCATGTAAATTCATGTAGACACATTGAAGCCCACCCACTAGGGACAGTGGTGTAAGGGGTTAACACACAACACCTGACCAGTTCTGACCTTTCAAGACTTGTAGGAAAAAACATGTATAAACTGTACTTTGCAACTGCAGGACTGCTCTAACTTTTCACTGTCATACCAGTTTATTCATATGCTATTCAAAAGTCAAAAGGATAGATGCTTGATATGTAAGGATATGTAAGCAATGGATATCTGTGATACATTGCTTGGGGATTTAACGTGCAATAACCTTTCATACTGCAAGAGCCCCAACCCCTTTCCCTTCTGAAACAGTTTACAGATTATTACCAATCATGAAAACAGTAGTCACAATCAAGCGTGAGATTAAAAATTTCAATTATTTTGTTGGAGCTCATACAGTTATTGGCATCCCACTGTGGAGCGAAAGCAGCAGAGCACTGCATAGTACTAGAGGGCACCTGAAATATAATGACATCAAATGTAACTTGTAAATATTGGAGCCTTTTTTGAAAATTGATTGGTATCAAGTGTGGATGGACAGCAAGAAACAGTTAAAAATACCATGATTAAAACATTTCACTTGAACCAATTTACATTTTTACAATTTATTTAGCTGATGCTTTCTTCCAAGTTGATCAAGGGTAGTAGAGCTTTGAGGTGGGATTTGATCCTGAGCCCTTCCACTATGCCAACTGCTGTCCCTTGACAATATACTTTCATTCATAATTCTGATGCCACTTTCAAATGATAAGTTTTGCTCTGAAGACTAATCAGATGCAAATTTTGCACTAGTTTAAGGATTTGATACATCTGTCTTGTGCCATCGCAACAAACAAATTTTACAAATTTTGAAATAATTCAAAATAACAACATACAGCTGTCAACTGGTTAGACCTACGATCTTCTACTTGAAGGTCGAAGGTTTTAATGTCACCTGCTGCCCAGCATTTAAAGGCACGGTCTATATTATAGTGTTTAACTGCAAATTATGACTGGTACTTAGAGAATTTTCAGCTATGACTCCTAAAAATCATTTTTCAGCTCCCAGAAATAATCAGCAAAAAAAAAAAAAAAAAAAAAAAAAAAAAAAAGGAACAANCCCCCAAAAAAAAACAAAAAAAAAAAAAAAAAAAAAAAAAAAAAAGAGCCGGGTGGTCTCCTACTGTCCCCCCACACCCTATCGGACTACACTCAGTCCTTTGAATTGAGATTCTGACAGATGATAAAATGACCACATGGCATCCATGAGATGCTGCACTTTCTTCCACTTTCAGACTGTTGCCTGCAGTGCACTCTGGGTTTTAAGTTATTCCAAAGCCACAGAGATTATTTCTAAAAACTATATGGTTGTAGCCAAACAGCAGAGAAGGGTGGCATGAAGAAGTCGCAACAGCCCTGATTCGTTTGCCACACACTTCCTCCACAACCATACTCATCACTGAAGAACAGCAGACCAAAGAAATTTATTTATTTATTTATTTTTAGAGAGATCCAAGAATCATTCAGTGTTGCTGCTGTTGCACTTCATATTTAATTTCTCACATTTGCCATCACATCAGGACCTACTACCGCCAAGCATGGAACACAAGTGGTACCTGGAGGCAAAAACTCATCAGCTCACGCATTTGTTTTCTGCTTTCATACATTCAGTTTGTGGAAATCCATCACCCTCATATCTGCTGCTAATTCTATCAGTGGGACACATTCCACAGGCTTTCCTTATTCACTTTTTGACAGCTGCAGCTGTGCAAGGTCAGCTGGTCGAGAACATCACCATTTCTCCACTGCAGGCCATTGCAGTGTTTGCAAAATACAAAGATTTGCACTTTGGTGGAGGAATACTTTAACATGCTCTACGTAGATTTTAGAAGATACCACTTTATGATGAGATAAGAGATTCATTGTGGGTTTAGAGCTTGAGCAGAATATCTGGCTATTAAATTACAACATAACAAAAATGACCTGGAACACAAGTTATGAATTACTTCTCATAATTCATGAATCCCTCAATGCTGTCAAGTTGCTAAGGGCTAGAGTAAGAAAAAAGCTCCATACAAGGACACTCCCACCACCGTGCTTCACATTAGGGATAAGGTTTTGTTGGTGATGCTCTTTGCAAAATATGGGCCCTCTTATGGTACCCAAATAGTTCAGTTTTGAGCTCATCTGTAAAGGGAACAGAGTTCCAGAACTCTTTAGGCTGGTCCAATTGGTCTCCAGAAAACTTGTTGAATTTTTTGACCAAAGAGGCTTTTTCCTGGCAAACCACACATAAATCGCATTTCTGTTGATGGTTCTTATAAATTTCTATCTGGGTTCACAAACTTTCAGGCACGACTATAGGTGACTGGAACTTAGCACCATTTGTTCTGCAAGTAAATATGACATATCCATCACCTCCTTAGGCATCCATTTCAAGAGGCTAGGTAGACTAAGTATAAAGGAGAGATATGGGCCAAGAGCAACTGGAGACCATAAAAACAACCTGTTAACTGCTGTATTTTTACAATGTAAATCATCATTTAAAAACCTGTACCCGAAGAACTCCAGACACAAGCCAATCATTTTACAAGAAAAAAATGGATAAATAGAGGTCATTATTAAAAATATGAAAGGAAAGGATCTAAATATAATGAAATAAATAAAAAGCGGTCAAGTACAATACATGATACTGTCACAGCAAATTCTCTGCTCCCAGTTCCTTTAAAATGATTAAACAGAGCTAAAGCTCACAACATAAATTTGCAAACCATAACATCACATTCAAAAGAACCTGGCAAATGAATAAATGTAAATGTAACAGGACTAGTCTTGGATGTGTGATTCATCCCTGGGTGATGACGACAGATGACAGTATTACAGAGGAAAGACACAGGATGAGTCCTGTTTATACAGAAGTGAAAGGATTTCCAGAATGTCAAATGTATGATTTTTGGCACATTTCCTGATACATCAATTACATACAGCACAAACTTCAGCTTCTGACGAAATGCTGCTGTCACAGGTAAATGTGACAATTAAGGGAGCAGTGATGGCCATATGCTTGTTTAATTTTTTACCTGTAAATGGGGTCTTGCATCACCATCATCTTGCTTTCATCCCAGGTCCACTCTTTCTTCTGCCAAACAGATTGGATACCATCGTTAATGTCTCCTTAAGAAAAACACGTTTTTATCACAAGATTCATTACACTCTCTCCCTCACACACCCATTCTCACAACTACCTTAACAGACATTTTTAAAAATTCTTTATATTAGACTTATTTCTTACAACAACCTGAGCAAGAGTTTCATAAAAATGACCACCAAGGGGTGTAATGGAGCAATTACCTTGTACTCACTGTTCCCTACATTTTGAAAAACAGAAGCATGTTTTTTCTGAGATTTTGTTTGTGGGGAAAAAAAGGTAACGAACTGCTAGCATAGTCCCATGAGTAAAAAACTGTATGTGCGTGGTACATCACTAGGCAGCCTTTATAACCTTTTCACCCTGTATTTGAAAATACCCCAGTTCTGTGGTAACTGTCGTAATACTTTTGTTGCTTTGCTGCTCTAACACAACAGTGGCATTTACTACACTCTTCTGCATAGCCCCAAGGGAGTCCAAGCAGCGCAATATGAGTGTGATAATAGATCAAATGGCAGTAACAGTCCAGGGACTGTTAGTCTCATCTACCACTGCATGTTGGAAATAAATTTGTTTGTAATTTAGTCTAAATAAATGATTAATACTAAACAAGAGAGTGATAATATTATTAAAACAGAATATAATAATGAACATTCCTAGAATGTGACATCAACTTTTACACATCATTTACCATGATGTTTACAGCAATTTTGTATTTGATCAGAGAGGGCACTTAAGCAGATTAAGTCACACTGAACTAGACAAAGAGGATTATATGAATTCCAATCAATTCATTCATTTCCCACAGAGAAGTTATTTTAATCTTTCACAAACCAAAAACCACAATCTGAGACATCCATCAGAATGTATTTTTCATAACCAAGGGAGAATTGCAAACATTCTCCCACACCAAAACCAAACTGACCTGCTAACCAAAAAGAAAGCGTCTACTTTCGATTTTCCTTTGCAGCTGTGTTTGGAAGGGAAAAAAACAAGTGAACCACCTGCAAAGGTCTTTTTGGGGGGGGAAACGTTTTTGTGAGACGCTTATTGTGAGTCATCTCCACTCTTCTGCATTCTCACAGGTGTACCAGGGGTGAAGGAGTCTGTTTAAAGATGGTAGTGGATGAGTCAGGGTGTGATCATTAGGCGACACATCAGGAGGTTGGAACAGAACACACATTCACACCTTAGGGCTAACAGCACACACACGCACACACCTACGAATGCACAGAGGTCACTTTATTAGGAACAGCTATACAGCTGCTCGTTCACACAATAATTCACAATGCATACAATCACGCAGACATGGGTCATGAGCTTCAGTGAATTTTCACATCAAACTTCAGAATGGGAAAAAAAACGTGATCTATGTGACTTAGTTGTTGTTGCCAGATGAGGTGGTTTGAGTACTTCAGAAACTGCTGGTCTCCTGGGAATTTCGCGCAAAACAGTCTCAGTCACAGAATGGTGCAAAAAACAAAAAATATCCATTGAGTGGCAGCTCTGTGGACGGAAACACCTTGTTGATGAGAGAGGTCAGAGGAGAATGGCCAGACTGGTTTGAGATGACAGGAAGGCTACAGTAACTTAAGTAACCATTCTTTACAACAGTGGTGGGCAGAAAAGCATCTCTTAAAGCATGACATGTCCAACCTTGAGCCAGATGGGCTAAAACAGCAGAAGACCACGTCTGGTTCCACTCCTATCAACCAGGAATAGGAAGGCTGAGGCTACAGTAGGCACTGGCTCACCGAAGCTAAAATTTAAGATCGGAAAAATGTCACCTGGTCTGATGAATCTCAATTTCTGCTGCGAAATGCAGACACTAAGGTTAGAATTTGGCACAAACAGCATGAAGCCATGGACCCAACCTGGCTTGCATCAACAGTTCAGGCTGGTGGTGGTGATGTAATGGTTGTGGGGAATGTTTTCTTGGCACACATTGGGCCGCCTAATACCAATCCAGCATTGTTTGAATACCACATCCACAAACTTGCCACAATTTACCCCATTTTCTAATAGCTACTTCCAGCATGATAATGAGCCATATCACAAAGCACAAATCATCTCAAACTGGTTCCATGAATGTGACAATGAGTTCATTGAACTTTCAATGCCCGCCCCCCCCCGTCACCAGATCTGAATCCACTTTTGGGACGTGGTAGAACGGCAGATTGACAGCATGAATGCGCAGCTGACAAAAGTGCATCAATTACGTGATGCAATCATGTCAATATGGACCAGAATCTCTAAAGAATATTTGGTAGGGTACTTGTAGATTTTTAAAATTTACATTGAGTTTTATGGGCTTTTTTATTATAGATAAGCTTCAGATAAAAGTTTGTTATAGTAAAAGTTTACATTTGTATACAGACATAGGTATTAATTTTCAAGAGCCGTTATAGTGAAAATTCCAGTATAGTGTTTGGATACCAAAGAATTGTAGTTTCAATTGTAGTTTCAACCACTGCTATGTTTCGGCAAAAATACAGGATTAATAACAAAAACATAAGCGTATCACAAAACCTGTTGAGATCAAATCATTGTGACAACCACTGGTTTTCTTGTTAAAAGAACATTTTTCTGCACATCTTCAGGTTGCAAACACAGGAAAAAGATGAAAATATCATAAAGTCTCAGACTGAGTCAAGGTCTGAACACAAAGCTTAAGTGCTGCAAGACACAAGTATTACCACTTGCACCCCTGTGTCCTTAAACATAATCAAAGTAGTTCAAAATTCATTTTTGATCATTTTAAAAACACACAAGGACATCAAGTTAAGACAGGCAGCACATAATGTAAATTTCTGAATTATGGCACAGCAATTCTGCATGAAGGAATGAGCCAAAATCCAGCAGAGCAAAGTGAGATCCAGGTCAAGGGCTAAAGAAAGGGTTTAATTGCAGGCATTTCCGCTAAAGGTGGTTCACCCATTTACTGACTGCAAAGGGGCAATTAAAGCAAACACACCTATGACTGCACATTATTTCCCATACCAAGGAAATAAAAAGAACATTGGTGCCACCTTTTTTCTCTCTCAGACTCAACTCATATATAATATATTAAAAAGATCTGATCAAATCAAATTTGAAAACATTGGAAAAAGAGAAAAAACTGAAAAGAATGAAAATACTTTTTGCAGCACTGTAATTATATACCCGATTGTTTAATAACATCCTTTATTTAAGGACACCATTGGGTCTTTAAGCATGGAGCTGTTTTAATACTTATTTAATACTTATTACTATTAATACTATATAGGTAGAACTGCAAGCCACGAAAGAGGTGACTATAAACATTTCAACTCACCTTCTTCTTCTTGCGTAGAACCACCTTGACTCCATCAACTGACACAATCAGGTTGACTTTCTTCTTCTTAATGTTCTTCACTTTGAATTCATACTGCATGGGAAAAATGTCACCAAACAGTCATTATAAATCAGTATCACAGAGCTTATAAATGATATAAAAAAACACCTTAGAATCACATATAAAGTTTGCAGCAAATAAAGTGTTGCATTCATAATTTGTTATGAATCAAATGCTTTCCTTATTTCACATAGAGATTAAATTTGCAAAGGGGGGTTAAAAGGGAAAGTCACATAAAAGCCTACTGCTATGACATAACTGCTAGGCAGAGGCAGCTGTGTAGTGGAATCAAAGCAAAAATAAACAGGAATCTATGAGGAGTGTAGCGAGGGGGGTGCTTGGAAGGGAGAAAAATTTTCTACAGCAAAGTGGCTCTGGGTCCCCCAGCCACCCGCTGAACACTGGAGCACTTGCCCTTTCATCCCAATTCTTGACCAACATTTATAACCTCCTGCTGACATGCATCCTCTTCATCTTCTCTGCCCAACACTCAGGGACTGAGGTATCATCATCATTTTATACTGTTAATGCAGCATAAAGACACTAAAAAACCCCTATACCCCAGAACCAATAAACAAACATCAATCTAAAATAAATATGTTTTCCCCCAATGAAAGATCAAATGTTTAATTCATGATATAACTTTTTATTAGTCCTCATCTTCAAGCACTGTGCTGGAAATTGTGCTGCTTTGAATATATGCCTATTAGATGATGCCATTACAAAACCATTACTCCATCCTACTTCTGCTCATGATAATGACTTCCTGTTTGAGTTGGGCCTAATTGGGTTCCTTTAGAAGTTTGTCTCTGCAATCTGCCAGTCTGTGTTCATCCCTCCGGGACATCCAAAGCATAGTTTTACATCAGGAAGAAAAGAAAGTAAATAAATCTTCATTTTTCGGATCTTATCCTAATCTATGAAGTCATATATTAGCCACAATTCTCACTCACAATAACTGCTTATCCTGAAGTAGTAATGGCACCCCAGAAGAGCACTCCATTTCAGGGAGGCCACACACGTTTGCTTACAGGGTCACATGCTATGGGCAATTCAGAGTCACCAATTAACTTGAACTATATGTCTTTGGACTATGGAGAGGAAAATGCCCAGAGCAAACCCACAGAAACATGAGAAGAACATAGAAACTAGACTACATATACTGAGTCAGATTCAAAAATCACATGAAATGTCATTCTTGTGTTGGCAAAAAATTGCGTACATTTTGCACCACAGACACAGCCTGTTTATACAACAACAAATCTGGCTTCCAAATCCAGTATCAGCATTATGACCAATGGCATAACAGGCTTGGAATCCTGCAGACTGTTTAAGTGTTTGCAGCCCATGAGCTTGGAGCAAATCTCGTAAGCATGCAACACACCATCTTCTAAGACAAGAAGAGACGTATACTGAAAAGTTGATGGCTCAACAAGTAGTGATGCTGCCTCACAGTGCTTCCGCTAGTTGGGTGCAAGTTTGAATCCGTCTCAAGCTGTGTGGAATTTGCATGTTCTCGCCATGTGGGTTTGTAAAAAAAAAAAAAAAAAAAAAAAAGTTGTTTCAGGTTAAGCAGTCACTCTAAATTGCCTGCAGTATGTGGTCACCCTGCAATGGACTGGTATCCCATATTTCATAACCCTACTCAGGCTAAAATGGTTAGGTAGAAGGAGCTGTACCACATAGTATTTAATGGACTCCTGTCCTGCTATTTTAATGAAGTATCTTGTCATCTCTCAAAAAATTTCAGATAGCAGACCTCAATGAGGTGCATCATCCCCTGACCACATACAGGGTATATTAAGCATTTTACAAACTTCATCATAAAAAAAATTCCGTAGCCAGTTTATATGGGGATTAATTCGGACATTATATTTTCACACATATGGTAAATTATGTCAATAAGTAATTAACATCCACTACAATCCATGCATGCAAGAAGTAAGAATGAAAATGTGCCAATGTTCTGCATACATTTTCTTTGTAATTAATCACAAAGAGCTCTGGATCAGGGTGGTCCTGTCCAGATCAGGGAGAACAGGCCTCAACATAGGAATGCAGCTGGGTAAACAAGATGCTTTAAGAACAATTGAGTAAGCAAGCCTGTATAAGGTAAACAGTTTGGATTCTAACAAAAAGGTAAATTTAAGTTTCACAGCTTTCATTATTTATATGAGACACACATATGTTTTTTTTCCCCCTAAAGTACAGTCACAGTCATATAAACAACCTGGATTCTAATAATATGGGAAATATAAGATCTGGAGTTCTGTGTGAGATGAAGGAATCTAGTAATGGAGCACCTCCCTTTTAGACAATTCATTCATTTGACAGAAAACTGAAAATAACTTAATGTACCTTAATGCGACCTCTACAAACAGCAGAACACACCGTGAATTCAGTAATTCAAATGTTATTACTTCTTACTTATTACTGTTGTCACCTGTTACTATTACTTGTTTCTCTGAAGGCATCAGTATTTTGGGCTAACATACAGTATTTTTAGAATATATGATACAGGTCAGATTTCTTGGAACATGTTAAACACAAAAGAATAAGGTTCTAAGTCTGTAACAGGAAAAAGACTGTTGGAAACACAAACATGTAAAATCTTATCAAAAAAATCACAGAGACCCATCTCTTCCTGTGGACATGGTAATTATGTGTTACAGTGGGGTTACAATGCAATGTCTGTCCACTGCCACAACTGTAAAGATTTTCACTGCTTGACTCGATTCTCAGGGATGACTTTTTAAAACCCAGTCACAACACCACAACATTCCCTTTTTTCAGTGGTTATGTGGTTTGTCTGACTCCTTCCAGGAAAATACATTTTATTTTGTAACTGAAAGTGCACAGATACGCATATGCAGGATGTGTGCCCACACATGTCTCCTGAAAACTGAGCAGCACACATCCTCAGCTATCTGTGAAGGCACACACTGTTTGAGGTACAAGTTAAGAGCCTCCCTGTGATCACTGACAGTGCCAGTTTCATAAGCATCAGGATATGTACACAAGTAGCCACAAAAAATACGCACATCACAACTAGGATCAGATGATGTAGCATTAGAGCCACTGTGTTCAAAGGATCCATGTCTGAACTCCACCTCCTGCTGTAGCACCCTTGATCGAAATAGTTACACTGAAGTACTCCAGCTGTACAAATAGGTAAATCATTGTAAGTACCTTAACACTGTGCTTTGAGAAAAGCATCAGCTACACAAATAAAAGTAAATGTTATTCATAGCTTCATCTACATGAAATCTGTCTGCAAAAATAACTGTACATAAGTCTCACTACAGTGCCAGCTGCAGAAATAGACACCATTACTTTAAGTATAGTCTACGGTAAAATTAAATATGCATTTTATGTATGCCACCAATTAATTGTATAATCCCTTATGTTATTAAAGAATGGTGGTTCATTACTGTACAAAACAAAACAACTGTGTTATAAAAACTGTGGTGTGTTAAATTAGGACAATTTATTTTGAGTTGTATGTAATTTGAGGTGTACTTGAACACTTTATCCATGACTGTTCTACAGAAAAATAAGCCTAGACTAGCTGTTCTATGTTATGAGACAATCTTTTCAATACCCAGTGAAAAGAAAGGAAACACATAAGGGTTTCCATAGCGACCTTGGAGAGAAATCTTCCAACTACTGTACACATACCAAAATGCTGCAATGATTAAAAGACTTCATTAGTGTTTCACATTTTTAATTTTTCCCATAATAATTTTGACCTTTGTACAATAAAAATAGTAACTTTCATTTAGAAACAGGCAAAGAATAATAAGATGATTGACTTCAAACCAAATAATTAAATAAATTAGCTCAAAAGGGATAAATGCCCATTGATTTTGGGGGAAACAGGACCTGTCTGGAATGGATTATACAAACCACATTTATTCACACTGGGAAATAATAATTAATAAATGATATAAAGTCTCCTGCTTAGGGCTCTGAAAGCTGCCGCACAAAATCAGGTGACAACGTGGCACATGAATTCTTTCTGGAAAGGCTTGAGTGCCACCCTGTCCGTGACAGATTCTCAATTAATCTCCAAAACATTTGTGCAATTGCTACTTGGAAAGCCAGACTTTCATCATGTCTCTGTGACAGTACAGAGAGTTCCTTATAAATTTGAAAAGTAACATGAGACAAACATGGAGAATATGTGCGTAATACTTCACTTTTCTGTGCAAACCTACTGGACCAATGATATTAGCATGATTTTATGATTATCCAATATTAGTATTATTATTGTATGGATTTTCTGAACCCTTGCATGTACTGAAAACAGCTTTGTACTTTAGGCGAAACTGTCCAAAACTGGGCAGCTCATTAAAATTGTTTATGAAGAGATTATAAAACATAAACTATTACCTAATGTTGATAAACCTACGAACTAACTTCATTACACAATCAAAGGTTCTACACTGAGTTTATGGTCTACAGGCCTAATCTGCCTCACAGCACCTGAACAGTGTCACTGTTCATGAGGTTCAATCCCAGCTCAGTCTGGGTGGAGATCATATGGGTTTCCTCTGGGTACTCTGGTGTCCTACCACAGTCCGAAGATCTGTGTTTCAGATGGCTTGGTGAAATTGCTTGTAGTGTGAGTGCATGAGTGAGTTAATTGCTCAACTGTACACATTGGTGCATGACTGCAGGTTGGGCACTGTAGTTTATCTAGCACTTTAAGTGATATTATATAAAAAGATAAATACTATATAATATTCATTCTACAGCACTCAGGAGAAAAGTACGCTAAATAAATGAATGTAGAATTCAAATAAACTTGTGATCATTAACTTGCTGAGTGTGGCCAATGTCGTGAAGCCACATTTATGATATAAGCTTTAAACAGGTTACATCTGAGAGTAATGCAAATTGAGAGTTAAATGTTATTTTGTATCCTGGCCCTAGACAACTATGACAAAAGCAGTTTTTTTCCCCCAGAAGAGAATCCAATTCAGTGTATTTGATTAATCTGTTCAAAGAGCTACAGATTAAAATCGACCTCTTAGACAATTATCTTCTGAGCTGGAGGCATATTTTGTCTTAATGAAGATTTAACTGGAACTTTTAAAAATTTTTTGAAGAAGTTTGTCCCTTTAAAATCAGAATAAGACTAGGATTATTTCTAATGAATTAAGATCAATAATTTGATGAATTATAAAAACAATGCAAATTTTCCAAATACCACACTAATCCACAGATATGTTTAAAACCAATGCTGTACTTGGGTTAATGTGTACGACCTCCTGGGCCGATTATTTCTAGTTTATTGCTGGCAACTCTTACCTTCCTTATAATTCAAACCCATAGCACTAAACTGTCTTGATGAAAAGACTGGTTCTTAAATGCACAACACATACTAAACATAATGTCTAAAAATGGGCAATATTATTTTTAAAAAGTGCAAATTTAATGCTATCAGCTTTTAGTTACAAGGAATTTATAAATATTCATAGAAACAGACACAACACACCTAAGTCACCAGCCACAGGCAAGAAATGCTTCAAGTTGCCTCTAACCAATTGTAAAACCAAAAATACCATAATTAAACAAAAAGGTACATTATTCTGCAAACTTTAATCATTTGCTTCCCATACATGGTGAAAGTGCAATTTAGAATTCTCAACTCTTTGGACTGTGGACCCACACTAAACACTCTGCCAACAAACTGCCTAAAAGTTCAATCCTGTCAGGGGGAAAAAAAAAAAAAATTGTGTGAGAGAGAGAGAGAGAGAGAGAGAGAGAGAGAGAGAGAGAGAGAGAGAGAGAGAGAGAGACTGATTTGGATGGCTTGAAAGTCACTCCCAATCTTAATCCCTGAGTTGTGCAAGAAAATTTGTTGCAGGAGCCATCAATTTGTTCTTCAAGAGTATGGCCTAAGAACTACAGTGTTTCTTTAATTCAACCTGAGCTTAAGAAATGTGCTGTAAATGTGAAAAGACAGTGAATTCTTCAGCCAAACCCCAGTATAAACTATACTGCAAAAAAGACAGACCTTCAAAGTATTTTTTCAAGGAAAAGAATTGGCAAATGTGGATTTCACAGTAAGATCATAACACAGCTTTCATGTAACAAAACAAGCTGAAAAAATATTCCTCGATACACTTTACTGTTGACAGGTTGTACTAAAACCTTCCTGTTTGCTTAAAAAAAAAAAAAAAAAAAAATCCTCAAAGACTAGGACGAGACATCACTTATCAGCTGGAGTATGTTTCTGGAGAGGCAACACCACCACATTCTCAAGACTTAAAAGGAGTATCTGGTGGAATGTTGAGCCAAGATTTCATCTTCTTGAGATTCCTCCTGAGAACTTTGTGGCTTTACATGTGATTCACTGATTCTATCTCCATATTCACTGGAAATACAAAATGGGATCACAATTCATCTGTATAACCAGAAAATACTTTTCAGCAGAACAGAGTTTGGCAGAAACTGTATAAATCACTTCAACAAAATGTTATAGCTAAAGTGTCATGCACTTTTACTAATAGTGAACATTAATATCCACCACTACAGAGAAATGGAAAGATGTAAACCTCACCCAAACACATTTTAGCACATAGATTATGTTATATTCAACTAAGACAAGATGCCCTACAGGGTACATATGTTCATTCACATGTTCATTTTCACAGCTAATTAATCAAATAAACCCATTAATTCATCAGTTTGAACTGTAAAAGTATAAACTACCTTAAACTCAAAGAACATACGTCTTATTTTCTGTCTGGAACATAGATTCATAGTGTAGATATAACCTGAATAAATTACAAACCCCATTTCCAGAAAAGTCGGGACATTCTGTAAAATGCAATAAAAACAAGAATCTGTGATTTGTTAATTCTCTTGAACCTTTATTTAACTGACAAAAGTACAAAGAAAAGATTTCCAATGTTTTTGCTGACCAACTTAATTGTATTTTGTAAATATAAACAAATTGAGAATTTTATGCCTGTAACACACAAAAAATAGTTGGGACAAAGGCGTGTTTACCACTCTGTTCACCTTTTGTTTTCAGTACACTTTTTAATTGTTTGTGAATGGAGGGTACTAATTGTTGCAGTTTTGCAAGTGAAATTGTTACCCATTCTTGTGGATACAAGACTTCAGCTGCTCAACAGTCCATGGTCGCTGTCGTCCGATTCTCCTCTTCATGATGCGATATACAGTACTGTGCAAAAGTCTTAGGCATGCAACTTCAATGTCTCTTGAGAAGTACAGGCAGATTCTTATCTACCATCAGGGAGGTTTCTGATTGGTCCCAAATTCATTCTGCAGCCTGAGAATGACCTCAAACACCCAATCTTCAGCAAAAAGAAGAAATCCTGCAACAGATGGTATGGTCCCCACAGAGCCCTGATCTCAACATGATCAAGTCAGTCTGGGAGTACATGCAGAGACAGTCAAAGTCTGCAGAAGAACTGTGGCCAGTTCCACAAAATGTTTGGAAGAACCTACCAACCTCTACCTTAAACTGCGTGCAAGTTTGGATAAGAGAACTGATGCCGTTTTAAAGGCAAAGGGTGGTCCCACCAAATATTGATTTGACTGAAGTTTTTTTTTGTCTACTCCACTTTTTAGAAGGTTTATTGATTAATAAGTATTCATGGCATTATTTTTGCAACCATCCTTGCTTTATAGCATTTTTCCCCCACAGCTGCCTAAGACTTTTGCACAGTACTGTACATTTTCAATAGGAGACAGTTTAGGACTGCAGGCAAGCTGCTGTTGTAGCACGTGCAGAGTGAGGCCTGGCATTGTCTTGCTGAAATAACCATGGACGTCCCGGGAAAAGACGCCACCCTGATGGCAGCATACGTCTCTCTAAAATCCCAATATACACCTCCGTGTTGTTAGTACCTTCCGACATCTGCAAGTCACCCATGCCACGGTCACTGATGCACCCCCATACCATGATAGATATTGGCTTTTGCACCTTTCGCTGATAACAGTCTGGATGGTCCCTTTTATCTTTGGCACGGAGAACTTAACATCCGTTTTTCCTGAAAACAAGCTGACACGTGGACTCATCTGACCACAGCAAATGTTTCTACTGTCTTTCGGACCATTTGAGATGAGCTCAGGCCCAGAGAACTCAGTGGTATTTCTGCACAGAATTGATGTATGGCTTTCTCCTGGATAATAGAGTTTCAGGTTTCATTTCTTGATGCAGTGGCGTACTACGTTAAGTGACAATGGTTTTCCGAAGTACTCCCGAGCCCACGTGGCTATATTTATCACAGTAGTATGATGGTTTCTCACGCAATGCTGTCTGAGGGCTTGAAGGTCATGCACATTCAGCAGTGTGTTTCAGCCTTGCCCTACACAGACAGATTTCTGTGGATTCCCTGAATCTTTTCACAATATTATGTACGGTAGATAGTGAAAGACCTAAATTCTGTGCAAACTTGTGTTGAAAAATGTTCTTTTTGAACTGTTTCACAATTCTCTCACAAAGCCTGGCACAAAGTGGTGAGCCACGACCTATCTTTGGTTGCAAAGACTGAGCCTTTTTAGGATGCTCCTTTTATACCCAATCATGATACCTTCACCTGTTACCAATTCACCTGCTTATTGTGGAATGTTTTTAAAAGTGTTGTAACATGAATATTCTATGAACTTTTCACTCTTATTTTGCCCCTGTCCCAACTTTTTTGAGTGTGTTGCAGACATCAAAATCAAAACTTGTTTATATTTACAAAATACAATCAAGTTGGTCACCCAAAACATTAAAAGTCATTTCATTGTACTTCTGTCAGTTAAATAAAGGTTCAAGAGAATTAACAAATCACAGATTCTTGTTTTTAATTGCATTTTACAAAATGTCCCAAATTTTCTGGAAATGGGGTGTGTAGTTATGACAACACAGTTCTCCTAAGTGAGGTAATGGGGGAAACACTGAGACAGATGCCTTTAAGAAGATAATAGATACCTCTTAAATCCAATCTCTTAGCAGATGTCTGAGATGCACTGACCAACACCACATCATTGTCCCGTCTAGACGGATGCACCAAGATGCAACATCCAATGACGACTCAGAGTCTGGATTTGTGTTACTCTGAGGGTGAGCAGTCAGAGGTGTCATCTAGCTATTTCACAAAGTTGTTTCACAAATAGGAGAAAAAACTAAACAATAGCATCTTTAAAATAATCTTATTTAATTTAACCCAATTATTCCTAAAGTACTGGCTCTATCAAGTATAACCATAGAACATATACTTTGTTTCAGATTCATCTAATTTATCAAAAAATGATTCAAAAGCTTAAAATGCTTAGAAACCATTTAAGATAAGTCTCAATATCTTATAAGAAGCACATTGTCTCTAGTGCTGACTGTCAGGCCAGTAACAAAAAACCTGTGCTTTAACGCAGCATTTAAAAAAACAATTAAAGCAGTATAAAACTTTATAAGTTGTTGAGCTGAGCACCTGTACAACTGATGAAAAACACATCAGCAGTATTCCACAATGATTATAAAATTGAGAAATCATTTTATGAAAAAAAGTACTGCTTTTTGTCTTCTCTCCATTTATAGCCTTTTAGTTTAATGTTTTTAATGGCTTTGCAAAGGGATCAGTTTGACATTTACATTTCAGATCTGGCAAGGAACTGGAAGAGAGCTTTAATATTATGCAGGTCTGCATATATGAAAAACAACAAATGTGAATATCAGCATCCTAATAATACCTAACCTGGATAATCGCCTTTGTTTGATACTGATGCTGTGGCCTGTATGGTTCCATCACCGTCACCAAGGCAGGAACACTAAACCCTGCTGGTATGGAAATGGTGAATGATTACAGCCATGACAGAGGGCATTGGAGCAGAAAGCACACCATCATAGAGGCATACTCTTAATCTTGCACAGGGAGAACAAATATTAAAGGAGAATTGCTATCTATGAAGGGTCAGAGCATGTCTGATGAGCAACTCATATTTCAGGACACTTGGTACAAAAACCATTTTTTATATTCTGATCTCAGAGAAAGGCAATGCTGTATGCTGCTGAAAACTTGAAGCTACATCAACTTCTGTGTTAAATGCAAAACAATTTGAAAGTTTTTTATACATTATAAATAAAAAATTATATTAATATAATAATATTAATATTGCTATATTTATATTTATTTTGCTGATGCTTTTCTCCAAAGCAACTCAAGTTTACAATGATGATACAGTGAAAATCCAGCTGTATTAATTCAAATACATTAATACATTGTTCAATGTTACTACAGTAAAAGGTGAGATTAAATCCTGGGGCTTTCAAGTCCCAAGGCAACATTTATAACCACTGCTTCTTACACAGTAACAAGAGACGACAAAAATGACTTCCCACTGAAACCCCAGCAGAGGATGTGCTCCTGTACCCCTATATTTTTTTATTTATTAATAGAAAAAGTTTTGTTTAGGTCACAGTATGAGTTTCCTGCATTTGTTTAATAAAGCTCATTGGTCTTTTCCTGTTGTGGAGGTGGTAGAACAGTGCTGTTTCCCGTTATGGAAACTCTTACAGCAGGGATTGTTGCCTAGATTAGAAATGTTGAGAATTTGGCCATGGTGTTTGGCTCACAATGTCATCCATTCAGCTACTCTGAACAGAATTTCCCCATCTGTACATTTTTTCCCCATTTAATTATTTTGGTGCTTATGAGTGGGATAAAATTTGCAAAAAAAAAAAAATTTAAGCGGAATGTACTAATTTCCTTGTGTACCCAGTGTCTGTCTTCTCTCCTGCTTATTGTTGGATTCCAACACTGTTTTCCAAACTTGCACATGCACTTCTTTTAAAACACTTATTACTAAATGCATAACCATAATCAGCATAGAAAATGTCCCCTTGGAAGCCCTTTACCAAACAATGGATTTGCTTAAAGCAATGATGTGAACACCTGTTCAGTAATGAAATGATTCAGTATACAAGGTAACACTTAAACTGCAACTGTTTAGAACTATTCCATATTACACAATATCAAAGATAGTTTATGCTGTGAAAAACCAAGTGATTTAACATTTTTTAAAACACTTCCATTGTAATAGATCTGAAAAAGTGACATGTGAAACTGATAAAGTGAAAAAAGATACAGATATTGATCTTTAAAGCTATAATATTTACTAAATTTCATTTATAGCTCTGAATGATGCCTCATCTCAGTATGGCAAATCATTTTTATCCAGTATGCAGGACATACACAATACCCTGCTGTTCCCTGCTTTGGAAATTGTCCTCCCATTTCCTTAGCCTGGCAAATTCCCCCGACACCCTGTTTGCAAAACACAGCACAAGCAGATGTGGGTTTAGTTCCATCCTTCTGTTTACATTTCACATCCTGTAAGTCTGCAGCTTCTGGACCTGTTTGGACTTTTAATATAGGAACACATTACTTTAGGAAGTCATCTTTTAATGTACAGGACATCGTATTCAAATAGTCTGCTGTTGTGCTGCTGAGATATCTAGGATCCCTCTAAGGGACATTTTTAGTGCTAGGAACCTGGTACAAAAAAAAAAAAAAAAAACCAACAACAACGAACAATTATAAAATTTTGAAAGTCATCAGGTCTGGGTTTTTTGTACCAGCTTGTACAATCTTTTGAAATGTTATCTATAGATTTCCTCATCTGGAACTACATCAAACACAACATAATTTCATCTATAAGACTTATAATGAATAAATAAAATTATTGATGCATTCTACCAATACCTCAACAAATCCCACTGCTGACAGAAACTATGGAAAAAAACTAGCCAGTAATGAAAGGACTCTTAATACTGCAATCCTAAATCAGTGCCTGGATTATATAAAGCAATGCTTTGTTCATGCGTGAACTGTAATCAAATAAATGTGTTGTCTAATGGATTTTACAGTAATTAAAAACTGCATCCATTTACAATGGCTCTAATTTCTGTAAAGCTGCCAGATTTGCTCCTATTATGGATATTACAGCAAGAGAAACATTTATACTGGGCTTCTGTGCTAAGACAATTACTTAATCAAAAGAACATAAAAAAGTGATTTTATTTAGAAATGTCATAATTTGTCCATTGACCACTTGGATTTTTAGATTTATACTGAAATCTCACTTAAACTATACCACAAAATGGCAAGAACCCACAGTGACCAGTACTTTTTAAGACATTAAAAATAGTGTTTAAATGATTATAAAAACAAGGAAGACAAGAACACAAATTAATTTTTTCCCCAGTGGATGAGCAGCACTGCTGCCCCACAGCACCTGGGCTGTTTGTGGGTCAGTCTGTGTGGCATTTAAATGTTCTCCGTGTGTCTGTGCGAATTTCCTATGGGTGCTCTAGTTTCCTCCCACAGTCCAAAGCCTGGTGTTTGAGATTAATTGGTTGCTTTCAGTTGTCCATGGTGTGTCTGGGGCCACCCTGCAAAGGACTGGCATCTGAACCAGGGGAAGTGTCATGGCCTATTGCCCAATGATTCTGGGACAGACTCTGGACCATTGCAACCCTGCTCAGGATTCAGCGGTTGATGATGATGGATTTTTTTTTCCTTTTTTTTTTTTTAAAATAGCCTTTTTTAAATAAATTTTGAAGTATTTAAACATACACTACACAAACTGTGGCACAATGTACAATTCATGCGAGATAAATGAATTTAGTAAGATGTTTGCATTTTGAACCACCAATCAAACTAAAACTGGGGGTAACAGCTATCATTTTGAAAGAGAAATTTCTGAAAAATTGAACATGTAGTTAAAATCACTGGACAGATTAGCAAACAAATTAGACTGTTATCAACATAAATGAGTTCTGTCCCAGTAGCAGCAATGAGGGAATATCACCTTGACTATCTGACAAAAGATCAATTAAAGTGCTGTTTGCATGCTGAAACCCATTCTTCATCCAGCCCTGCTCTTCAGCAAATGTCACACGACTTAATTATCTGATGGTAAATGATTGAAGTCACAGAACCCCATCAGCCCGATAATGATTCTATCCAGCTTGCGTTACAGTGAAGACGTGCACTGTCACTGAGCCATAGCTGAAGCTCTGCTCTGCAGCTCTGCATCAATTCAAGGTGAGTCAAAGTCAGGAATGGGAGTCAACAGCTAAACTGAATAATCAGCTGAGCAAGGTTTGAGTTTTCCATTTTAATGAGTACAGTTGTATTTAATTTCATTTTGCAATTACACATACCAGCATGCTTATTTTAATAGGATAATAGTATGATGGAATAACATGGTGATAAGGTAAACAACATTACACAGACAAAATGAATTAGCAAAAACATTTATGACTCCTGACATCTCTTCTATGTATGCAATCCTTTCTGTAGTTTATTGTTCAGCATTACTTTATTATATTTCTATACGATTATATATACACACCTCAATGGACCGGCATCCATTCTTAACCCTGCGCCCATGCAGACATGAATAGAACATGGCAATAATTTTAAATTTAAACTATATATTTCATATGCTTACAGGTGTCCCCTTATTTACACAATGTGTTCCTGGAAATCGGCTTGTAATGTGAAATTTTCTGTCAGGGATTTAATTATCATTATGGCTACGGACTTTGAAACTTCCTTTACACTCAGCTCTTGGAATTAATAAACGCGAAAAATCGGCCTCATATTTGGTCATAACTCAGTAAACGGTATTAAATAACGTGCTAATGTTAAAACTTGTAAGTCAAAGACCGAATGGACAAGGCACACACACACAGAGTCTTGCTCTGTTATGTTTCCCACATCCGTCTGACAAATTTTTAGCAAGAGACAAGGTTGGCGACTTAACGGGGCTATATCAGTTTGGTGCAAGCCAGGCAACAGAACGCAGAGGTGGGTGTGCCGAAAGACATTAGCTCACATCAGATGGTCAGTGTGGCATCAGAGGCCATTGTCAGCTGCAAGTGGTGGCATAATGGGCTGGAATTGCATAGGTGGTAATGCTTTCCATGTATAGGAAAGGCAATAAGTTAAGGCTTTCAGGGAAAATAGCATGGCGGGAAATCTGCTGAAATGTAAGTTTGGCAATATAACGTGGTATGTATGGAAGCATATATAAAAAATTATGGTAAGGACATACACGATTGTGAAATTAATCATACTGCAGACACAGCCATTGCAAAATGCTGAAAACCATAAATTTAGTTCGCATTTATTCAATGGTGCTACGATTATTTATGTTCAGGAGCACTATTTACTTACAAAGGTTGCCAACACCTGTATTTCAGCAGTATTTCTGCATTTCAAATTCTCAGTTTGACAGGCCTGTAAAATCAGTAAGCATGCCCTCCTGCCAAGTATTGTAGCACTGCTGTCAGCACAGGTCACACCCATTACACTAACCCTTTAAAAAAAAAAAAAAAATTAAGATACTAAGTTGGTAAGAGAAGAGAATGAAAAAACATGCAGGTTACACTCTATGTAAAAATTAAATTTTAAATTAAGTCAAAATATTAAGAGGCATAACAGCACTTAATCTGCATCTCTGTGGGTTGTACATTTTTTTTTCACAAATCAGACAAATATTATGTGCCAATGATAATGCCGGAAATGAAGAAGATAGAAGTAAGACAATGAAGAAGATATAATAAATAAAAATCTTGATAAAGCTACTATTTTATACAGCACAAATTTCTGTAGCAGATACAATTATAAGAAAAGTAATAATTAGAATAATTTAAGAGTGAGACTGATACAAGATTTTTCTGAGAACAGACTGAAATGTCACCTTTTCTACAACTTTTTGGCAATGAGATGATGAAGGAAACTCATTCCGCATTCATTTGGTCTTTCACCAACCACAACTCTCTGTTCAGACTGCAGAGCAGGCACAGAGGAAAGGCCCCGTTTCCTGTTACTATGGCAAAGGCTGGCACTGCAGCATGCCATGGGGGGCCACCACAGACAATCCTGTTCCTTTGCTGGTGTTACTGCTGAAAAGCATGCTTTCAAAGAAAAGCACTCTTCATACGGTAAACACTTGGACTTAGCCAGCAAAGACTGTAATTCCCCTTGTACAGGGAATTTTGGAAAATACTGAACAAAAGACAATATGAGCAGTGGGTGTTGTAAGTTTATCAGGCTAAACGGTGTATTAAGCTGGTATAAAGCAACATTTACAGAAATTATAGTATATAACAAGTCCTCATGAATTTTGTCCTAAGTAACCAAAACAGTGTGCCGTTTAAAGTTAAATTAAAAAACATTTACATCAGTGGACATATACATAATTTAGGTTGTTTTCTAAACAGCACAAAAGCAGGACCCATCCAGGGAACAAACTTACAAGTCCATGGCCTTAGGCACTGAGTTGTCCACTGGTAAGAGGTGATGACCAGTAAACACACCTTAAAGCCAATAATTGTTGATTTACCATTTCCCCCATTAGCTGATATACCTATATGCAAGCAATGACAAAATACTGTTTCTTGGCATTTCACATGTTGTAACATACATCTGCTTCAAACTTCAGTGTCTTGCATGTAATTTCTGCTTCCAATTAGCAATGACAGGGCACTGTTGTGGCATGAAAGCCAGGAGTCCACAAGTTTATGAGTCAAAACCTCTGTTTGGCAAAGTACGATGTAGCTGAGGGTATAACTCAGAAAAAAAAACCCAGGGAAATAGTCACTAAAACAACTGAAACTTGGGTACTTTGTCTGCAAAGTGATAACCTCATTCACTGGTTCTTCCAAAAAAGAACACAACATTTCCACAGTATTCAGTATTTCATTTTGAGGAACAGTATGACAGCCTTTTATCTGACACACCAAATTACTCTTCCTCAGAGTAAAAAAAAAAAAAAAAAAAAAAAAAAAAA
>UFQX01000428.1:0-322710 GCA_900497675.1 Arapaima gigas | reverse complement strand
TTCCACGTACCTGGGTCAGGAAAAAAAAAAAAAAAAAAAAAAAAAAAAAATTGTCATTCTGATCTGACCCAGAGCAGATACAGCAGAATTGGAAACTACTGCACTTCATTTATTTGTAAAAAAATTCTCAAAAACTTAAAAATATTAATTATTATACCAAAAAATGACCATAACAGTTCACTGTCTTGTTTAACTTATCAGAAAACATAGCAATCTAAACTAATAAGCAGCACATATTTCTACTAGACTGTTGTCGTTTCATTACTTTGTGGTCACAGAAAGCTCAAGTATTCTCTAAAGCAAAGAAGTCTTGCTGAGTTTTCAAGTTCTACATTCCACATAAATAAAGCCAAATTACCACATTTTAGGTAAGATGATTTCAGTTATAATATGAAACAACACTGAAAGAATGGAGCAAGCAAGCAAATATTAAAAACCTTGGTATAATTCTGGGAGGCAACTGAGTTTGTTAAAATCGTTTAAGCTGATTTTACAGAGGAGATGAATTCTACAGCATGAAGGCAACAGACACACAGTAACTAGTTTACCACTATGCAGATGACCATGGAACAGAACACAATGAAACTAGTGGGGGGGACTTCTCATTCATTCCTCCACATAGAAAGGTTAAAGGGCTAGGTTAATTAACCATTCCACAGAAATGCATTAATGAATAACTAAAATAGCACTGACAAAAGTGTAACAGATACGTGCCAGAGGGGCAATGGGTAATTGAAAGAGTAGTGATCAGTGCTGTTGCCTGTAAAAATTGGTAAATAAATATAACCTGATAATATTTGTCCTCTTGGGCAAACATGTCACCTAAGTAAAAGTTAATAATAATGCGGTCTCGATTTGGGTGTTTTTGTTACGATGTGATTTTAGCTTTAATGCCATTACTTGATTTACGTGTCAATCTGCTCAATACAATGCGCTCCAGCCAAAAACATTTTTTACAAAAAAGAAAAATTCCAATCATCCAACTGTGAAACCCTAAAAAACATTAATTACACAAACTGTGTGTACAGGCTACATGCTATATAATAGGCATTCCATATAAAGTGCATATGAATTTAAAAGGACATCATGCACCCACAGCTGATGTAGTAAAGTTCAAACAAATTTGCACTGTTGTGTCTTTAAGAGGACATGTCTATGGAAATATATTGGTCATGATTTGTCAGTTGGTGACATCATGCTGGGTTGCTGTCATATGGACTTCTGCTGAGCATTTTGTTATGATTCTCTTACACAGTTAATATTTTGCATTACTTAACAAAAGTTGACTTTTCTGTATTCTTCCACCCCCCGACTCCTGAGTGCATCTCTTTAAAATTTTAAACCTACTCATGTTCCTCAAGGACACCATACTAGCAATAAACTTAGTTTTGTTTGTTACAAACACGAGTAGACATTCCACTCACATTAAACAACCTCATTACACTGACTGGCACAATTCCCTCATCGGTTCTGTGCCTGTGCGCTACAAGGTGTTTCACAGTGTTTCACTGATATTTAGGACAGTTGGTTTGGAGTGTTTTCAGACAGGCTGGGAAGCATCATATTTACCATAAGAAGTAATGTAAACAGCTGCCTCAATTTACACAGCCTTTTCAGACACCAATTAGATGCCCAAAATGAGGGATGACTGCATTACTTTATGTAGCATTGTTAAGTTTAAGAAATGTAATTTAATTTAAAAAATACACTCAAGATAATCCATTTTTAAAAACAGATTTTTGGCTTGTACATGTTCCACTAAGCAAAGTTTTTCAAAACCTTGTTGACATGACTGATTCCGGATGTACAATGCCTATGTGTTCTGTAAATACACACACTGCTGTTCAAATATTTGATTACCAGCTGGACAGAACCAAATGCTGTAGGTAAAGGTGGTTTCTAGTGTTCACCAGGATGCTTTATAACAGCATCAGTAAGCAAGATTTTCATTTAGATATTATTATTATTATTATTATTATTATTATTATTATTATTTCATGGATTCCCTATTCAAATCAGTCACTTGGAACCATCTAAAGACCTTCCTTCATGTTGTTTACTTAAATGCACACAAAAGCAAACCTTCACCTACTGAAACTTGTCTGCAACACAACTTTTTCCTCACAATATTTTTTTCTATATTTTTCATTCATGGTCATTTTTCTTTTTTTGGCATTACCAACACAGCAACAGAGACAGAACCAATATACTGAGGAAATGCAAATACATACACATACATAGAAAAACTAGGGTCAAAGGGTGTCAATACAGAGTGAGACTGGTTATACAGCTCTACATAAGCTGGTCCAGAAAGGTGACCAAATCTTCTAAAGTTTATTAAAGTCATTCTATAGGATGACTGTTTACCTTTACTGTGCAAGAAAGTTCATCAGTTGAGTCAAACAAATAGTTATTAAAGATGGAAGTAGATATTTTGCATGGATAATAAAAATAATAATATTTAAAAAATATTATTATTGATTTCCCACAGGAAAATCAGACCACCTTAAGGACCTTAAAGTCACGGCGACATCACAGGGGAACCATCACTTAAATACACTGATACTTTTACTGTGGTAAGAGGTGAAAAGGTGAATGGGAGCTGTGTGTGTCACTCACCCGGATCCTCCGCATGGCCGCCACGATCTCCACTCGGTTGCTCGGTCGAGCCACGTCCAGACTGCCGATGTACTGAAAGAAAACACCACGTTAGGCGACACACACACACACACACACACACACACACACACACGGGCTGCGTTAACCGGTCTGAGTGACACACGCTGTGGAGCGGTTCACCTACACTTCAGTAGCACGCCGTAATAAAACAAGTGAAGGGAATAGCAAATTTAAAGAACTGGATAAGCACAGCGTGTGAGAATGGCAAACGATCCTCTGCGGAGCGGCGCGTGCAGGAGCGCGCACCTTGGCCTCGAAGTTGACGCCGTGCTGGAAGGCTTCCTCGTTATACATGGGGATCCTCAGGTCGTGGCCGTCGTCCACCAGGTTGTACTTGGTCCTGCCTGGCATGGTGGACGCGCCTCGGGGCGGGCTGGAGGTTCCCAGTGCTCCGTGCGAGGAGCGCGCGCTCCCGCATGAAACCGAGGGCGCAGGTGACAGAACTTCCCGGGAAGCACCGTCACAGGTCACACATTACACCTCGTTACGCGCTCAGTCCGGGAACTTAAAGAAGAGTGTACTGTAACGCTGGCCCCCCATATCGCAGACGGACGGAACCATACAGCAGAGTACAATGCAGTACAGTACTCTGTACACCAAGGCTGTTCTCCACCTTGTTTGTACTCCGCACCATACGACAGCGCCATGGCCCTCCCGCACGCGCTATAGGAGCGAGATGAATACGAAGAGGCATCTGATTGGTGAAACTGGTCACCGACGCGCTACTTGATTGGATCAAACTTACATCATCAACTTGAGGGCGGGGTAATCTCGCTCAACCTCTCTCTCTCTATATAGAGATTTAAAAAACCATAACATTACCTCCATCCAGATGTCACTGATAATGCGATACAATAGTAGGATAACGACAGTAAAACAGTTGGCCTGTTCATTAGGGTAATCAATTTGTATTGTGAAGGCTGTTGGTTCAAATCCATTTTCTGATGGTGTAGTCCCCTTGCACATGGTACTTCCCAACACAGTAACAGAAACCTGCGGTGCAAATGGGGCAAGTGAATATGAGCCACAGTTCAGCTCAATAAAGAATCACAATAACAAGTACTGTGGCATTTTGCTGTGTGGGATGCTTATTAATAACATTCTTCTCATTCTTGTTTTTTTCCCCATACTGAACTTTTTTCCAGATTACTTCAAAGATAGGAAACAAGGACAAACATGCATATACCATTCTGTTGTTGAAACGAACCTTTTCCTGAATGAAGCTGCTTAAGTATCCTGTATCATACTCTGCTGACAACTACTGTGGTAGTCAAATAACATTGTCTTTTTATGTGCCATCTGCTGGAAGTGCCACAGCCAAGATCATGACTATATGGTGTGATGTGAAGGTTGCAGATTCAAGGCACATTCCCTTCTACTGTTCTACTACCTTTGATCAAGGGAATAACACTGAATATGTTCAGTGAAATACTGTGCTGTATGAAGGCTGAATTTAGAGTTTGGAGTAAAACCTTAAGTTATTCATCTGTTGCCCACACTGAGAGTTTTTGATAGAAATGCCAGGTATGCATTTTAGGCAGCCTTTTTATTTTAATTCCCATTTGGAGCACACTGGAAGAGAAGTGAATGAAATAATAAAGCTTTGATATTGTTCATTTAAAAAAAACAATTTCAAAGAATTTTTTCGTTTAACAGGCTCTGCCAAGAAACTACAAATGGTCTGGTACTACAGTAATTGCTAAAAAATAGATGGGTATCAGTTTTCATGCAATGCTACTCCCTGGCTGCAGAATTGATATAAAACAGTGTATGTTATTATGATTGTACAGTAATTTGTATACCGTTTGAAAAACTTTCCTGAAAGTGTAAAAAACATAACTAATACATATATTTTTAAATTTGCAATATTAAACAGTTTAATTGTATAGTTTTCACAATTTCATAAAATTTTTTAAAGCTTCAAAGCTATGTTTATTTCATTTTAATGAAAATATTACAAGGGCAGGAATTCATTAGAACAAAACTGGAAAAACAGACAGCCAGGTTTCATTATCAGAACTTTTATGTCTTTATCACGATTATTAATTATTATTATTGTATTTTATTCTCACATAATTTTATTCTTTAATTTAATGCTTTAAGAATTGTTTAATTGGATCAAGTTACAATGAGACTGGAGAAATATGTTTCTTAGAAACAAAATTGCCTGGATTAGTGACTTAGTGAGAAAAAGATTGAGAATAGAGGTATGGTCACAGATGTGTCTGTAGTTTGAAGGATAAAGCAGTGCTGAGTAATGGGGATTATTGTATTTTATATACTCACACACACACAGAATGATCCCCCTATACAGAATGGTCATATCTCTCTCACTTTATATAGAGACACCATGAGCTGTGAGACAACAGCAGCATGCCACTGCACTACCCTTTCTAGCAAAAGGACAAATGAAAGAAACATTTTGTTTAATGTGGTGTGGAAGATTGTGCTCAGCAGAGATTAAATAATTCTGAATGTTCTGTTTACATCCAGTGTTTTGCATTTGATTCACATATTAAAATACTAACTATGATAAATTTCTATGAAACTCTGTGAAATTTGTATGTACACAGTTTGTGTTTTTTGTTGCTAACTTGGTGTTCCAGAGTACAACAACGACACTCTTTACCCTAAATGATGTTTGAGTAGACACTTACATTGCTTGTTGCTGTGACGTCCATTCCAGTGAAACAAATCTTACATCAGGTTATTGTTGTAAGGTCTTTTTTATTTGAAAGAGGCACAACGAAACATTTCCTTGATTTAGCTCAGTGACGTCTCACTTCTCACACTCTGACATCATCTTGCATTTACTGCTGATGGTAAATGAGACTTGTTCATGTAGGGGACCTCTGAATGACTCTAAATCTGGAATTACGCCTAGGCTCAACAGACAGGAAAAAGCTTTCATAACTTCTTCTCCACTTCCTTGGTAGAACATGACATGCTCTGCTGCCAAGGGGTGTTTATTATCTTCAGCTGTGTATAAAATTAATGACTCAGCTTTAGTTAGTTCACGCTGAGTTAGACACCTCCTCCACAGACTGTATATGGGTGTTCACTAAAAATATGTCCAGAGATGCTATTTTTTTTTAAAGAAATGTCACATCAGTTGAAATTACAAAATAAAATGTATTTATTGATTAATGCATTCATTCATTCATTCATTTGTTAATTCGTTCCTTCATCCATCCATCCATCCAGCTATTAATTAATTAATTTGTTTGTTTGTTTGTTTGTTTGTATCTGGGCAGCTGGTGGTGCAGTGGTCAGAAGTGCTGCCTCACACATACATAAACCTGTTTCAATTCTTGCTCCTGCTGAGGCATCCTGCATCGAGACACTTACCTTGAACTGACACACAGTAAATATATTACCCTGTGTGAATGGGTAAAATTGGTAATTATTAAAGCAGCCCAACATTGTCAGTGAGTGTGGAGAAAAGTGACAGCTACCTGAGTTAATGTTAAAAATGTTCTGTTCTGTGATTTAAGTTTACCTGAACTGACAGTTGTGATTGTCTGATACTGTCACTGTGATGGGAAATAAGATGTTCAGCGCTGATTCTCTTGACTTTTCTGGCTCATGCATCAAATTTCATACCAGCCACAAGGTGGTACTAAAGGCCTGTTCATTCTCTACTTCCTTTCTGAAGACGCTGAGAAAACACCCTGATTTATGAGTGTAATACCTCGCAGAGTTCTGTTCGTAAATCGAATTCAGAATCCTTCCCATAAATCTGGTCCTGAATTACAATTTAAGCTTTCATTGATATGAGAAAAAAATATCATTAGGCAACCCAGAGTCCAAAAGTTCACATATTTTTCACCCAAATATTCAAAATTATTTCCTTACCATATAAAGTTTAAGCTTCACTTTTTAGTGCTGGTTATTATAAGTTATATTATTGAGGCAGTTTTCTTAGTACTTCTCTGAAGTTCAGTATTTGCCATTGTTGTAAAATTTAATTTGTGGGGAAACTGGCAATCATTATAAACATATGCATGAAGACTGTGGAATGTTTATGTTTGCACTCAGGACATATATTTGCATTTGGTCAAACATTTGCTTCCCTGTAGTCATGTGGGTGGTGACACATGAGAATGTTGTCCATGTTTTGTGCTTGGCATACAGCTCCATGTTATGAAAAAGAGCTGAATGTTTCAATTATTAAGCAGTTGCACGTGGCTTTTCAGTTATAAATTTTACCCCATAATAGAATTCTTACAACTGCTGTGGAATACCTTGCAAACCGATAGGTATACATTTTATTCGCTTTAGCTTGTTTTTTTATTTTTGGTGTTCACATATCTAACAAATGTTTTAAATAAGCTTACCAAAAATGGTCAAACCGTAAACTTCCCGGCTGACAGGATACTTAATCTGCCAGCTCAATAGTATTGATGCTATACTATTCAATGTAAAGTAACATTGGCTAACCAGAATAACCATCCATCCATAATCATTAAACTCTTTACCATTCTCAAGACTGCAGCAGTCTTGAGCTTATCCGAGAACCACTGAGTTCTAGGTGAGGAAACTACATTCTGCATGTGATGCTGGTCCATCACAAGGGTGGCCACACATACACAGTCACACACTATGGCAATGTAGAGTGACCAATACACCTGAAACACATCTATGGACTGTGGCAAAAAGCACATGGACAGAGGAAGAGCATGCAAACGCCACACAGATTGAGCTGGATTCAAATGCAACCCTGAACAGCCTAGGCCCTGTGAGGCCTGCGAAACCATGTTGCCCTTGACCAGAATAGACACATAATAAAAGTCTCAACAAGTTAAAAAAAAAAACAACATTTACTGTTTATTTGGAGTCACAAGTTGATAATCAGTTTCATACTAATTTGTCCCAGTAACAACATAAATCACCCATCATTAGAATCTCAGTTGTGGGTGTCAAATGTTAAAGAACCAGTTACTAGATGGGTTGTGTGGGTTCTCCTTTGAGTTCATGCACTGATGTAACACTTCTCGAGCCACCACTCCTGTTTAACCATGTTCTGCCACTGTATTGGTGGATTGCTACCCCCAAAATTGCCTGTGTTGTGGATACATTGACTGAATGTGTGTATTAGATGGCAGTGAATTGATGTCCTCTTTAGTGTGTGCTTTACGCACAGGCTCTGGACTCCTGTGAAGCAACACTGAAATATGTGGTTATTAAGAATAAATTAATAAGTGAAAAATACACTGTAAAAGCATTTGGAAGACTTTGGAAAAAGTACGTTACTCGTGCATTCTTTCCAGGGGGCCGACTGGGGTATACCTGTGTGTGTGAAGGTGGCTTGGGGGACTGACACTGCTTAGCTGGGTTAACTACCTAGAGCTGTCTAGTTTTTGCAACCCAAGTATTATACCTGTGTATCTACCTGGTAAGGAGCCTCCAGCAAAAAATTTCTGCACCTCTCAGGTTACTGGGAATCCAAAGTGCTGAATACATTCATAAAAACTACTGTACATTTGTGTTGAAACTTAACTGATTCACAATTGAATTTTGGTCAGTATTGTCATTTCTTAATATTATTTTCTATTTACTTCAATTTGATTCCATTACACTACATAGTGAACCACATAGTGTGGTAGTTAGAGCAGTATGGCTGGGATAGTTCGGTGTGGTGGCAGTAGGATTTCACTGATTTATGGCTGATTTATACTGATGTAATCTGGGCTCTATGTCAGGCCTCAACCAAACAACCCAATCTGCACATTGATGAGCTTTGTGTTTAGGTATCTCATACAACAACAAGGTACACATCTTCTATGGTATGACTGACAGGAATGGAAGCCATTAATCTAAGGAGGAGAATGGAGCATCAGGAATGATTAGCAGTCAGACCCAGTCAGTTGCAACGTATCTTGTCACAATATATCATGCTGAGTAATTACATTCCTCACTTAATAAATGTGGTGTGCTTTGTGTTTTACGGTTAGCAGGCAAGAGGACTTCATTCTTTCTTGAGCTGATTTGTGTGTGTGAATCAGAGAGAGCGAGCAAGATGAGCTGCAGATGAGGTGGCCTGGAGATGACCTACATGACAGTATTCCTTCTCCTGTCTGACAGGCGAGAGTGTGACTGCAGTCTCCCACTGGGTGAACTCCAACCATAGCAGGTCCACTTTCTTACAGCAAATTGCTGTTTAAGTTAGTTTCTGATTACTTTTTTAAATAGGTTGCTTAAAAAAGCTCTAAAATGACTCATTGAATTGTTCTGACTCTTAAGAAACATACAGCCTGTGAAGTTAATTGGTTGCTGCTGTGATTTTTTTCCCTGCATTCTCAACAAATGCAACTTTATTTATATTTTCTTTGAGTTTTTTTGGGCAGCTAGAAATATTTTCAACAACAACAACAACAACAACAACAACAACATAATAATAATAATAATAATAATAATAATAATAATGCAAACATTTCAGTATTATATATATCAATATTATTAGCCCTAGGGTCGCACAAAGAATAGCACTGCTGGCTTGGAGTATCTGGGCCATTTGGGTTTGGGTTTGAATCCGTCTTGGTTTGTGTACAGTTTGTATGTTCTCCCTAAGTCTGTGTGGGGTTCCTCCAAAAGAAATGCATTTAAGGTTAATTGGTTATTGTGTGGCTACCCTGCAATGGATTAATATCCTATCCAGCATGTTGTATCCTAGCTTAGTGCCCACTGATTCCAGGATAGGCTGTGACCTTGACTAAGGCAAATAGTTAATGAAAATGCTAGATTTACCAGTACAAAATGATAAGCCTGACTTTGCATAATTTGTGTGTATGCCCTGCATGTTATGAGATTAACTGTTATGGGAATAAAAAATGAATAAGAAAAATTCTTGAGCATTGTTGATCTTAACATTTTATTCTATGGCAAGCTGGACAGGCAATCCACAGGAATGCGATTGCAATTGATTCTCCTTGCATAAGATGCTCACATTTTGAAATTAAGATTCAGAAACATCACAGTGAGGTGTGTCAATTGCAGGGCAAAGGCTCAGCTTCACATGTGAAAAACGATGGAAAGGCACAGTTTCCTCGGAGAGACTCTACCGGGAGGGCAGCCTTGGATGCCCTGTTCTTGTCATGAATTATTTATCATGTGAGCCCTGATCCCAGATCAGAGGAGTGTTTACTTCAGCAGGTCTCCCAGTGACTCAGCCAGTGGAGGAACTCTGCACATCTCAGGCTGCAGTTTTGATTGATAGTTAAATCACTGTTGGCTGTGGCTGGGGCTGCAGGTTCGGTGGGTGCAGCACATGATTGGCATTGATCCCTAGGAATAATTTACAGTAAGACCATCAGTGCTTCTTGGATTCTCTCATTGTGTTAATGCCTCCTGTAGACCTCCCAAGAGCTTAAAGCACTCCTCATGCACAGAGTCAGTCCTGGAGGACAGTACATCTTTTTTTGTATTTAAAATGTATGTAAAAACTACATAGTGTCTTTTCCAGGACCCTGATTTATACACTGTGGATCAATGTGACTCTTCACAGGAGAAACAGTTATTGATGATGGATGGATGGATGGATGGTTTAAGATAACAACCAATAAATTATTATATCCAAGGGTAGAATTTCAACTGATAGTCAAAGCAATACTAAAACCAAAATATTTCCATACTGAGCTAATGCATCTTTCGTTTTTTATTTATACTTATATGTAAATTGTAAAATGGTAGTGGCAATATTTTTCACTTAAAAAAATCAGCGTTTAGCTAAACTTGTGTTTCCTTTCACATATATTACTGACATCTTGATTTAATTTAGTTTGGCAGTCTGCAGAAGAAAGCTGTGGATGCAAAATTCCTGTTTTTGTATGGGCTCCAGATGTACTAAAGCGTTGACCAGTGTTGGATGAGCTTCAGCAGAAGAGTGTTGAATTGGATGGCAAGATGCCCCTCCCACTGTGCCAAGCAGCACGTAGCCTCTTCTTTCTTCATTACCTTTTGTACCTGCTCTCGTCCATAAACGTGCTCGCGTTCAATATCTTACTTGCATTGAGAAACTGACTAACACACTTCATTTCATAACAGTGCCCCCAAAAAATAATGTAAGATAAACTCCTGTTTGACCAGCTCAGAAGAGGTAATTCAAGGTGGAGCACAAACTATACAAAAGCAGTCATTTTAAATTTGGTGCTACAAGAAAATGACAAACACCATCTTACCTCTATTTTTGAAAGGAACAAGACCATGTTTGTTGAAGGACTGGCCTGGTGAGGCACAGATGTCAAACATGAAACACTTTTTACTCTAAAACTGAAAACATTAGCTTTCATGGAAACAAATAATTCCAGCAGTTTATGTTCCAACTTGGATATTTTGAATGAAGTATCACATCATTTTCAGTGATCATCATATAATGGCCTGTGCAGTTTTTAATTGGTCAGTATAAAAAGAGAAGGTGTGCTCTTTTGGAGGCAGCATGTTTCTATATTAAATTTTAGGAGATGTATGGTTGAAATAATTAATTGTTGCTATATTATTATTATATTCTTCAACTAATCATTTTTGCCAAAGCAACTGTAATTCTGTTATAAACAGTAATTCAGTTAGGCACCTTCCTAAAGGGTGATACAGCAGGAGGTAGGACTTGAACCAGCTGCACCTCAGGGAAGAGGAAGTAGCTCCCTGACCTCAGGTTGTTCACTGTGTAAGCATTTTGTGTATTTGCAGGTAACATGAGGAGTTTAAATATGCTACTGAGAGCTAGTTTAAGACATATCATAACCCACTGCCTTATGTTTCAAGTCCCTATTTCTACACACTGGACTCTGACTGTGGCATGGTTGTTGGTGGTTTGAGTATTTCAGAAACTCCTGTTCTCCTGGGATTTTCACACATAACAGTCTCCAGAGTCGACACTAAACGGTGCAAAAAACAAAAAACATCCAGTAAGCTCTGTGGGAGGAAATACCTTGTTATTAAGAGAGGTCAGAGGAGAATGCTAAACTGGTTTGAGCTGAAAGGAAGGCTACAGTAGCTCAAATCACCACTCTTTACATTAGTGGTGGGCAGAAAAGCATCTTTGAATGCACAACACATTGAACCTTGAGACATGAGCTACAAAAGCAGAAGACCACCATGGGCTATATAATAAGAGATATAACTCCTCCAGTATGTCCTTGGTTTGCCCTGGGGTCTCCTCCCAGTGGGATGTGCCTGGTAAAACTCAGGGGGGCATCTGGAGGTATCCTCACAACATGCCTCAAATGGCCTCTCTTAATCCAGAGGAGCAGTGAGGCTCCCTGGATGACAGAGGTTCTCACTGTCCCACAGGGTCAGCTCAGCAGTCTGGCGTAACAACCTCATGTCAGACCCTTGTATCCGTGATCTCATTCTTTTGGTCATTGCTCACAGTTCTTGGGATGGGAACGTAAGCTAAGCAGTAAAATGAGCGCTTTGTTCGAAAAGTCAGCTTAACGTGCAATCAGAAGAAGCCAAAAGGACATCATCTGCAAAAAGTAGAGATGCCACCCCAAGTCCACTCATTTGAACACCCTCCAAACCTTGGTTTCACCTTGACGTTCTCTGTATGAAAATCACAAACAGGAGTGGAGACAAAACACAGCCTTGCTGGAGTCCTATACTCATAATGAACAGACTCGAATTACTGCTGAGAACACAAACACAAAAACTGGGTTAGTCTCAAACTGCACTTCCAGTGGATAGCATGCATCAGTGATTCAGATTCCTGCTGTACCTCCTGAAGGACATGGTCATATGCCTTTTCTAAGTCCACAAAACGTATGTAAACTGGTTTATTATACTCCCACTACTCAAAAACCTGTGGCAGGGAGAAGAGCTAGTCCACTGTTCCATGGCCCAGATGAAATCTGGATTGTTCCTCCTGAATCTGAGGCTCGACTTCCAGATGGAGTTTCTTCTCCAATACCCTGGCATAGGCTTTCCCTGCCAGGCCGAAGAGTGTGAGCCCTCTATAGTTGGAACATATCCTCTAGTTCCCCTTTATAAACTCTGGGACCACCATCCCATTCTGCTAATCCAGTGGTACCTTATTTGCCTTCCATGAGCTGTTGAAGAGTTGTGTGAGCAAATATCTCCCACCATGTACAGTGCTTTTAACATTGCTGGCCAAATTTCATCCATGCCTGCAGCCCTACCACAATGAAGGTCATGCACCACTGTGGCTACCTCAGGAACAGTTAAGGAATCTAATCCACCAGAGACATGAAACACTAGAAGTGTATGATATAAATTACAATATATACAGAAGTGTATAAATGTGTGTACACTTCTTTCCTTTTCTAACCCAGCTTTCCCCTGTGGGTGGTAATTTTTGTCCAACTCAGGCCCCCTATCAGAGTCTGAGGGTATAGCACAATATTCTGTCCTAGAACTGTGCTCTTCTGGACCAAGACTAATATTGTCCTACCTGGGATACACACACACACACACACACACACACACTAACTAACTAAGAAACAAATATGTGTGTGAGTGGGTGTGGTTGTGTGTGTCTGTGTATTCTCTACAGAGAGATTGCAGTTAATGTTAAAGTATTGCTTTTGAAAACAGCAAGTGTGGCATGTTAATGTAGGTTTCAATTCAGCAGAATAACACAGATTTCATCATTTTCTTCCAGGTCTGTGTCAGAGTTGTGTTTGAGACTTGGTATATGTATGACTGCCAACACTCTGGTATATTCAGGGGCAGTTCAAGAAGAATATGTACACTGGGAAAGCTTTCCGGTTAATGGATGTTTATGGATGTTTTATTGGTGATAAACAAGTTGAAAGCTTACATTAACAAACATGAAAAGCCTTTTATTCTGGATCCTGTAAAAACAGTTATTGCTGCAGCACTTATACCTACATCACAAAGCTTGATGGCCGAGGATCTGAATTTGTGATCAAGCCACTGCAGCCTCTCCTGAACAGGTTGGTCCAATTATGGTTCAGTGACTTTCTGTTTATGTCTGCATTTTGGATGCCAAGCTGCTGTGCTTCCTGAGGAGCTGCACTTTTAGGTTGTGTCCTGAGAAGAAACTTTGGAAAACATACAGACAAATTTAGGTGCTTGGTGGGGTCCATGTGCATGGCACACATGGTTGGGTCCCAGCATTTGGAGTAACCATGCATTTGGACTGAGCATTTTTAAGGACTTGCTTGTGTGTGTGTGTGTGTGTGTGTGTGTGTGTTTGTTTTAGAAAGCAGTTCAAAGGTAATGTTGAAACACACCTTATTTCAGGGGTTTGGCCCCTGTACTAAAGTAAGCCTGTCTCTCCAGAGGTGAACAGTGGAGTGCTTCATTTGCTCTTATGTGAACACTCAGGTGGCCCCTTTTCTTATTCCCCAGACAAGGACTGGGTCACGTAGTGTTTTGGCCCATCTCTGCCTCCACCCTACCATATAGCACAGCTTTTCCCCTTTTCAGCAACACCACTCCACTTTCCCCCATTCGCCTGCATGTATAACCGTGAGCCATTAATCACTTACATGGTGTTATGGGATTAAGCCATTATTCTGAGCTAGAAGGCCAAATGAATAAGATAGTTAAAGTAGAAGTTTAAAAAATTGCTTACTATTGGCTTTTATCACACGGCAGAGGACACATTGCCATACACTTCAATGAAAGGTTTTGAAATTAACACTGAAAACATTTATGACAGGTAGAAAAATGGATCTACACTACGCAGATAGCACTTATAACTGGCTTATAAACTTTTTTCATACAACCATTTATTATCCTGTACTGTGTTATTTTGGCCTGTTAGGGGGTCTTTATATTTCTGCAATGGGATGCACACCTTCCTACTTTAAATAAAAGCTAGAAATAGTTGGTCTCACTTCTAGGCATACTTTGGGTTCTGGAAAAAGACTCCTTGATTGGGGGAGATTTCTTCTCTATTTTGGAGTTCATCTTCATGAAAGGTCTCTGGCATGTGTGCAGATGCTTACAAGTACATCTTTGCTTTGTACTGTTTCAGCTAGTGCCATGTTTATAAACAGACCAAATCAGTGCCAGTGCAACACAAACCACACAATTTTTAAAATTTCAAACATGATAACAGAACTCTGAACTGAAGCACGTCTTCAAAATGTGAGACACACAATTAAAAACACAAGTTGTCCAGCAATAAGAAAAAATATCAGCTTCCTAAAAACACATCAGAATGTAATATATGGTAAAAAGATAATAAAAGAGACTTTAAAAATACATTGTTTCCCATTGAGACCCCCAGTGGAAAAAAGGCTGCAGTTGTTTTCTCAAGTAGCACTCAAACCATATTTAAAATATCAAAAATATCTGTGGGACAAATAATCAAAATGTTTAAGTCTGTGGTGTACCCTCCCTGGCACCCTTTGATTCCTGGACATTCTCTAGACCATTATGACCCTATATTTAAGAAGAAGTGATTGATAAAGCATGAATGAAAAAATATAATATTAGAAGTCCTGTAAGAAAAACCTTAACTTTTGTAATTTTTATTACAAATATTGTAAAAGATGTTATTATGCATAAAAAACCTTCTGTCTGAGGGTTTTATTAATTTTAAGTGATATATTTTTTGTCCAAGAACTGATTATTTTTTTCATAATGTGAGTCCGTCACAGTGAATGTTTGCATGGAATGAATGAGCTCCGTTATTTGAAGAATGGGGGAACTTACAAGCCAATTTCACTTTCAGTATTAATGCAGAATGTGTTATGTCCCCAATATTTTTGGAATTTATTACACCATTCTATATTATATCTTGTAATGGACAGGCAACCCATTCAGGGTGTAGCTTCATAGCCTCCAGTTCATTGAGTCTAAGAACAGCTTTGGACCATCGTAACCTGGACCAAGACAAAGTGGTTAATGATAATGGATGGATGAATTCTCTATTACACAATATCAGTTAACATAGAGCTAATCTGTAAAACTGTAAACACCAAGAATCATCTCAGTGGCTACTCTTTATACCCTACCCTTGTTTTTGTTTGCAGACCAGCTCTATCACGGATGAGTGCGTGAAGGAAAGCAGAGCACGTGTACATGTTATGAACCCAGTGATCCCAAAATGACATCTGGCTGCAGTCATGGCCACACACAAGCCAGACTGGCAGCGGATTGCTCCTAACCTGTTTATCGCATCCTTGATCTCCCTTTAGTACATGCACAATGACCCTGGTCTTTCCTGGTTTCTGTCATGTCCAGGGCCAACCACAGCCACAGGTGACACTGGTGAGCCCCTATGGGGCCCCACTATCATGTTGATATACATCAGTTTCTATAATCTCACCTCAGCTGGATTGAGAAAAGTGGGGTACAGTTCTGCCTCTGTCCCTTAAAAATACTGATTCAGTAGTGAAATATGTGGTCAAGAGGCAGAGTATATTGTAATGGACATGAGCTAATTATTATTCCTAAAGTACTGTTTTTGCAAACACAATTACATGTAGCTTTTAACTGGTTTCATGGTTATTAGGGTTTAGTTTTTAACAAGGCTACTATATTAAATGATATGAGGATGCAGAATTTCTAGATCATGACTGAAGTGCTCCACTACTCCAGCAGTGACATCTAAAATATTGGGCATCATTGAGCCTCTCTTTTGCTTTGAGCTCAGTCTGAGCAATGATGTTGTTGTTATGGTGACTTTTCCTCAAGGAACATGTGAAAGCTACCTATACAGGTATAATGCACTCAGGGCATATCTAGAAGAGTCTTCTTCTAACTGAGCTATGGATGGCAACATTAAACTGGTTTCCTGTCATGGTGTTTCTGTTGATAAATAATCTCCAGCTATTTGGCTATGTAACAGATAAAGTTATTGATTTCAGCGAGTATATCGGTGGTAGATGCTGAACAGAAAAAAAACACACCTAGCGTGTGAAACATACCACACAGTCAGTTAATATTAAATATTATTATTGTTTTGCTAAATTGCTGCTTTTATCTAATATTACTTACCATTTTACCTATTGATTACCTATTGAGGTCTTGGAGATCTTCCAAAAAAGTTAACATAACCCCTGCCCTTGTTTTCAAATGCATCTGGAATTAGATGCTTCAATTTTTAAACTTGCATAGTATTATACTGAGTCATCTTACCCGGACCAGCAGCTCATTTCAGTTGGCCCTCTAATTGTTCATATTGTTCATATCTTTTACTATAGCTGGTCTCAGCATAGATCCTTTCATTAACATTTTATCACACTGACAAAATGAACCTCATGAGATTTCATCGTATAAACCGTCCATCACAGTTTACCCTGTGTTTGAGAACAATGACTGATTGTTGTTTGCCAAAGGAACAACAGCATTTGGAGTTAGTGAATGTTTTTATTTCACCCCAGTTGCCTTTTTCTATATGCAACCTTACTTTTGAGTACTTCACTCTGTACATTTCTTCTGATGCAATTTAAAGATCTGTTCTCATGAACAGTATAAAGGATAGCTAAAAAAATATATAATGAATGTTCAGAACATTATGCTTATGTTGCTGAGAGACCTTGCAGCCTTTTAACATCTCTGATTGGCTAATCCATTTGCCCTGGCCTTTCTAGTGCAATAAAACCGCCAGCTGGGAAGGGAGCAGCAATGACACACCCGGCCACCAGCGACCTATTAACAGAACAGAGCAGACAGCCTTCTGAACCACTTCCTGTCGTGGAGCTGCCATCCTAACAGGCAACATGTGTAAGGGGTTTGCAGCATTGCCGGCAACATGCCTGAAAAGGTATGAGGGTTATTTCATTTGCTTACAGCTTTCTCAGCAACAGGTACATAAATCATACATACACTGGACAAATTCTTAATGAAAGAGATTAGAATAATAAAAGACATAATGAATCATATTTCACATTGGCTTATGGAACTGACAAACAATTTACAGAGGCTTGTTTTTATAGGACAGTGGTTTGGTTTCCTTTCTAAATGTGAAAGATTTGCATAGAGCAGTTTACTGGGATTAAATAAAACGGCTACATTTTATGTTTCCTTTATTTCTATGTGATGCAGTATGGAACTGTCTGTCATTAATGCATTACTGATGCAGATTTTCCAGTTTACGTAATTATATTTAATGAACTTGCAAATAACATTTTAAATAGGCTAGCATATTATCAAATTTTATAAAAAGCAATGTATTTCTGTAAATGCATTCATATTTAAACTGGAGAAAATTGCTAAAATGTATGAATGCTTTATTGTTGCTTTTAGTTTGTTATTTCAAAACCTGTTTTCACAGTTTACACGCAAGGGGAGGAATATTGTATTATATTCAACAATTTGACATTTTGCATTTCAGTGCAAAAGATATCAAGCATAAAATTGGATTTTTACTTCAGAAACCAGAAATTCAACAACATCAGAGTGTGGTCAGCAATGAGGAAGAAAAAGTCACCCCAGTAAAGAGGTAAACCAGATTACCAATTAAATAAAATAAAATGATCAGCTCAGGAAAAATGGTTATATGCTACATTCATGCTCCTGACTGGATGCCAAAAAACTTGGTCCACTTATTTCTAAAGGGAACCTCTGCATTACTTCTTCTTTAACTTTATTTCTTTACTTCTTTTGTACTTTACTTAAGTTACTTCACTTTTATAACAAAATTCTTAATTGAGATGCACTTCTATATTTGCATGTATTCAGACTATATAAGCAACATCAATATTTTGTAGTTTATATTTAAAAATCAAAATCTAAAGAATGCATGTTTTTTCAATAGAACTGATCCAGTAGAAGTAAAAAAATGGGCAGAATCTCTGGACAACCTAGTAAATCATGAAGGTGAGTAATGAAAATACTATGAATACTGAGGAAAATGCCAAGATAATCCTGTTTAGTACTTTACCTGAGAAAACACCTGAGAGTCACACAAATTTCATAATGGACACAGCAAATAATAATCTACTTGAAAAAAATTATTGTTTTGCCTGTCATTGCATTTGGAGTGATTAAGGTATATATTCATCCACCTATATTTTACAAATATATATATATATATATATATATATATATATATATATATTTCCCTCAGATGAAGATATATATATGTATATATTCATCCACCTAATGGATGGAATGATTGATGGATGGATGGATGGATGGATGGATGGATGGATGAACATATATCTTGATCGCTACAAATCCAATGTCAAACAATACAATAACTGTTAAGTAACTGTTACATTGCATTCACCGACTGAAGTGAATTTGGTCAATGTAACTTCCAGAAAACATTTTTAATAAGGCATCTGTGACCACTGGCCCTGCTGGTATCTGAAAGTCGCAGTCTTACAGTAGATTCTGCTCCTTAATAGCCCGGAATGGACATCGGGGTTAAGAGCTCCCACAGTGCACCAACAGCAGGACTCTGGCTCCTCCCACTTATCCAATCATTTGACTGGGGGTTTTGTGTTGTAAGACAGAAACTTCTGTTGTTTCTTTTATTTTTAACATGGGTCCCCGAGCTCACCACATTCTCATGCCCCCAGACGTGCGGTACGTGTCCGCACGCGGCCCTGAGTGACCCTCTAGGGGAGCACCCTCCAGGCCCTCTGGTTTGTCCTGGCAGCTGCTCAAGTGGCTGGCCGTGTGGGGATGCTGCTGAGGTTCGATGACCTCCTGAGATTCCCACCATCCCCCCCAAATTCTGCAGACGCAAGCCCCTAATCTCACCTCACCCAGTTCCCCCACAGCGCCTGCTGTCATTCTAGGTTGAACGAATGGATTTAGGCCTTGCCAAAATTTCTAAAAGAACAGCTAAGGGGCTTACATTAGTCCCCAAGTCCCGGTGTGTTAAAATATTTAAGAAAAATGTTTAAACTGATTCACAGTTTCTTGGCTGCCACCATTTTGTGCTCATTTCTTCAAAAGTGCTCTTCTGAGATCCTTCCATGTCTTACTATAGATATAATGTCATGTTTGTGGCTCTCCTGCTGGTAATATAGCAGACATTACTATTAACACTATCAAGAGCAGGATGTGATTCATTTCTTTCCAATTTTTCAGTTGGGTTGTCAACTTTCAAGACTTTCCTCAAGATGGAATTCAGTCAGGAGAATATAGAATTCTGGATGGCCTGTGAGGAATACAAGAGAACCACATCCAAGGAACAGCTGACTGCTAAGGCCAAGGAGATTTACAATACATATGTGGATGTTGACTCTCCAAAGGAGGTACGGTACAGGCCACTTTTACAATATTACGCACAATGTTTGATGTTCTCAAGCATAAGACAACACTGAAGATTGCAGTATTTCACCATTTCTGGTTTTTAAAAACAAATTCAAGTTTTTCAAAATTTAAGGTCATAAAAGACAGTAATACTAAGATCAATAGCAGAAGCAGCTGCTTATCTCAGTCATATAAACGAACACAGTAATTATTCATTATTGTAGTTGTTACTTATTTCAGTATTGCCTGCACATAAATCTTTCAGGTAAACTTGGATGCAGTGACTAGAGAAGAGACCAAGAGGAGCCTGAAGGATATTGGTCCTTCAAGCTTTAATGAGGCACAGAAAAAGATCTTCTTGCTGATGGAAAAGGACTCCTATAGACGTTTCTTAAAATCCAAAATGTTCCTGGACCTTTTACAGCCGTCAGAGAAAAGGAAACCCTGTGATGCCATGAGACGAGGACGGAAAACCTTCACCAACTGTATATTTATGCCTCAGCTGGTATAAACCCTGTTAAAAACTTCATGGCTCATCTGGTTTCAAAGCCATATTGATACATTTTCATATTATAAATATGCAACCCATAGTTGAAAAGAGAAAAGTTTCAATTGAGAAGTATTGAGATGAGATGATATTGAGATGAAATTTCATGTCAGGGGGTGATAAGTACATAGAACATAAACTTCTAGAAGGTAAGATGTGTCCTAAAATTGTCAGTGAGGACAGGAATTGTTACTTTGATTAGTATGCAGAAGGAAGTGGATATTTCCCTTGGTCAAAAATAATATCTCATACTTAACAATAGTGACGCAACTTAAGGGATCTAGATTTCACTCAAGTAAACTCAGACACCTGTACTCTAATAAGGAACAGACATTTGTCAGCAGGGACTGTTCTATTTCTGCATGTTTTGATACTTTTAGATGAAACGGGCCTTTAGGGCAGAATATCTGTTCTGCCTTGTTTTATTTTGGTAATCTCCAACCACAGTTCTGGCAATGTACTGTTAGATCTTTGTTAGATTTACTTTCACTTATTTTCTGTTATTCACATACTGAAAAATGACTTTGACCACGTCTTTATATAGTCCTGTTTCAGTTACAGTTTTTGTCCACTTTGTTGTTGTAGATTTTATTTCAGTCTTCATAATCAACTCTAAAAAATTACTTTATCAAACTTGGTCCATTAAAAATAAATGCATGCTATTTTAATATTATAATATCATCGCTTTGTTTTTGTATTTTGATGAAGCTGATCTACCCCAATAAAGTTGCTTGTTCAGACTTAAATTTCACTCTGCATTCCTGAACTCTTAATCTTCAATCAGTAGCTTTAAAAAAGGACAATGCATCATAGTTGGACCAGGAGGAGTCCAACTATGGACTCAGGAGTCCATAGGATGAAGAGGAGTAGTCAGGATCCAGGATGTCATTTGATCAATGCTTTTGAATATTAGGTTAGCACAGTGCTGATCTCTGGTGTTAGCACTGTCTAAACTGGAGGCAGGACTCAAACTCTGGGGACAGGTTGAACTTTGGAGTGAGTCCATAGTAATAGAGCATTAGTTAGTTAGCCACTGGAAGGGAGCATGATCTGTGCAGAGGAAAAATTCCCACCTCAAGAGGAAATATTGTTGGGTCAAAATGCTAGAATGCCCAGCATTCCTTCTCTATGATGCTGTAGTGACAGTCTTTCTGGTACAGCTGATGTATAAAATGGGGCGATCTGTCCTGTTAACCTCCTGGGTGTGGACAGTGCCCAGCCCTCTATCTGATGTATCAGTCTGCAACAAAAAGAGAAGTAAGAAGTCTGGAAATGACAAGTCAGACCACCAGACAGGTATTCTCTGATGGACTGCAAGGCAGACTGGTGTGGTTATGTCTACTGGACCATGTTGGGGTTGCCTTTGCAGATGAGGTCTAACAGAAGAGCAAATAGAAACTGGGAAAATTTAAGATGGAAGCACTGGTAGCAGTTGAATAGACCTAAAAAGGATCTCACTTGTTTCTTGGTTTTGGGAGCAGGACAGATGGAAATGGCTGGCATCTTATTAATTTGGGGGTGGACCTATCTCCTTCCCACAAGGAAGCCCAAGTACTCTACATTGTTGTGTCCAGTGGCTCATTTGGCCAGATATGAGTCTGACACATCTTAGTTACTCCAACACAACTGTGAGGTGCGTCAAAAATGTTTTTGACAGTCATTGCTAAAGATGATGATGTCATCCAGGCAGGCAGCAGGATGTGCTGTGTGGAGCCGGAGGATTTTGCCCATGTCGCTGAAACATGACAGGCAGCCCCATGAAGCCCAGAAGGGAAAGTAACAAACTGGTGCAGGCCAAGTATGGATCAAACTTAGTGATGGTGTTGACCTTTTGGTAATTTTATGCAAAACAATATTGAACCATTGGCTTTAGGGGTGAGAATGATAGGGCTACTCCAACTGCTTTTATGTTCCTCTATTACTCCCATCAATATTTTGTCAGGCTCTTCCATCATTGGTTTCTGTTTTGTGTACAGCTAGGTGATAAGGGAGGCTACAAATGATCACCCCTGGTTGTGGTGTTCAATAAGGTTAGTGGATCCTGTGGAGAGAGTGAAGACATGGGCAGACTTGGTTTTTAACCTATATATGTCTCTCTCTGACAGGGGCTAGAACAGGAAAGGGTCCTCCTGCTACCTCTTCAGGATATTGACATGATTGAGCTGGCAGACATTTGCCCATTGGGGCAGTCTACTTCAGAGTCTATTTTGCTGACACAGCATGTGATCACAAAACACCCTTTTCACTTTTCTAGGAGTTTCAACTAGAAGGTTGGAATGAGCAGTTGTACTTTATACCCCAGTTCAAACTGAGTCATTATTGCTTTGGGATTATAGGAGTGGGCTTGCTGTCCTGGGGCTTGGAGCAGATGCTTCTGTGCCAGAACATTAAGGTAAGGATTCGAGGTAGGGTTTGTATCTTATCTTAGTCTGAAGACAGGACTGATCTTTGGCGTTATTAACATCTGAACTGGAGGCAGGACTTGAACTCTAGGGACAGTTTGAATTCTGGAATGAGTCCCCTGCGTCTCCTGCCTTTCAATCCCTTAGGGTGGGTTGCTCCCAAATGTACTGTAGACAGAGAAAATTGAGGCTTTAAACAGGATGTCTAAAAAATTAGATGCAACACATCATGTGATGTGTTTGGTATCCCAGGCAGTGACAGTGTTGTATGTTTCTGCTTTTATATTTTTTAATTTTTATCTCTATATCTTATGAGCTGGTGGGTGGTAGTACTCTGGCAAAGATGGAGTTGAATGGATGGACAGATCCTTATTGCCTGCCTTAAAGGGCCTGATAATGATCTGCTGAAGCCACTTATTAGTGAGCCTGTTAAAACAGCTGGTCTGAAGACTGGATTGTTCAGGGGTTTTCTGGTTCTGAGGTTGTGTAACTGTGGTGTTTTTGTTGTTCTGAGTTGTGTTTTACTGGACATATTAAAGTCTTTTTTTGTGGAGCCCTGCTGTGTGGTGCTTTCTGTCTTCCCTCTGTGGTCACATCTGCCCCACAACAGGCAGCAATTTATAAAGCTCAATCTCTGCTTGTTCACTGGTCAATCTCTTTATTCACAGATTTGTTTCTCAAACCCCAGACTTGAAATCTGGCAAAGGAGTACTTCTCACTCAAAGTTAGGTTTTTGCATTATCAAGTTCATTAAACTCAAAAAAGGCCATGCAATTTCTTCAAAATTTCTGCTTCAGTCTTTGAAATATAAATTCAAGGGGAAGGAGGGGGTGTGACACTGAATAGCAACAGGAGCCAGTAGCTATACCTATAACACACACTAATAAAAATAACAACTTCTAAAATCTCTACAAAACAAAAATGTAAAAATTACATTGAAATTTTACATCTCTCACACACACACGCACACAGACACACACATTAGTGATTTAAGGTTAATAAAGTCTGGTATAAAATGCCTATGTCCCATTATTTTCAATGGGACAAAATAAATATTTTCAATGGGACAAAATAATGTCCTCCCAGTCAATCATAAAACACCGATATAACTATGAAACCATGACTTCATCATGAGAAAGACTATAAACACCAGTTATCTAAGTAGAAAACACTTAAGGCTGTCATTAATTTGCATATGTATATTGTGTGGTGCAGTATGAACAGTACAGGACATTTCACATTAGTCACTGCGTTACACAAAGGAGACGAGAAAGTGCAGTGCAGGGTTCACAGTGGGAGGTCAGTGTTATGAGATGCTCAATAAAGGGAGTAAAGATGTGGGTCAAAGTAACCTGGCTCATCCCCCTCTTTGTTTAACACAACCTGCAATTACATTACTGAGATTTTTTGAAAAGTGAAATGTGCAGTAAATGTGGTGACATGGCGCAAACAAAAAACATGTTTTCAATTTTTCAGAAAATATTTTCATGTGATCACCATAATTATTCAACTTTGATGGACAAAAAAGAGCTTTTGGGGGTTGTTTCTACCAGCTGTCTTCTACCACCATAAAGCCACACAAAACATTACTGTTTCTACACTAAAGGAAGCTGGAAAATGCTGACAAAATTACTATAATTTTCAGCATGTGCATTCACAGAAAGTTTAGTTGATTGAAATGAATCTGTTGTCATTCATTGTAATACTGGCCTTTAATTTTTGCTCATTATTCATAGCTATAATACCAGTAACTTTTGCTCCAAATATTTTAAATAAAATAATGCTGTATATTGGTACAAAAAATTGTTTGACTCTCATCAGCTCTGTGGTCTTTCTAGGGTCCATCTTATTTTAACAAGACAAATGGAAGCAAAACAGTGTTAGCAGTTGCTTTTGTTTTTAGGTTGAGCTCGCTGTCTGAGCTAGAACTATTTTGAATTTTGGTTTTAAGTGCCATATGTGGGAGGCAGAAAGGACAAATAATAGACAGGACTAAACAAATAAAAAATAATTGCTATATAATGATTAAACACGTAAACCACCAGTTTCCAGGTTCAAAAATTTGAGACTGTGACAAGATTCAGGGTAAAGTACTTTAAACAGTAATTTTGGGTTTCAAACTTTTAAAGGGAGTGGAGCATGAAAAATCATTGCACAAACAACGATCATTTAATTACTATACTGCTGTACGGTACAAACTGTAAATGCAGCACACTATAAAACAGGTGTTTGATGAAAACAAATATGTGGAGGAAAGGACTGTTTGATCCTATTTGATTTGCTGCTTCCGGAGCTATTTTTATTGAGACAGATGTTACTGAGGAGCAAACAAAGGTTACAGATATGGAGGGAACAGATCTTCTGTGGGAGCAGGACAGCACCTCTGAACAAAACCATTAGCAACAGTTAGAGTCAAACCACTGACTATATTTAGATTACTGGTTAAAGAGCCTGAGGCCTCTAGTTATATGTGCCAGTCACAGAAGCATTTTCCAGGGATTTTTATATAAAATTATTTTTGTCTGCTTGAAGTTAAACTGTTTTACTGAGGAACCTCTCCTTTATTACGAAACCAGACATCAATACTGTCATTGTTGCATGAAGCCTCACACTTTCTTGCCTGCACTGTATTTCTATATAATATTGCTTATATTTTTTCATATTATCTTCAGAAATAGTTGCATTTGATTCCAGATTTAGGTCCTGACGCTTCCATTCTGCTTAAAAACAACCCTTTGGCCACGTGAGGTTACAGGATTTGACATAAATGACAAATGAATTTACTAGTGGACTTATTATTGCTGTAATTAATTATGGAGACTTCTTTGAATGCGTTGTGTGGTGGGGGTAGTGTGTTGGTGTATTGAAATGAAAAGGAGGACATTTTGTCTGAGAAACAGCATTAATGACAACAGTGAAACAGAGGTGTGACCTTAAGGGTCAAACCCACTGATGTAGACAATTAATTCTTATGTGACAGTTAATTTATTGTGGATGTCTTCAGTTCCATCTAGGGGAATGTTCCACGATGGCCACAGATGTTTTTTGGTGAGATTTACTGCCCGAGGAAACAAATTCATGACTTACAGGGTAAAAAATAGCTCTATAAAAAGAGCAGTATTCTATTTCTGAGAGGTTCTTAATGGATGTATCTTCATTGGAAAAGAGACAGTGAACAGCCCTGAGTTCTAATATTGTACAGCACTGGTAGGGTAGAAGCTCATAAATCATACATGGTTCATTGGTGTATGTCGGGAGAGGCTGCACGTGCAGCTGCTTGTTGTTCTCCTGCCAGTTGCAAAAGGAGAGTGTGGCAGTTCCCTTATTGTCACCATATTGCTTGTGAGTCGCATATTATTCACCTGGGTTCATCATCTCTCTCTGTCCCACTGGTGCATGGCTGGTCATGGTGGAACACCTGAAAGCATCCTTCAGCATTCTACACAGGTTACCTGGTAAAAGTGCCTAAGCACTTCAGACCATAACATCATTTGATCTGAACCTATGAAAACATGAGAAGGACTCATGATACCTCTTATAGCACTCAGCATGTCTGCGCATGTGGGCTGAATGTTACATCTAAAATGAGTCAAGCATTTCAATTCAGAAGTATTATTGAAAGTAAGTAAATATATTTTTAATGAAAATGGAAAGCATTCAAGATATACAGTGGCTAAAAAACCCCGACAAAAATAACCTTTGTATGGAGCCAGGTAAGCCATTAGTTGTACATATGATGCAATATGAACAACAGGAACTAACCAAGTTCTTCTCTGAAACTAAGTCTTAAGAATTTTTCCATTTTAATCTTTATCTCAAACATCATTTTTCTTCAGATAAAGGAAAGGCTTTAGAAATTTGTCTCGCCGCACGTGATTTCATTGTTACAGCATTTTCAATTATATAAAATTAAGAAATCCATGTGCTTATGCTTTGTTCTTCTTATAAAAGATTGGATGGATGCTAGACCTGTGCAAGGTCAAATATTTTGCCTTGTTTTGCATTAATAGGTGAACACTTTGAATTTGAAAAACCTAATTAGGACAAAAATGAAAATTATTTGAAATTATACACAGTGTGATGTCTGAAGGTAGCAAAATACTTGTAAGTATAACCTGAAAGGAAAAACACAACTGAAAAGTGTGTGGATGTGTGTCTAAAAGTTCACCCTAACTGTGATTTTGCTGGCAAAACCAGGCTATTCCTTGGCTTTGTTTTCCCATTCCTCTTTTAACGCTCATCTTTCATTCACTTTGCACTTTGCCTTATTACCACCTTTGTCCAGGATAAGTGCAGAATAACTATATTTTCATGTAAATTACTATAGTTTTACAGTGGTGTTTAATTGCAAGTTTAATAACTTTAAAAAATCTAAGAAAAATTTAATAAACACTAACAGGACAATGGCAAATGCTAATCCCTGTATTCTGGGAACAGTGTTAGACCCAGTATTAAACTGTAAAATAACTTAATCATAAAAACCTGAAAAACAAACATATTTACATGAAAAAATAAATACATCTTGAAGATATTCATGTATAATTTTGTCTTTATATAGGTGACTACATGGAATACATGCAGGTATGATAAAATATATTTGATTCTAGCACTGATTTTAAGTCCTTATATAAGGCCATATGATTTGATTTTTCAACTGAATTATAGTCCTTATTAAACACTTTTATTTTTGAGTTTATTTATACATATATTTTCATCAAATGTGTACTGTCCCTGCAAACATTTCTTATTAGTCTTACTTTGGAAAAAAGTTGCACAATTTAAATGTTCTTTTCAAAGTACAAACATACTAACTCTTGAACAGTGAGAGCAGCATGACACTGTTCCTGACCAGTAGTACTTGCCAATTTTCAAAGGGTAGCATAATAAGGACTTAGAACAGTGCTAAATATATGAAAGCGTGCAATACTTCATTTCATAAAATGAAATAAAATCATCACAGTGAATGAGAACATGTAACAGAGTGCTTAAACATATTTCTAGTTCACATATAGCTATCATATGCATACAGCATTATGGCATAAAGAATTTGCAAAATATGGGAATAAACACAATGAATGCAACTGAAATAAGCAATAGAATGTATCATAATAAGAAAAAGGGTAGTGGCATTTGAATATAAGTTGTAAACTAAATTTTTGCCATTATGAAAGTTTGGTCACTTGAGTTGCTGTAACTGAGTACCTGAAGATAGTGGTGTAATGGTATAGTAATGAAACAAAGAAATATGGAATTTACCTCTCGTTTTTCTCTCTGAACCTCTACATTACAGCTTTAAATTCTGTTCCTTGTTACTGCCACCATAGCAACTTACTCTGAAGTGGTTTCCACTAAACAAACCATTAATGCAATACTGTACTGTTCCCATGAATTCAACCACAAGTTTACATTTACTGTCAATTATGGAATCCAAAAAGACTCCTTGGACTCTTTTGTTTACCATTGGTCTTGTGAAATCCAAAGACAGTGTTTTCCAAGAAAAATGTTGCCCTTTAGATGAGGTCAGTGCATCGCAAGTGCAGTACTGTCATCATCGCCTTTCTATAATTAGAACAAAGCAGATTAGCTGGTTCTATTTAACATGAATCACCTGTCTATCTTGGAGTTGCCCAGAAAAAGAAATAGTTGAATAAAATATTAATAAAAATTAGAAATCAAAAGAGAAATCTGATATATTAAATTGTTGATACAATGTTGACTCTCAGAATCTACTGTAGAAGACATAATAATGTAGAATGTTCTCCATAAACTGATAAAGTGATAAACTGTTATATTATATGACTATTTTCCTTCCACTAAAATATCTGAATTTTGGAATTTTTGAAAAACTATGCCAATTGCTTTAATCCCTGAATGAAAAGCCTACACGTATGACAAATTATGCCTGTTTCAAAGTTTTTTCCTTTATCTAATGCCGTTTCTTAAAAAAAGTAATTTTTCAGCAATACCCAGAGGAAATTTTTTCATATGTTTTGAAGTTTTATAAATTAATGTTCGTACTAATGTAGTAATGTTGATTTAATTTTAGCAAGAGAATGGTTTTTATGAAAACGGATTCAATGGTTTGAGCTTTTTTGTTCAAAATAGATTCACTGGATCATCATGGGACACATCATTAGATCACTTTTTTAACCTTCATATTTCTGACCCCTACTTGATCAGCTCTTGATACTGATCAGACCTCAGAAATCGGCCAAAGGAATCCTTCTCCATGAGGGCAAAGATGCGTTTCTGAGCCAGGTCAAAGGTGGCAGGAGATAATCCCACCAGGTTCTTCAGGGTAACATCCTTGGTGAAGTGGTCAATGTTCACCTGGGCAGAAATGCGTTATGTGTGAAGAAATCACTAAGTAAGCAAATATGAGTAGCAAAGTACACATGTTAATGTCTTTTGTAGGTTGCAGCTTCATTTGTTTGAACGGCTATGCTTGCATATCTATTCTTTGCATCTTATAATGCATTGAGGATATAGAAATGGCCCATATGCATGAGCTGCTTGCTTAACACAAACTATTGCTATTCCAAGGATTTTGGACTAGTTTTGCTCTTACTGTATAGTAGAAAAAAATACAAAGAACATCTATCCATTCCTACCTTTTCTCCTGAAGTAAAAAAATAATCAGGGGCGCTCAGTGTATCACAGTCTGAGATTATATTTATGCTGCTAGAGAAGCCAATTTACCCAGCTCTCCTGCTGCTTATAGTAATAACTGTGCAAAAAAATTTAAGCTATTGGAATTCAACATTACCAACTGTATAGTGCTAAGCAGGTAGCTTACCACAAAAATAATTTGATCTGAAGAAATTATTCTTGGATATTATTCAAACCTCTCTCGGAGCCTCAGTCTGAATAAACTCCTCATAGATCTTCTTAGCTTTGGCAGCCATCTTCACTGGGGATTTGGTCTTCTTGAAGTCCTCACAAGCCACCCAGAACTCAATGTTCTCCTCGCTGAACTCAGACCTTAGAAAGCTTCTGAAACTAGCCAGGCCATCTGCAAAAGGAGAACATATGGAAAATGCATTGCAGAAATAAGCCAAGGCTTATTAGTCATTGCACTTGCAGAAGGCGATGACCTAAATGTCATGAAATCTACGTCTAGCAATGAAGACCTGTTGTCAAATAAGAAAGAAGAACTTCCTTAGTAGGATTGCCTAAAAGCTGAAGCATAGTAAAGGTGATAGTTATAGTACAAATCGTACCAGCAGGATTACTATATGATTATTACTGTAAGTAGTTTTGTTCCATTAGTCATAAGTAGTAGTGTAACCAGGTGTGATATTTTTAGCCTTTCAAACCAAGAACACAGACAGGTTCCAAAGCACAACAGGGTTACTTTTCCTTATTAATTACTCTATTATACTATATGACTGCCAACTTTTTTTAGCCATTCCATACCATACACTTAAGAAATGCTCACAAACCAAGTATAGAAACATGTAATATTCACTTGTTTATGTATTAATTCAACCTTAACTGCATAAAAAAAGAACAACAAAGACACAAGAAAATTATGAAAACTGCAAATTAATTCATGCACTCATCGTTTTCATATTTCAATCTGGGCCACGATTACTGAGATTATAACAGCTGAAACTAGAAAACAAGGGACAATTGCGGTTAAAAGCTCGATGCAGCAAGCTGTCTGCAAGAAGCCAGCACAGTGGCTCTGGTCTTGTAACCCAATGGCTGTATTTTAGGGTATGACTGTGTTTTATCCTTTCACTGCATCTATACAGCTGGGAGTCCACGCAAAGTTTTATTTATAGACTAGTGTTATAGACTAATGAAATCAAATACAAAAAATGGCATGAAGTAGTGAAACAGAACTGTTAGGTCTTTTATAGACACGAATAAAAGGAGAAATGCAGCCCCAGCAAATGAGTGAATGTAGTTAATTTCTTTCCCTGAAGAAAACTATTATTTCTCGTTAAGTTTTTTGATAAATTATTCATACTTCAGTTATAAAAATCAGAAAAAAGTTTCAAATGTACTGTGTCCTGATATGTGATACATAATCATTCAACTACAAAGATACATAGTTTTGTATTATAAAGTGTTTAGATAAGTTTCAGGTTGAGTTCCTCATAATATTACAAAAAAGGTTCTGTGTTCATTTGTACATTATATTTCAATACATGAGGAAAAATTTTGGTTTTTTGTGCAGCAGGTTTTGAATAGAGTAGAAATCTCAGATGAACACATGGGAGCTAGTCACAAAAACTGCGGACTTCAGATCCACAGCTGCGAAAAGGTTATGCACTTAACTTTAACTTGTTCTGTAGAAGTGTTCAAGGGTGTGAAGGTCTTTTCATTAAAGACTGGCCTATGTATGTATTCTGAATTATCATGTAGAACTACACAAAAACTCAAGTAAAGTATGGGTTAGGTATATGGCATACATTATTTCTTGAGAATCACAGAAGCATCACCAGGTATCTGACAGTAGATAATGCAGGTTCTGGTTTTTGAAGGATCTGCTGTATCCTCAAGAGGAGTATATAAAGATGTTCACTAAGCAGCAACAAAAGCAGCAGCTGTAATAATAATAATTGGAATAATCACAAACTTGGTCATCAGCATAATAATTCCCTTGGATCCTCACATTGTATTTTGAGGTCTCCTACACAGTTTAGCGCAGATAAGTCTGATTCAAGAATCAAGAATTATTTATTGTCGAACTCACAGCTGTTCATGAGGACTTTTTCCAGGGATTCACGCCACTGAAGAGCTTCCACGGGGGTCGGCCTTTAAAACACATAATAGACCTACATCAGCTATCACAAGACCCAGTTAAACAGAATTATTTACAGCACCACTAGCAACACCATTGCTAACACCTGTGAAATGACACAAAGGGACAGGTTTTGGAAACATTACTGCCACAAGACAATTTCCCTTGTTCTGTTTTTTGTTTACCCATGAATTACTTGTTCACAAAATAATCTCCTTGTCATTTGATTTTAATTGCAACATACCACACTGAAAAAAAGTTTCTGTAAATTTATATGTGGTTTAATAGGTACAGATGAAACCTTACTTACTCTTATATTACTTACAACAGAATATCACATTGGTCTAGATGTTTTGTACATTTGCACTGCACTGACTCTGTGTTATAAAATTATGAATGAATATGAATATGTATGAATTTTGGAAAGTGCAAACATTTCACAATGTACCAACTTATTTCAAACTGTATTTTCTGCAGTGCTCTATTGTATAAAATACCAGAGTGAAACTGACCTTCATTACCTCAGCACAGCCATTACTTGGCAGCGAAGTGCCCACAAATACTGTTGTATTTGACCGCTTTAATTCCTCTGCCTTCCATAGTGCTTACAGCTCATTTCTAGCTTCCCTGAATGCTAATGAGATGATGAAAAGTGCACAGTGTTGCAAGATGAGTTGGTCACAGAGCAGCACTGAATAGGACTTTGTGGAGATAAGGAGTTTTTATTTTCAGATGTTTAAAATGATTTTTTGTTTTCAAGAATGTCAAACTTAAAAATCAGAAAGCTGGAAAACTGGAATTCTTTTAACAAAGAATTTTTCTTTGTTACAGCTATCCACAATGGTTACAGATCCAAAATCATAAATGAATCAAAGAACTTTAAGCTTGTACTATTATTTTGTCATTAAAAACAGATATTATGTCTAAACACTACACGTTTACATAATGATTTACTCAGCAACTGAGAAGAAGAAGAGGTTGTGGAGATTATGCATTTTTATGTTTAGAAATTTGAAATAAGTTTGAAGTTAAGATAATAAAATGTTGCAAAAAATGTTACACAGAAATATGTATATAGAGTTTATGAATTTAGCATATAAACCTGAAGATGCTATTCATCACATCACAGATCACTGGGTTACTATACATTACACTGATTCCATTTCTGTAGAAAGTGAATGTAAACATAAACAAATTGTGCTAGATCCATTACAGCAGAAGTTAGGTTTCCATACTTAATAGTACGTGAAAAAGCATTACGTCCTGGTGTATTTTGGACAATGAGGACATTGGAAACATGGTGGAGAGCTGGAAGGCTTGCTGACTGTATTGAAGAAATGAAAGCATCTTCTTGGATACAAGAAAGCTTTCATATGCACTGCCATAAAACTTATTGCTCAAAACTAAAACTGCTGTCATTAACTGGGCTGTAGTTGGCTGCCCCTCAAATGTCACCGATGTCCTGTCCCTAAGGCGCATGGTCTTAGTAGTCTGCCACAACATTTTGACAGTGTCTCATAACATCCATTACACTGTCAGTATGTCAAATATTTGAAATTAAAAAAATGACCACATCATCGGGTAATTAATAATAAAGGCTGTTTACAAAGATTAAATAAATATGCCATTAACATGTTAAACATAACTGTGAGACCACATATGTAAGTATAAAGTTTGCTTTCTTTCTTCCTTGTCCTATTGCCTACTACTGAAATGAACCAGCAGTTATGTAGTATGTATATATACATATAATATATCGATCAAGCTAACCATCTATAATAGATAGATAGATAACAATAACACTACTGAATATTATTAAAATTGGTATTATATAATAGTCATTTGATAATAATATTTTTACATATATAATCACTATTTATATGATTTTGTATCCACACTGATCCTTTCTTACCATGTGTCTGATTGTATTTGGAATGTGCTGTACTTGAGTTATTAGGTTTATATGTTTATGTTATATGTTTAAAACATTGTAAATATCGTTTTGTGCACACACCATAATTACAAAAATAAAAGCTTCAGCACCACTTCTGTCCTTCTTGGTGTCTAACACTTTGATGTATACTTGGTTGGGTGGATTACTTCAATGCTTTCATTTCAACTTATTTTAATTAAGCCTAGTAAGGTTAAAATAAAATTGAATAAGAGTAAGAAGGGGTATTCAGTGAGAACCCTTATTAATGAGAATAGCTGACATTAATAACTCACTGGAGAGAACTACGAGCCCACAGAAGCAGGTGTTCAAGGGCAGCTGCCCAGATCTAGGAACTAACCAGGAAGATCCTTGTTCAGGTTTTATGATCTGGTACATCTTTCCCTGTCAGGGTGTTTTGTCCCTAAATTAAGCTGAAATGTTCAATACTGTGTAAACAGGTGTGTGTACAGAAGTGCCAGATACAGCCAAGTCAGCCAGCTTACTTCTGAAGCTTCTCTGGCTTCTTCTCCGGCTTCTTGTCCGGCTTCTTTTCCGGCTTTTCAGGGTAGGGGATGAGGATATCAATGGCATTCTCTGGCTTCTGGAGCAGAGTCCCTAATTTTGTCTTGATCTCTTTAGCCCTTTAAGAGAAACATAACAAGGCAGATATTATAATTTACAGTGTGTGGGCAGAAGATGCTTCATTTCATTGCATCATGAATATCACAGTACACAAGAATGAAATGCGAGAAAGGATAGCACAAGTCTTTCCTTTCTAAAGTTTTCAAAATATAGTATATGCCAGATTGCAGATTTGCAGATGCATAACTCAACTGTTCAACACAGAATTATGAGGTCAAAAAGAAGAACAGAAAATGTAGATGAAGCTGCAAGATCATTTTTCATTGAAAAATTTCAGTAGAGTGATGCTTATTTTATGGAAATGGAAGCAGAAAAATTAATAGCAATATTCTCAGAATTGGCAGACAATAATATCTACTGCCACGAACACTATTACAATTTGACTAGAGCATAATGGCCCATAGAAAAAGTTTGAATAATAATGAATAATAAAAGTCTAGTAAAAGTAAAGTGATTTAAACTGATTGTCTGACTGCGTAGAGCCAAAATTAATCAGAGGTCTTCATTTTTAATACCTTTGGGTAAAAATACCTAGAAAATGATTCAACAACTTTTACTATGACTTCTGGTAAAATTTTCTAACATTTTCTAAAATTTATATCTCTTAATATGTGTTCTTTATCTAAATTGCATCATAACTTAAACTGCCTCATATGCAATGCGATAAAGAAGGGACTATCAATCGCTGAAACGTTATATGTTTAAAACTGTATGTACAATGCAATTACGCCAAAGTTTCCCTGATACTGGAAGCATTTGGATGTGAAATATTAACCAGTAAAACACAGTGTGGTTCACAGTCTGTCTGAATGTTCACAAGGTTAACACAAAAAACAAGTTCATTAATAATAATTAAAAAAAAAACGAAAAACAAATCATTTTGTGGGATGTAACACTATGGCAATAGCAAAGGCTGGCGGTGTGTTAGTGTGAGCCAGGGGTTATCTGCTCTTATGTGTCAAAATCACGTCTAACACCATAGGAATTTCCGCAGAAAGTATCAACAGCTCAGCAGTGATGTGAGCAACAGAGCGGACTCTATGTTGATGGAGGTCCAGGTGGTTCCTGTTGCATGTTTACACACTTGACAGGTGAGTGAAAACCCTGTTTGCCGAGTTGCTCTTATCTGTGCGTGAGAAAGCACCGTGTGACTTGTGTCTTTGCTGACGGCTGCTGCATCACTGACGTCTTTCACAGACGTGAAGTCCCAGCTCCCAGCTGCTCTGGGACCCTGCAGCGTCTGCATTTGCTGTCTTTCTCACAGCACATTTCTAGTTGAGAGGTCCACATGAAATTAGGCACAAGCAGAGGGTCCCGTCTCTGACCATGTCACAACAGGCCGAATCACTTACAAAGTGAATGTATACAACATTTTACATTCACTTTTTAATTTGTGCAAAATACATCATTAAAAAGTGCCAAATACCTAAAGATAAGACCATTAAACTCTGGGAACAACTATTCCTCAGAAGTTGCTGCTCACACGAACAAACCGTATGAAACACGAAAAATGACAAAAGTTTATACTGTATTTGAAAAATGTAAGCTATGGATCCCTTTTTTTGAACGTTGCAAAAACATTTATGATGTACGCTGCAGCTGTGCAATAATCAACCTGAAGAGCAGCTCAACATAAAATCATGAAGCGACCGATAAATTCCACTTGCAGTAAATTCCAACAGGCACTTAAGATAAGGTTTTGGGCAGGATCATCTGGAAGATAGTTGAGCTCTTGAGAAAATCAGTGTCTGAAACTGGCAGGAGACCACATCTTAGACACAGGCAAAACATGATTTCTCACCTCTCCAGACATGTTTGGGGCAAGGCGGCTAATCCTTTGCACATTTTCCGTAGCTTTCTCCTTTGATGTTTGTCGTTTGTCCACCACCAGAGAAGTCTTTTCCAATTTAGCGTTTCAGTGTCGGTCTTCCCTCACTTGTCTTTTATATATAGACACAGCTAGCTGGGCCTGTGCCAGAGCCCTGGCCAATAAGGAAGGGGCGAGTAATTACTGGCAGTGAAACGTTTACATGCCTAAGGAGAAAAGTGATGCACGACCCCTGCGAACTCTGAGATCACTGCAGATTTGTCTCCGGACTTCACAGGAAACCCATAAATATGTTCAGTAGTTTTACTGGGCACACCACTGTGTAGCACACGTACAGTCTATCAAATTTTCTTTAATCTTTTATACTTTCCTTGTCCATGTGCTTAAATTTTATTTATAAAATATTACATCTGATCTATTAATTCACAGTAGGCTAACCTCAAGATGGAGTTACACTTTGGAAAGTGAATACAGAAGTCAAATATACTGCATGTTCATATAAAAGTGTATATAGATAACATACATATACTGAAAATGCAGAAGGAAATCAGGTTCGTTCACAGACATAATTAAAAACCCCATTTCCGGAAAAGCTGGGACATTTTGCAAGCTGCAATAAAACCAAGAATCTGTGATTTGTTAATTCTCTTAAACTTTTATTTCACTGACAGAAGTACAAAGAAAAGATTTCCAATGTTTTCACTGACGAACTTGTATTATTGCATTTTACAAAATGTCGCTAATTTTCTGGAAATGGTGTTTGTACATTCATCACGTTCAGCACATAGTGCCAAAGTTGTCTAACTGTTTTCCAGGCAGAAAATGTACTGGTAAACTCATTATAACCATCTCATTTTATCTGTTACAAAGTTCCAGGGAAAAAAATAAAGGAAACTCACAATTTTACAGAAGTTCCAGTGACTTTTTAGTTGAATGAGTCAAGCATGGTTTACTGCTTTTGAAGAAGAGCGAAGACCCATGAAATTTTGACCTTTCCCATGCAGTCCCACATGCTAATGTGGAGCCGCTTCAGTTGCGTTTTTACTAAAAGAAGTTTGTGTAGAGCAAATCCAGTCACCATTACCAGGACACAAACATTTCCAGACAAGTATAAAATATCCACGAGAATCCTCAATTGGACTAGTGGAAAAAAAAAAAGGGATTTCATCTGAAAATTCCCCCACAAACATAAAAAAGAAATGCTGAATTATTCTTAGTGTTGAGTTCTTTGGTCTAGACTATTATTTAAAAAAATACCTTTATTTTAGGTTTTTAATTGTTTTTATGGTTTTATGGTTTATTTTAACTGCTAATGGCAAAACCATAAATGAATTTGGTTTTTCTTTTAATATCAGTGGCCACATCCCTGTTGCATCAATTTTTTTTTATAGCTGTGTCTCATTGTTTATCTGCATTGGAAACTATACTGGTCAGAAATACATTATAATTTCCGCCAGTGACTAACACATCAAAAACTGAATAAGAAACACATCATACCACTTAAGCACTTCGACACAGTCCTACTCTATATACAGATGTACGAAACATTTCATGAGAATGAAATGCATCAGTCAGGTTGCTCAGTTAGTCCAGGACTGCAATGACAAACATTTAAATGATCTGTTTGAACTGCATGCCATATGAGGTAGACAATCTGTGGCAACAAATTAAGAGTTTATATCTGAAATTTCACTTCCTGGTTTTATGCTGGTGAATACGCTGTATCACAAAAATAATTTTTTTGCAAGTAAAAATTATTTGTGCAGAAAATCTCACATTAATAAGACTTTATGGAGTCTTTGTGGGCTTTTTTGGTATGTCTTTTGTCTTGAACACCTTGTGTCTTCATCAAACATCTTTTTCGTCTCGGCAGTGACAGAGAAGAGCAACTTCTAAAGTACGTTCCTGCAGTAAACAGTGAAAACGTTCATCCTGGATTCCTCTTCAGAATGACATTTAAATGGGAGTAAAATAACCGCTAATTGTCTGCTGTCTGTGTGCAAAAGATGTAGAAAAATACTTAAAGTCAGTGGAGTAGCTCTGCGGTTCTGCCTCCATTCTCATGTTACAGCTAAGCTTAAGGAGGACTTAGCTATTCATGTATAAATGTATCACATGACAACTGTAAAAACTGATTGTTTATTCATCACATTATTTAATTATTACATTTGAGGAAAGCATACGAAGACACACAAATCACATTACTGGCAGCATGTGACAGTATAATTAACAGCAGTCACTTCCATTTTTCTGTCTGAAAAATAAACAGAACTTATTGTAATGAATTGATTTATAAAATAGGTCATACTGGGGGCTGCCAGAAAAAAAAGTCAGTCAGTGAAGGCAAAGTTATGATAACAACAGGACAGAGGGAACATATATTCCTCTCGGACAAATGTTGCAGTTGTCTCGGTCTGTGGAACAAACAGTTATCTGAATATTTTAGTTTCACTACATTCAGTGACTCCAAGGAATGATGTGAACAAGAGAAAGGGAGACAGAACACAAGAGCCAAAAGGAAATTAATTTTTACTTTCCCACAGCACACTAAAATGGCTTATATAAATGTATTTATTTATCAGGGCTTTCTGGATAATCTTCATTAAGAGTGGAAGAATGCAGTACTGGGAAAAAAGTTGTTTTCTTTAATCAAAATTCCACTTCATTATGTAACTGTTGATCTTATGGAAAAGGACAAATATTGAGAGCAGCAAAATACCAATAGCTGAGGTTAAAAACATACTAGTTAGTCCATATATATTCAGATATTCTAATATCTAATTGTGTTTGACATTTCATGAAACATTCCTATCATGACACATTTTAATATAAGTGGGAAAAAAAACGTTTAATCAGACCAAGGTGATCAGAATACAGTTTCTAGAATTTGGTGGACAAAGACACAACAGAGGAGACCCACCTAACACTCCAGGGTAAATGTCTGTGTCCTTAACCTGCTGTCCCTGAAGGTTTATTACTTAGTAAAAAAAAAAAAACCCAAAAAAACTGAAGACACTTAAGACCAGTCTTTCACAGAAAAACAGTGCATTGCAGAAAGTTTGCTTCTCGCCTGTGTCAGTGTGTGAGGTCTCAGTGTCATACCGCCCACATCTGCTTAGTAAGTTTTCTCTCAGACTGTGTTTATTTTTGCTCCTACTGACCTTCTGTTTCATCCACAGTGGCCCAAGATTCCCCCTGTTCCTGTCTTTTACCCACTGCTACCAGAATATATACAACCATAACCTACAGGCCTGCAGAGGAACAACTGCTTCACAACAAGCAGCCTATTGTGTACATAATCAGTTTGGTTTTCTTCTAAAAGTACTCTGCAAGTTCATATACCATGGAGATAGGGCATGTAAGGACACACACATTAAAAAGCAGGCTGGATAATAAAGAAAATTTCTTTAATACCTTTTGTTTTTATTACAGGATGAATATTCTGAACGTTTTGGAGGCTTTAATCAAAGAAGGAGACCATTTTGACATGGTGTTAGTTGTCTGCTAATTTAGATCTTCATTGTTTTTCTTGTTTTCTTGAAGTGGGGGTTGTGATAAACTTGACCATAAAATGGAAGCCCTTAAGCAGCTTGGTAAAAACATGCCAAACTAAGCAGGACACACAAGTTATTATGGAAAAAATTTCCCTGGGTTTAACAGTTCTCTTAGAGATGTCAGAACGATACAGTACTTTTGTTCACATCTGACTGTGGGAAATGTAAATGATCTGGCCCCTGTAAGGACCTTAGTACTACACAACATCACTCAAAGTGAGATGCAAACAGGAACGTTTCAGCCATGTAATGCAAATGGTATTAGATGGACTTTCACTGCTGACAGTACATATGTACATATGTGTATGTAAAAAGAGTGATTGATGATTTTTTAAAAAAAAAATTCCCATTTCACTTGGAAAAAGTATTGGATACATGTTCTGTTCTGGTTGGACCTCATCAGCAGTTCAAATGCAGGAACTGATGAGTACAGGTTGTGGTTATAGTTACTGGGTCGTGAGCCAGTGGTGTGAAAAGTTCTACACCTGAATGAGACATGGCGATGATAACTGTGCAGAACAATAAAAAAAGTCCTTCGGGTTAATTTCTTACTGTAATCCATTTAATAACTTGCTGAGAACCCTGAACATTGAAAAAAATCCATATCAATGTGTTTTGTCCTTTTAAAATTGTTTCCAGGTTTTCATATGGCTCAGTTCATGTGATTGCATTGTTTTAAACCAGATTTTTTAATACTGTTTGTCTTCCTATTAGTTCTGGTTAATTTGCATAAACTGCTGGATTTTGCCTGTTTTTTTCTGTATAGGTTTTTGTCCAAAGTACCTAGTAATAAATTTATACAATGTTCATTTATTACACATTACACTACATGCACAAGGCAGATGAGATGACAGCACATTTTAAATGTGAGAAGTATTTTGTATAGCCTTAGACTCAACTGTACAACCTTCTAACCTGCCAAATACTTCCCTCAAGGTGGAGCACTATATACTCACATCTGATTGTGTACATGATGTTCTGGTGCAAGCGCTGAAAACATGAAAGAATGATTTTCTGATAATGGTCCCCAGTGGGCAATTATTCCAAGAAAAGCCACAAGTACCTTTCTAATCAGGAAGCAAGAATGTGGAAAATAAGAAACAGGCTTTAGAGATTACAGAGATATATACAGAACTTGATTGCAGGATTATTTTCTCGTATGATGGGGAATACTTTATTACACACAGTTATTCTTAGCAGCCATTTTGCTGTTGAAGTGAAAGGTTAGTGATAGAAATTAGCCTGATTAGCCTGGCCTTCAATGTTAAACAATTATTGTATTTAAAAAGATATATTGTCAGAAAGGGTAGCAGCAAAGTGGGCATTTGTCTGTTTTGGGTAGTGTGTTTTGGTAGTAATTATGGGTTAAGAAAACATCATTGGGATAATTTGTGATTTTGCGTAAAACATGCAGTGTCAGAACAGACAGCTGTTTTATGCTCTACAAAATGCTGTGTCCATCTCTGAAAAAACTTTTTCACAAAAGAGTCTTCAGGTTTTTTTTTTGCTTGTTTGTTTGAAATGGAGTTGAACCCGCTTTTTTATAGACATGTTCTTTGTATGTAGGTTTGAATCTAGCTGCATGGAGTTTCCAGGTTCTCACTGTGTCTGCCCTGTGCCTTTCCTCCCACAGTCCAAAGAGATATGTTCCAGGGCTATTGGTGACCCTAAACTATTTGTAAATGTGAGAGTCACTGTGAGTGTGTGGCTACCCTATGGTAACAGAGATCTCGTGCAGGGTGTAACCCTCCTAACCCATTCTGTGCATTCTAGGTTATACAGTTGCTGCTGTCCATCAGTTCATCCATTATTCTTAACATGTTGTCCTGGTCCAGGTCACAGCATTTTGGAGCCTATCCTGGAGTCACTGGGTTCTACACTTTACCCTGGATCAAACTCCAGTCTGTCACAGGGTACAGTAGCTACTGTTTAAAATTTAAATAAATATTCAGCGTTTCAGGTTGTTTTTAGGCTATTATTTTGTTCAGTAACAATTTGCTTGAAATAAGTAAACATTATTCCAGCACTAAAAGACAGTGGAAATGTGTGTGAGCTACTGACTTATGTAATAAATGAGGCAGAGTTAGAATGACCTGAAGCAGAATAGTTATCAGGATGTTCCATACTTACCAGTGAGCTTAACCCTTCCATGCACATGTTAAACTGTCGACGACTTTACACACCTGGGCTCAGTTTGCTGATTTTACAAAACACTACAGGAAATTGAGCATCTGTTACTGTCGAAAAGGTACTGAGGGTTTGAAATGCAAATTAAAATTAGCAAGTAAGTAAACGAATTTTGAAGCCCAAAGTGACCCCAGGTGTGTAAGGAATGGTTAAAATAAAAACTCCCTCACTCACTCCCTCACCCACTCTCTCTCACTTGCTTGCACACTAAGTGTCTCTCTCAGTCTCTCATTTGCACACTCGCTCCCTCACTCACGCCCTCCCCCACTTGCTCCCTCACAAAGTCTCTTGCTCACACACTCTCTCCCTCTCAGTCAGTCTCTCGCTCACTCATTTTTACGTACATCCTGATCAGATTTGCAGCGGTCCAGAGCCTATCCTGGAGTCACAGTCTGCTTGACTAGTAGGGTACCCCCTGGGTGGGACAGCAGTCCATAACAGGAAATAAAATGGGAATATTAAACATCTTATATAACATATGTCACATTTGCATACAGAAAATATTACAGAAAACAATTTGCTTGCAAAGTGACTGAAATACAAAGTTTTTTTCATTTCTTAATTTGAAAGCGAATATAACTGAAGAGCTGCAAAGGAGGAGGAATTGCCTTTCCTAAAACAAACAGGGGAAAATGGGACATAGAATCAGTGGCCACTTTATTAGGAACACCTGTATACCTGCTCGTTTGAGCAATTATCTAATCAGCCAATCGTGTGGCAGCAGCTCGATGCATAAAATTGTGCAGACAGGGTTGGTTTAAGTGACTTTGTCTGTGGCATAGTTGTTGGTGTTATGTGGGGTAGTTTGCGTATGTCAGAAACTGCTGCTCCCCTTAGAGGTTCATGCATACAACAGTTTCCAAGGGGTGTAGAATAGTGTAAAAAACAGCCACTGAGTGACAGTTCTATGGGTGGAAATGCCTTATTGGTGAGATACGTCAGAGGAGAACAGCCAGACTGGTTTGAGCTGACGGGAAGGCTATAGTAACTCAAATAACCACTCTATACAACAGTGGTAGGCAGAGAAGCATCTCTGAAAGTATGACAAATAAAATCTTGAGTTGGATGTGCTTCAGCAGTAGAATACAAAATTGGGTTCTACTCCTGTCAGCCAAGAGCAGGAAGCTGAGGCTACAGTGGACACTGGCTCACTGAAACTGGATAGTTGAGGATTGAAAAAATGTCTGGTCTAATGAATCTTGATTTTTGCCTGCAACACACAGATAGCAAGGTCAGAATTTGGAACAAACAGCATGAAGCTATGGACCCAATCTGCCTTGTATCAGCAGTTCAGGTTGGGAGTGGTGTAATGGTGTGGGGAATGTTTTCTTGGTACACATTAGGCCCCCAACTCCAATTGAGTGTCGTTTGAATGCCATTGCCACAACTTACCTGTCTTCTGTGGGTTATTTCCAGTGTGATAATGCACCATGTCAGCACATGTCATCTGAATCTGGTTCAATAACCATGTCAGTGAGTTTAGTGAACTTCAGTGTCTTCCCCAATCACCAGATCTGAATCCAGCCAAGCACCTTTGGAATGTGGTTGAATGGCAGATTGGCAGCATGAATGTGCAGCAATTATGTGATGCAACCGTGTCAACACGGACCGGAATCTCTAAAGAACGTTTGCAGCATCTTGTTGAATCCAGGCCATAAAGCATTCAGTATTAGAATGGTGTTCCTAGTAAAGTGGCTGGTGAATGTATCTGATGAATAGTGAATGAGAACATTAGGGTTTCTTATTTGTCAGTATGGCCAGTGCATTATGGATATTGGCAGTGAAAAATCAAATGTAAATATTCAGTAAATAAAGGCATTGTACTGTAAAGTAACAATGCATATTTCAGCTGGTTAAAAGCTAATTCATTTTGGAATCATTTCCAACATACTTGTCTGTTTCCCCACAAATTACTGCTAACTTAATTCTTTTGCAACTCGTGTATTTCATTTTCATACCAGCTGAATCATGCCCGATTGCGCCTTATTGTCTACTGTCACCCACATGTGGCTATTCTGGTGAGTCACCATCAGGTCTCAGAAGATACATATGAAAATAACCAGATATCAACAGCCAGTTACACCATGCGATCATGATTATTAAAAATGAAAGTGCTTTGTTTCTTTTTACACAATGCAATAACACACACACACACACACACACACACACACACACTCAAAGTATCCAATGGAAAAGGGGCAGCAGCATTGTTTTCACAGGGGCTACTGTGATATAGAAAGTTTTCTCCTTGTGACCCTGGCGGTTTCCAGATGTTTTTCTTGTAGTAGTTGAGCTTATTATAAAACGATACCCACACTATTAAAAAAGTGGCAGCTCAGTTGACAGTGATGTTCTTATTTGTAAGTAGAAAAAAGTTTTAAAATGTAACAAATTTTGGAATTTAAATAATAAATACTTGACTACTAACAGATGTTTGCCAGAGAAATGCAAGTATACACTGATTACTGGAAGATAAATTGAATAATCTGAATAACCAGAATATGGAAAGCTGTCATACGATTAATCTACTACTATTATGACCTATTATGAATACATATGACTATTCCAAAACATTTGCAGTATTTCAAAAAATAATCAGTAACAATGTATCTGAAAATGATTGCAGAAGTAGGTGACAAAATCATTTCTGTTCATAATGGACTGGGACTACTCGCAGATTTCCTCTTCCACAAAGGCCAGGAACCGAGATGCTTCCCACATTTTTTTCTTTCCATTCTCTTGTTACAGACTAACAACCCAAACCAATATGACTGCGTAGACATGTTCAGGATACACAGAACACCAACCCCCTCCAGGATGCTCAGAGCCTTGTAGTGAAGCATATTGCCACTGTCCTGTAACAAATGTTCATAGAAAACATTGGAAAAAATATTGAGATGGAGGAGTCTTCCAAACCAAATGCTTTGCGAGATACGTCACCGGAAATGATAACAGCCAATCCCTGTCCTAGAATGTCCTGGAACATTTGTCTGAAGCTTCATGTTAATGGACATCAGGGGAATCTTAGTTTGCTGTAAACAGTATGTTCTCAGAACATCCTTCCATACCACAACACATGTGCAGCTGAATGAGAGTCCCTTTTTTTGATTGAACACAAAAAGCACAGAAAACAATTTTGATTGAAATCCAGTTGTAAGCATTAACACCTTTATTTAATTAGCTCATATTTTTTTTGAAAAGCCACTTTCAACGTTAAGATACTTAGAATAATTTAAACATTTATATAGCTATTTTTTAACTGTGGTCAGGGTCAGTACCTCAGTCAAGGGAACTACAACAGAAGGCAGGATTTGAATCTGTGCCCTTCAAGCTAAAGGCAGTAGCTCTAACCACTAAGCCATAAGGTTAAATATTTGTAAGAATCATATCTTGAAAGTTTATACCCTTTCTGATTTATCACAGAAAACACAGAAATATGTTTTATGGTGGATAAAATTATGTTTATAATTTGTTCAGTTTAAGTGAGTTTGAGAAGATGTTGGCAGTGAGAAAACCACAATTCTTTTTTAGGCAGAGTCAAAACAGAGTTGTTTGAAACCAGTCTACCCTGACAGAACAAAACAAAAAGGAAAGTTTCACATCAAGCAGTAAAATCAGTCCCCAGAATACTACCGAGCCTGGGAAAGTGCAAAGAAAATTGTTCAGAAACATCTAAATCTTCACTATGAGGCCTTGCACCATTGAAGCAAGGATGTCATCAGACTTCACTCCAAGCCATCGATGTTGATTCAATCACATTTATTGCAGACTATATACTTTGTTATAACATCTGTGTTATCTTTGAACTTTGAGGCTGGAAACATCTGAAGCAGTAGAAACACTTATAAATAATGATGCATGAATAAATATGAGTGCAGCGAAAGAAGCTGTAGGTGGCACTTGTTGGGCAATTCAAACATATATAAAGGTAATATAATCTTAAGTGGAATGACTGCAGAATGTCACAATCCTGCATACATGAGATCTGGGCAGTGATCCGGCGGCCGTGGTCAAGTTGGTTTCCTCTTCATACCATTTTCTTATATAGCTGACGTACAACATTAAGGTCCTTACACTGATTTACACCTTTAAAAAGCAGCGCACATTTTACTGTAGCAGTTCAGTGCACAAAGGTATCTTGATCAAGACTACAACAGTAGGAGGTAGAATTCACACCTGATTTTTCAAATACAAACGTGGTGCCATCTGTTGTCCTTATTTTGCGTTGTTCTGCAAATTTTAAAAAAAAATAAAAAACTGAAATGAAAAAAGAAACAAAAGAGAACCCTCGTTGGAGACCATCTGCACAACACCCACTAAACAAAAACACAAAAACGATTCCTTTGCCTCAAAAAATCATACCTGGGTGTGTCTCTTGGCTGTGGGCATCAGTCAAGAACGAGAATGTGAAGAACTGTCCTGACCGAAGGTGAAGCTGGCAGGTCCTCGGTTCTTTGGACCTTGAAGAAGAGTGTAGCGTTTGCTCTTGGCTAAAGAAAGGTCTGGTTTGCTCCCTGCTGTCCATGATGGGCACCTGCACTTTGCACTCCAAAAATCCTCACTGAAACCCTCTGTCAACTGGGATGCCTGATTTCTCAACACCCCATCAGTAAAATATGTAGCATTTCTCAGCAGAAATCTATAACATAAAAAAGAATCCATATTACTGTCACATCATTGTTATTACTGCTATAAATAATTTAACAGATGGACTCTGACACTGCAATGGAAATCAGAATGTTTGGTAGCATCTTCTGTGAAGAGGTGTTCATCAAGCCTGCATAAACAATGCATGACTTTCATAAGTGCAAATGGATGTCTGTGCCAACTGACATAAGCTGTCATCAGTGTGATTAAAGTTGTCAAAGTGACAAGAGTCATTTTGCTAGATGACACTGGTTTTTCAAATGACAGCTTTCAGTTGATATAATCTGTCCTTGAGGTGTGTTATGACACTGTCAGTGTTAAAAGACGTGTATGCAGCATGGCATTAGATTAAATGTAGAATGTAGAATTCAGTAAATATACTGTCAGGATAGGTAAACTTTTTAGCGTATTTATTCAGGTACTGGCACAATGATTTTTGGGGGGGTGATATTTTAATAAATGATTGATAATAGCACAACAATGTCTCGGGTAATTTCTTCACCCCCATTCCCCAAACTGTCATATTCTTTCTTGTATACTGTGTTTTAAAAATGATCTCTCCAGTTTGAGTTAATACAGTTATAGAGACCAGCAGGCTTTAACAAAAAATATAATTTATTGAATAGATTCCCGTTTTCATTCATATAAGCTAATGTCAGCTACCATGTGCTGTTAAGTTGACAATGTTAAGTATAGCCCTTCAAAGAAAGCATCATCACACGTTCAGCCTTCTGCTGCAAATACATGTTTTCGTAAAGGGCGTTCTGTGTTTTGGTTGGCTTCTGAGATAATCCTGGCCTAGCTCTGATGTTTGAAGTTGGATCTAAGCCCAGTAACACAGAAATGCTGTTCCTCTGTATCATATTCCAATCATAACCCTCATGGACCAAGGTTGGCCTGTGTCTTATCGCATGAGTCACACCAGATGGCACTGTAAGAATGGGTCATTTACATTGCACGGCTGTCTGCCATGCTCTTATTGCCAGGTTCCTGCAGCAGAAACATGAATTGCTCTCATATGTGTTCAGACAGCATAAACTCACCTCTTTCACCACCACAGCAAACTGCCTCACATATACCTGATTAAAGTAATTATATAACAATTTATAGGCTCTTACACAGATTACCGCTTATTCTCCACCTAACATCCGGCATTGAGCAAGGAGACAAGGATGCAATAAAAGCGTTATCACTGTCCTGTTGGTCCTGGGAAAGTAAGCGTAAACCTTTTAATTTGGTTTCCTCAACTTCTACAGAACTGCAGACGCAGTCTACTTCAGAGTAATACTTAACATCTTGCTGGGAAATTTTATACTTTGCACAATAAAAAGGCAAATTGAGAAAATTGGAGAAAAAAATCCTGTGACGGCATTTTTTTTTTTTTAATTGTTACTTTTAACCACATGTTCTCAAAAAAAAGTCTCATTTTCCCATGACACTGCTTGGGTGGGTTATTAATGGCACAAAAGCAACTCTGAACAGCTGTGCAGACTTTTGCCACAATTGATCCCCTTATATTGCCAACAGCTGTGGAACATGAGAGCACTCATGGATAATCCAGTTGGACCTTTTTCGGTGTTAACTGGTATGATGTGGTGTGCAGCGGCAGCCCTGAGATAATGAGGCATGTAACTGCCCCCATAGGGACCAACTTCAATCCCCTCACTTTCCAGGAACACACCTTAGAGTAGCTGAACATCAAACATTCAGAGGAAATCCCCACCCCGCTTTTTCGCACTCCAGCTTTCATAAATAGAAATGCTTGTGGTACATAGTTGGATCATATTAATTCATTGAATTTAATGTTTTGCATTTACTTAGCTGGAGTTTGGCGTCCGTTCTTATCCGTTCACTGTGTATTTATGGAGAGGTAGAAAGGAGGAACAGGTGTGGATTAAATTGCACATGTGTACACATATTGTGTTTGTAATGACGTAAGGCAATGACAGATAATATATAACAGCTGTCAGGAAAGGGAGGGGGGGGCAAAGTATTCAGGCCCTTCCTATGATTCCTAGATATATGATATGGCTGACCATTTATTGAAGCTCATGGGATCTGTACCCAGAAGGTTCTTTTCATGGCCAACTAATGGCTTGTTACGTAATCAAAAGCTAATGATGTAACATTTACATCATTAAAATATCATAACCTGTAGACACGTTTTTTTAAATGAGGTTGATGGCATGGCTACTTTCTACAAACCAACAAAATCACATCTTCACATTTTTTAATTGAAAATTTAGTTTTATTTTCATATAAAAATTCACAAAAACATAAATAATCATCTTAACAATAATTAATGATCAAATAAATCAATGCATAAATAATAAATAAGTAAATAAATAAACAAACAAACAAACAAAACAAATAAATAGTCAGTAGAAAATGCCATTATTCAGTGTAAAACATTCAAGACAAAAAACAATGTTATTTTGATTTAACTTTGTGCAACAGTCTTCTTCTCCAGCATAGCTCCATTCAGTGCAGCTTCAAGCATGGTCATTGTCAGTCTGCTTTATTGATAGCTTTTCCTCTGCAGTCAACTGCTATGCGTCATTCGGCAACACAATTTGACCACAAACTGACCACAGCTCTGCAGCCTTTTTGGTGAGACACTGTCTCCCTTGTCCAAACTGCCACTGTGTGGCTCCACGGTTATATCTGACCATCTGTGTTTGTCTACTTGGTGACCTTGCTGGTGAGGCACCCGGCCATCTCCTGGTAAGCTGCAGACCTGAGAAAGCGTGGATAGCAATCTTTCTCCATGAGTGTGAAGATTTTGTTCTGTGCCAAGCAGAAGGATGATACTGTAGGTCTTTCCAGGTTCTTTTTTGTGATGGCTTTGGTTTCATGGTCAATGTTGACCTAGGAAATACATAGTAAAGTTTGAGTATATTGCATTACTTTATATATCTAAGTTTCATCTGCTTATTTGACTTGATATTTTCTAAAAAAAAAGTCTAAGTATAAGCTTCATTCAAAACACAACCCTATTTGAACTACCAAATTTGTGTCTTTAAAAATATGGTACTTGATATCCATGTTATCTGGTGCAGTACTTACAGAAGAGATATTAAAATTAATGTTTGTTTACTCTGAGTTGTAAAAAAAGCATCTGCTAAGTGAATAAATACAAATAAATATGAACCTGTAATTACCTCTCTTGGAGCATCAGTTCTGATAAATTCCTCATAGATTTTGTTGGCCTTAGCAACCAGCTTGGATGGCGATTTTGTGCTTTTGTAGTCCTCGCAGGCAAGATAGAAAGCAATATTTTCCTCGCTGAACTCCGACATCAAGAAGGTCCTGAAGGCGGCTAAACCATCTGTGAATGATTTAAACCAAGGTCAGTTGTCTGGCATGTTAGCACACGCTGCCACTGCACAAAACTAAGTAACTTTATGTAAAAGAGAACTGAGGAATAAAATACACTGTTTCTGTTCCATTTTAAAACGGGCTCCTTAGTATTTGAAACACTTACGCTTATTTGCAAGCAGGTTTTCAAAGGATTCTCTCAGCTTCATGGATTCTTCTGAGGTAGGCACACTGTTGAAGAAAGAAGTACAATTAGATTTATCTGTGTGGTACATATCACAGGTGTTACTGCTGACAGCGATGGCATTAAATACATAAGTGATACTGTAGCTTCCTGCTAATACATTATACACAATAACACGAGCTGAGATTTGCTGCATTATGATTCCCATTCAAAGAGACTGCAGTCATGTAGCAATAATAATAAAATATAATAGCACGTATTCTTACCTTAGCTTCTCTGGTTTCTGTGAGTCTGCTCGGTGAATGAAGCTCCTAAAAAGTGTCTTCAGGTCCTTAGCCCTGAAAAAAGCAATTCAAATTAAGATTAGTATCAGTGTACATAATAGGCAGAGTTTTTATAGCCTAGGTTCCTTTATTACCAAACAAAATGAATCTGTCATTAGTAAAAATATAGATTGTTAAAACTATCTTAGTATCCTATATTTACATCTAACTGTTAGTCATACTGTTTAATACACTATGTATTCTGTCATGTAAATAATAGCATTTTCACCTGCCAGATTTATTGACTCACTCATCATTCCAAAAGATGAGCATCATAAAAAAGTGACAAATGAAAGAAGACAAATGGTGAGAGGTCTGATGGAAATGCCAGGCTATGTAACAATGAGTGTGTGAGAGATGAGCTGAAGGCCAGGGTGCGATGCCACCTACCTCTCCAAGCAGACTGCAGGCAGGAAGGCCAGTCCTCTACACATGTTGAGTGAGCGGCGGTGTGGAGAGAGAGCCGTATATCCGTGAATGGCGAGCAGCTGGAGGAGCTGTAATAATGTGAACTGAGTCTGCCGCCTAGATACCAGCACAATATATGCGACAGCTGCTGTGATGTCATCGCCCTGGGCAGCCAGTCAGATAAGAGTTGTGGGAGGGACGTTTCTCATTTATCATTTTTTTTTTTTGTAAATGTTAAAATGTTCTGTTTTTTTGGCTGTAACTCATTTTGCATTCTTAAATTAGCTATATTGTGTTCATGTGATAAACGCTGTATTTGCGATTTGGGGAACCTCGCACATAAGTCAACATTTCAATAGGTCTGCTGTGTCAGAAACCAGTGTTGCAGATGAAAGAGAATAAAAACATAATAAAGGAACAGGGTACTGTAATATAAAGCCTGCAGTCTGTGAGAATTTTTTCTTTTTAATTATACATGAGATACAGTACATTCAATGTATTTATACATTTTCTGTCACTATATTATACAGAAACATACAGTCTTTATTACATTTGTCCTCAGGAAAAATTTGGATGAACATGGAATGTCTTATCATTATATTAAATTATACTAAAAATATTTGCATGTTTTTATAAAGGAGCGGATCAAAGGTGTTTTGATTTAATTTAAGCCCTATACAAATTCAGTTTCTGGTACCAATAATGATTTCTAGCAATATTTAATAATAATTCTATTGATCTGTCAACCTATCCATTACCACTTGTCCAGTATAAAAGAGTCTATCTAGTGGTCTGGAGTCTAACTAGGGTATTCACATTCATTTGAACATGTGTGTTCTGATTTGGTCTAAACATGTTGAGAGTTTTCAGTGGCAGCCCTGCTGCCTAGTCTAACAAAAATAGTTTAAAACTTTATTATATTTCTATGCATCAGTTACTACTTTTCCAACATAGGGTCATAATGGTCCAGAGCCTGTCCATTGCATAAATCTTTTGACTGTTGGAGGAAACCAGAACACCAGGAGGAAACTCTGGAAGAGCATGCAAACTCCATCCAAAGTGAGGCAGACTTGAACCCATCTCTGAACCATGCCAGCCTTTGGTAATTATTAGGGTTACCTAACCTGGTCACATTAGGTTACATATTGTCAGGGACATTGGGTTCAAATGGCTAGAAAATAAGAAAAGGCCTTTCAAGGACACTGGATTAGCCTTCATCTGAAAAAGGCAGGAGATGAATAAATGGATTTGAAATCCTTGGAAGAACCTGAGGGAGTCCACCTACTTGTGAGACACTGAATAAGCATGATGTCAACGAGGCTGTTACTGCCTGACAGTTCCACATGGGGTACTGATCTCCATTTCTCATATTAGACAGGAACAGACTGAGTGAAGTGTTAGGACTTCTGTACAAGATGTCAGCTGTCTTCCCCTCAGGTTGAAGCCTTTGGGTGAAGTATTGGATGCACCAGAGAGAAAATGGGTCTTTTGTGCCAGGAAAGGCCTTTCAGTGGTAAATAGGCCATCGAAGTGCAACTGGGCTGCCAAATGAACCGTCCTCTCTCACTGGACATCTCTTGGCTGTGGGAAAGGATTTATAGTGATTTTTCCTGGTAGTGTTATTCTGTTTAATGTGGTTTTTACACTTCTGATCCTTCAGATGAAACTTTCTGGTGTCCTTACATACTCTTTGTTGACATAACCAGACTAAACAAGTGAATATTCCTGTCAGTGAGGAAGATCTATAACTTTGCCACTTTATGTGTAAGAATCCGGATTTGTATTTTAAGAATTTCCAGTGAAATTTTTTGCCTCAGAGAGGCATTAATGCTCAATTACCCTGCATCGTTGTGCAGGAATCTTTCTTATGTAGGTTCAGCTGTATCCTTTGTGACCTTGAGACATATGCTTTCCGAGGAATGCATTCTATACTTTTTCCCATGTCATTTCTCTAAAATATACACACAGCATATTCCCATTTCTCCCAAATCATTACTATATTATGAGTAACAGATGTGAAATAGGAAGCTTGATGGGACAACCAACCACTCTGGGGGTCATATTACAGTTCATATACTGAATATGAGGCAAAAGTTGCCCTCTGTTGAACTCATATTTTCATTTTTGTGACGTAAGAGATGTTTTCTCAGAGCCATGATGCAGTATGCAGTATATGACTCTACAGTCATTATGGTTACATACTATTCAGTAAAGAATACTTTATTTTTATGCAGAACTTCTACTGTTTTTTACAGCATTTGTTCCTTTCTGTCATAAGATCAATGCAAGATTATGCTCATTTAAGATTATAAAAAATCATTTTGTTCTTGGCAAAAACATGTTACCAAATTTGTAATCCCATGTTAGAGAAAATGATCATGGAAGCAGTATAATGATGAAAGATTATGATAATAATGGGCATCTGTTTTATGCAGAAAGTGAGATTTTGTGACATCTTGCTGGTATTGTTGCTCTTAAATGAAGACTGGTGCACCATTATGTCCATCCTGCATTTATGTTTTCACTCAAATCCCAAAGTAATGAAGTGAATAAGGAGAATTTGAAAGGAAGCTGGATTTCCTCAGTCACTCTGTCTCAAACAACCTGCTAGGCAAGTTAAATTTCCGTCATATGATTAAAAATCAATTACAGTCCAATCTACAATTATTATTAAATCAACGGACATTTATGATTATACACAAATTTGAAGCAGCTTGTGATGATGATTCAACCCAGAAACATAAGTTAATGTGAACCATAAAAATTTACTCTTGCTGCTGTACAGAATATTCCCAAAATCAAATATTCATGGGAGACCCAAAGAACAAGCCAGGTCTTTTAGTTCTGGTTTAAAGGTATACAAGTACAATGGCACTTTTCCATACAATTCAGAGCCCAAATTATTGCTTGCAAAGTCACTGGGCCACTTTGCTGGTAATGTGTAGGCCTATGAACAATAACTAGGAGATAAGGATGGTGAAGAGCCTATGTGCAGCTTTTATTGACAAAGCAAACTGTGCTGAAGGTGCAGCGATTGAGATCTTGTTACAAGGATGACAATGAACACAATGATGAAAGAGAACCATGATGGTGCAGGTGAACATGACGATGTTGGTGACAATGAAATGTTGCCCAGTGCAGTATACAGAAACATTGTTGAACTCAGTAGATTCCGCCATGAGGTGTTTGTCACTTCTGAGTAAAGTGATGCAGTGCCGGCGACCTGAATAGAACCTCAGCCCCCTACAACATAAGGGCAAACAGGAGAGTTACATAAACTAACAGGATTCTCTTTTCCCAAATACTTGTCCTGAATACAAACTGTCTGGCTGAGGTGTTATGTGAGCACTGAGCGTAAATGATCATTGTTTTTATTGTACTGAAACACCCATGTGGTGGGACACATAGTTCCTGATCATAATAAGGACACATAATAGCTTCTATAAGCTCAGCAGAATATGTCTCTCTGCTGCATCGATTATAGAGATACACTATTGCTAAGGACTTAGCATGACGTAAAATAACCATGTGTGGTATTTGTGTGAAATCTTTGCCAAAATTTAGTTGCTAGAAGGTGAACAAATATTGGTTGTACAAATGCAGGACCAACATATGTTTGAATAATTTTATGCTTTACATCTCAATTTTTCTTAGTAAACAAGTGAGAAATAGTAATAATAACTTAATAGTGAAAGTTGTTTTGGAGGAAAGTGTCAGCTAAAGGTCAGAGACCTAGCCACTGTAAACAACTCAGAAGTTTAACATAATTAATTTGCTACAAGTCATGTGGGAAGTCTGAATATTTTTCACAGTTGCAAAGTCTGTGGTACTGCTGCCTCACAGGACCTGGGCTCCTTGGATGAGTGTTCAAATCCCCTTCAGTTTTTTGTATTTTCTCCCCATGTTTGCATGGGGTTCTGACATGTGCTTTGGTTTCCTCCCACAGTGAAATGTTTATGTTTCAGGTTAACTGGCAACTGTAAGTTGTCCATAGTCTGTTAAAGTCTTTGTGTAAGGCTGCCTAGGCTCTGGACTGCCATGTCCCTGTTCAGAATAGTAAAATGTAAGCTCTGAATATTTAAGAAATTAAGTCACAATGTCATTTCTAACCACTGACTACCAAACATTATGCTTACAATAACAATAATGAAACCAAAAATAGTGTAAATATATAATTCTCATTACTAAGAGATGCTGGTCAGTTAAATTTTGTACTTCACACAATATTAATTAGACACTTAGTACTACAACTGTATGACAGTAAATCCACATTAGACTATTGCCTGTTTCCTGGTTTCCCGGCTGTGACTAAGAGTGGGGTCAGACATTGGTTCATTTTAAACATTTCACACCAAGCTGACTTTCCCTGATTGTGGAAGTGCCGTGTGACGAAGAGCGCTGATCTCTTTGGAAATGCCCATGTCTTCCCCAGGCCCATGGAACTGCTTTTCCACCATTTGTTTTTTGACCTGTTCTTTTGGGAAATGAACTGGAAAGGCCAGAGTTCTCTGAGTCTAAAAAAAATGTGTCTGAACAGGCACCAAGGGATCAGAGTTTCCCAAAGCACCATGACCAGAACAGCTTGGCAAACAGTCAAGTACTTCAGGCAGTTCCTGGGTTATAATACTGATGCTAAATCTAATGTTAATGCTAACACTTCTACTGCTACAAATAATAATATTTTCCTAACAGTAAATTTTATCTTCATATGTTTTTACCTGAGAAAACTTTCACACAAAATTGAACACTAATATTTTAGAAGTTTTATTGAAGCTATAATGTGTACTAACATAAGCATTTACTTGATTCTTCTGGTATTTTTTAAATATTTCTTCTACTTACCTTAACCACTTTACCCTGACTAGGGTCTCAGCAATCCAGAGCCTATCCCAGAAGCAAGAAGCACAAGGCCATGAAGCTGCCTCAGAATGGAATGCCAGGCCATTGCAGGGTTACCACACACATACAATTTAATGCAACCAGTTAATCTGAAACAGGGGTCTTAGACTGTGGAAGGAAGCACACACAGACACGGGGGAGAACATGCAAACGCTACACTGACTAAATTAGACTGGAACTCACCGGCACAGGCACTGTAAGGCAGCAGCACTACTCCCTGGGCAGCCTTTATCCAGATGCAGTTATCACCTATTCTCTCTCCTAACCCTCAAAATGTTTAAGGAGATCCTTCTAAACATCAGATTCATTTACAGTCTCCATATGAAACTGGGGGGGTGTTCAGCTCTCTCAAGAACCCTCACCTAACATGTCTGTCTCACTGTGGTCCTATTAATATGCCAGTTTTGTGGCAGTTTGACAATATAGTTTTTAAGTTCCTTTCGGTCAGTTTTTTTTATGTTTTTTCTGTTGATGGTTTATGTCATACTAACAGTAATGCTGCAAGATATACTGTACTATCTGTACTATGCAAATAGTATAAATACTGTTCTTTAAAATTTGCTCAGCATTTACGTATATTTGTGATGAATATAATTAGAAAGTTTACGCAAAAGTGTAGTCAACTCCAAGTTTCAAAATGTAAACATTTTAATACCCACATCTAACAATGCACATGGAGGCATCTACATGATGTAACTTGGTGTCACTGGGTGTTTTGAGTCTTTATACATCAAATCTCCTCACTCATACAAGTTGACCATGTTTAGTCCATTTGACCTGTCTGCATTCAGGTAGCTCTTCCTTAAACCCATGGCTCAACATTCCTGATCCCCAACCAACTGAACATATTCTCTGCAGCCTCAGGAACAACTTTCATGCTTTTCCTCCAGCGACTGTCTATAATATCAGAACACAATATTTTATATACAGCGTTTCTCCAGCAAAGACTCTGCAGCCTACTTTGATGTAAATAAACTTTTTACGAGAGCATCTTGAGTTGCACTCCTCCATCAACTCTTTACATTTCAGTAGCTTCTCTTTGGTGTCCTCCATGGATTACTTCCATCGGCAAGGTGACTTATCTTCAAGCTTCAGAGAGCAGGGCAATGTCTTATCTTAAAGGCATCTCTGGGTTGGTGATGGGAAATCTAAGTCCACCATCAGCTGCTATCTCATGTTATTACCTGGACCTCAGAAATGATGTTAGGTACTTAGTCCACATTTGCATTCATTCATTTAGCAGATGTTTTTGTCTAAAGCAACCTTTGATGAATCCTATGTAGTATTTAGCTGAAATCTTTTTGTGCATGGTGACAATCAGTGCAAGGTACACTGGAGTATACAAACTGCAGTTGTTCACTCTTCTATGCACCAGAACAAAGTAACATATTCTCTCGTATACACACTATGGGTAATTCAGAGTCACCAGTTAACATGTCTTGGGACTGTAGAAACAAACCCAATGGAAAATGATGCGAACATGCAAATTGCACAAAGAGTAAGGTGTCCTCTCACACTGTCCAGGCTCTGTGACATAGTGTTTCTATTCACTGCACCACCTTGCCACCAAGTCTCCTGCTTTACTCTCATATACAAAAGTCCCCAGTACCCAGTCCCCAGATGGTTAAACTCTGCCATATCCTTGAGCACTTATTCATGGAGCCAACAAGAGTAGCTTTCACTTATCACTGAGGCACAGCTGCTGAAAACATCCTCTGATGTGTCTCTCTCTGGACATAATGAGCATGATAGAAAAAAATCAACACTACCCCAACCAGCCTTTTCAGATGCCACTTTACCAATGTCCAAACTGTGCTTGAGCTTGGACTTTGGCTGTCCAACACACTTCATTTCCAGTCTGTCCTCACCTTGATGCCAGCTCCTTTGGCTATAGGATCACTTAAGTTCCTGCATTGCAGAAATCCCCCGCCTGTATTACCGAAACACCTTGTTTTAGTGTTTGAAAGGTAACTTATGTACAAGTTAAGAGTTGTCCACTGCTGAAGGGTGGACTCTGTTGCTATTGTGAAGTCGTTCATGAAAGCTTTAGAGAATGGTTGCTTGGCACCAGACTTAATGCGTGGACCTCTTCATTCTACAGCTCCAGACACAGCCATATTTTTGGGTTTAGCAAATAAAACCACAGAAATAGTATAGCCAGTAATCATCCAAGATGTTTTATCTTGCTTGGGATGCGGTACTGTACTCATGTTATCCACACCAGTTTGTGTGGTATTGAACCATAGATATTTGAGAGCTCTAAGCACAGCACTACTAAGTCTGTCTTGTTCTCACATGCCTCTCTAATCAATTTTGTCACCACAAAAGCATGCTCTAAGCACAACAGTACCCTATGAATTCATCATTTTTGCACTGAAGTGACAATAAATACCTTCTTGAGTAATGTTTTTAAATGCTGAGTGGCAATATTGAGGAATAGCTGGTTTTCTACATTAAGCGTAGGGATAGTTCTGAGCTGACAGATCCGGTTAGAATTCTCCTCTTTAGGGGTCCATACCATTTGAGTTTTCATTCACTACTGTGCAACTGCACCTCTTCTTGATGTCACCTTTAGGGTCTTCCACAGCTTATGTAACAACTTGAGACAATAGCTATAGACCTTGAGGGTACTCCACTTGACCATGTGTTACTACAACTGTGGAACTGTTTGCCATTCTGTAAAAACCTTTGTAATATTAATGTTTACATAAAGATTATTGAAACAGCTGGGTAAGCAAAAATATACGCAGAATGGGACTTTGTTCTTCACCGTTTGAGAGATACTAATGGGCAAGGTATCATTTGCAGACATGGTAGAATTCTGACAAACACAAGAAAAGAAAAGGTTTGTTTCTTTTTTTAATGAGCTGTAATGTTTGTAAGAAAAAAAAACGTTTTCTCTTAAAAAGGAATCACAACAATATGGTTTAAGCCAGCAAGCTTAGATAACTACGAGCTCCCTTGTTTGTTTACACATTGAAAGAGAGAGAACAGACACGGAGAACACACTACTATTTGTCAGAAGCCATCAATCTTCACTGCTGGTGGGAAGTTTGTATCTGGTGAGTGCAGTTTCCACACCACAGCAGGATTAAGGGTTTTTTTTAAAATTAATATAACTTAGGTAGCCCCACTGAACTATGAATGATGAATTTAATCATTCCAAAAGGTTACTTTATAGATGATATTTCACACTGAATCAATAGTCACATCTTTTTGAAGCTGAGGAAAGTTTCAGCTATGCATGACAAAAGAACCACCTGCAGCTGACTGTTTTCCAAAGCTTTAGAAAGACTTGTGGTTTCAATTGTTCATAAGGTGAAATTATTTTCTCACTGCAGAAGTACCCCTAAGCCCTCCCATATGCTAAAGAGTGGAACTTAGTGATTATCTTCATGAACCTTGGGGGGGGGCAATGTTAATGCATTTTTTTTAGTTGAGTAAATATGTCCATTATAGATGGAAACAGAAGATGTATATTATGCCAGTGACTTGGGAAGCAATCACCTCTATTTTTATTTGCATCATTCTTAATCACTAACAAATGACATGCTTTTTGCAATCGAGTTTGAAATTGCTAAATGTTTTTAAAAAATGTGTTCATAGTTTTTGATCATCCTTGGAAGTATAGTGTTTCTAAAAATCTGATAGATGAGAAAAGAAAGGGCATCTCACAACCAGTGGTTAGTGGCATAGTGGTCAGAGCTGCCTCCTTTGAGCATTGGAGTTTCCTGCTTCAAATCCCACTTCCTGCTGTGTCCTGCTCTGATGAATGTTATAAGTCTCTTCTGAGAAAAGCATCAGTTAAATGGAAAAATGTGTTTCTTATGAGCAGAGACGGGGAGAGTTTAAAGAAATATGATGAAGACAGAAGTGCTGCCTGGAAAAATACTCAAGTAAACATACTAATCTAAAATGTCCTTAAAAAGTATCAGCAGCTGAAAAACGGAGATGATGCTGTTCAGAGATCATTATTTTTATTTATATAACACATTTCTCCAAAGCAGCTTGCAGTATTGACAGTAAGCTGACCATTTACTCATTTGGGCTATTTTCACTGGGGGAAAAAGGCCAGTTAGTTTAAATGCTCACATTCAAAAGAATGTTAAAACCCAACATTCTATGAAGTTGCTTTACTGAGCAAGTCTAGCTAGTTTAGTAGTTATGTAGTTATCTAGGACAGAAATGGATAGAAACAGGCATTATGTTAAATAAAAATTAAGCATCAAATTGTGCCACCACAGCCAAAGATATACATAAAAATGGCTTACAGTGTGAAGGTGTTAGCAATGGATAGCAGGAAAATTAACAATTTGTTTTAAACAGAGAAAGCTAAAACATTAAATGTTTTTTTTCATGCTCATTACCATTCTTAGTAAACAATGGTAATCTGATTCCCTCAGTTAGCAGGGTGATCTCATGGAACACTTAAGTAAAGGACAGCTCTACAAGTAACAGAGCGAATGTAAAACTCTTTACTACTTATGTTGAGATGTGATCATTACACTTTTACTGTTCATGTGTCCTGTGCTTCGGGGATAGGTTCACAACCACTGTGATCCTGAACTGGGATCAAGCGGTCAGTGATAACGTGTGAGTGTTTCTCATATATCCCGCACTTGATTGTTCAATATCATTGTTTTATTATGACGAATTGTGTGATTGTTACAGTCCAATTTACAAATGTTGTAACTGTCAGTAATTGTAGAACGTATGATGGTGCAGCTTAATGTGAATTTGTCTCATTTGCATAAAAGTGCTAGCTTGTGAATAACCCATCAGCACAGCACATGCTCTCGAAAGAAACTGTATTTACCGGTTGATAGATGAGAACAAACAAGCAGGCTGTTTTCCGGAGTTGTCCTAATTGGGAACATTGCATAAAATGTGCCCCTGATGCTCCCATGGTGAACTGAACTGCTTTTATGGGAAATGATTGCATCTAGTACTCACTTAATGCTTCATACTCTTTTGTGGAATCAATCGTTTCTCATGAGGAAACGGGATGACCTGTCACAAGGTGGACGTAAACAATTGAGGAGCCAGCAATGTTTTTACTGAAGGTAGCAGTAGAAGTGGTGGCTCTCCTGTTCTTTCAGAATGTCACCACTTCACAACATTTTATTTAGCCAATTAAGACTAATGTACAAAACTGCCTTTCATAGAAAAAGGACAAAAAGTTCATACAGTGTATCTGCTGCACGGTTCTTCCAGATCACTCTTGCCAAACCAAACTTCCAGACCAGTAAATTGCTGCAGGGCCTGCAGAGGGAGCTGGGTTTCATCCCTGCTATGCCACAATCATCATCTTTGACAAGGAAGTAAAGCTCAGGCCATATTCCACTGGAAGGTGTAGATGGCAGTGATCTTCTCATCCATGTTGCTCAGAACAAATCCTCTGGTCACCTAAACATTCGCCTCGACCAGGTGGTGGGTCGTTGGCTGTGTGACTGGTCTCCCTGAACCGAGTTACAGTGCAGCCTGTAGGTTTGTCTGATATTTTGCTTTCAGGAGGAGATATATGACACAGCTATAAATTCAATGAGAGAGTGATCATGCACAGAAAAAAGCCCTTCGGAATACAATAAAACACCTTACGTAACATGTTTCCCTGTATGAACTATCACATATTGTTGAAGAGCAAAATAAAAAGCAACAGTACAATATTCTGTTGTTGTAACAGTGTATGTTTGCTGTCTCTGGAAGCAGTATGCATTGTTATTATATTTCTCTGGTCCGTGTAAATATCTGTGATTCAAAATTAAATATATATTTTTCAGGTTCAGAAGGAAAACAATATCCAATGGTGTACAGTGAAAGGACTCATTATGCTACCATGGCAACTGCCTAAGAAAACAGCCATGCGGGTTCCATTGTGTTGCATTAATTAATCCCGTTTTTACTTTAAGGGATGTTACTACAATATCTGTGCATTTTGTCTTTAATAATCTGCTTATTTATTCTTTGTTTACTTAATCACAATATGAAAAGTAATTTGGCACGTGGCTACAATTAATAGTAGCAATATCAAGACTATTTTAGATACCTTTCAGAGTAAAGCATGACTGTGAAAATCAAATACTCATTACTCTTATGCCCCCCTTAGAGATATGGTAATAGAATATATTTATTATAGAGAATATATAGAATATCTATGAGAAGTAAAGCAGATGTTGAAGGGGCTTCACATGGTCTCTGCTATTGAACCCTAATAAAACATCGTGTCTATGAAATAGTTAACGTCCAGCTTTATGAATAGTCTATGTAGAATGTGGCCAGGGGTGAACATTATGCTTTCAGGTATGCTTTCACTATGTTTCTGACTAAAAATATCTGCTAAGCAGATAAATATACCAAGTTTTATATGATAAGTCAGCGAGACCAACAAAAGCAAAGCAAAGCATATTTATTTTTCAGGAGGTAAATATGACTGCTTTTAATGGGACAACCAGCCACAGATGTGCTCCCCATGTTTTCATATGTTGCCGTTTCACTTCCGTTGAGGCCACTAATCAAGTGCACATCACAAGCTTCAGACCATCAATCTGACAAACAACACTGTGAATCAATGTGCAGGGCGGTTGCGGGGGCTGCACAAGAAATCACATTATTTCTCACTATCCAGGGCCACTGGAGAAATTGCCTGATGCAGAGACCTATGCGGGCAACAAATCAAAGGGAAATTCTTGCTGTGCTGGGAACCCCACAAAGGAGAACTGATGTAATGTGCCCACCCACACAGCCATTCAAGGCCCTGTACTTTTTTTGGTGCCTCGCACTAAAAGCCCTTTCGTTAAAGGTTTTCCTGCTTACAGCAGCTCAGCAGTGGAACCTCTTCAGAAGCTGAGCGATATTTTTGTGAAGACTCCTTGGGGATGTTGTCTTGTGAATTCACAAGATTCTTAGTACTGGCATGAGGAAATGTACTGCTCCGAAACAATGCTAAACAGTGCCAGTTTGAGCATCTGATTTGTAACATTTTGTGCCACTTTCAACTTGTATAGCTGCTTAAAGCATTTTGTGCACAGCTGTCTGGAGTTACTAAATGAAAACAAACTATGATTTGACAAATCACATCTAAATTCCTAGTGAATGCTTCTACTGGACATCTGGCTGTAATAGGTGGCAATAGAGTATCGTGGGTAGTGCTGCTGCTTCACAGCAATGTGCTCTGTGCTTGGATACAGGTCTGAACCCCATTCTGTATGGAGGATACATGTTCTCCATATTCTTTGCATTTTCTCCCTCACTCCAAGGACATGTGTTTTCTGCGAATTGGTTGCCGTAAACTGCCCATAGTATGAGAAGATGTAAAGCAGTGTGTGCGGCTACCTGCAAGGACCCTGCATCATTTTGGGTGTAACCAGCTTTTTCACTTTCTTGGATAGCTTCTGATCCAGCACCACATCCACGTCTGTCTTTGACAGTGAATCTCTAGCAAAGTATAATTTTATTAACCAATATCACATTTCTTTAACCATTGCCTTAATTACTAAGCTTTTCGTACCTTGTATTCTAAGTGGCTGAAATGAACAAAACTGATCAATTTATTTATCTGTACATGAGCACATGTGAAGGAGTATGGGTTACATTTTCTACATCAGCATTACATCAGCAACTCCGTCATGCGCCGTAAATGAATCAAAGCTGCGACACGGTTTTTAGCAAGTTCTCAAGGACTAGTAAACCTTTGGCTAAACAAGAGTAGCAAGGGGGATTTGGCAGTGATGATGGTCCTTTCGAGGCCATGCTATTGTGTAGCTGATGAGCTGGACTGTGTGACTGCTTTGAGCTGCTGGGTATCTGTCGTCTGCTCTCTGCTGACTGCAACATGCATTCCTGCTGCTTCCAGGTGAGGCGGAGCGATGTTGAATGTGGTTCAAGGGTGTGACTTTGCATGTTACTGAAACATAATATCCGCTTACTGATATTATATTACTTTATGGAAGTAAAGGTGATATGAGGAACACGTAGAATGTGATACATGGATTACACAAACACAAATTTTGCATCTTATCACATCTATATCTTAGGTCTTCCTCACACTGATACATGAGGGAGGAGAAAGATTTAAAATGGAAATGGTCCAAAATGGAGGATGTAAGTAGAAACAGGATGACAGAAACGGTAATTCATTGTTCTGGTTCATTTTGTACTGGTTTTTTTGTTTAAGTGGGGAAATAGGAAAACAGATCTTAGTTATCAGTGCTGTATGGCTGAAAGCTCAGTGTACAGCGAACAGCTCCTGTCCACCGTGCTTGGACAGCAGCCACCACCCATCATAACATTTACCTTCATTCATTTAGGAGTACAGTTGTTTTTCGCTCCTTTCAAAACACATTTGTTCAAGGTGATTTACAATAAATACACAATTATGAACTCCCTACAGTCAGTCGTCCATTTATACTGTAGAGTAATGTAACACACGCACACGTACACACAGAGTTTACAGTCGCGAATCCACATGAAACATATGTGTTTGGTCTGTAGGAGAAAACCCATGCAACCTCTACATACTCTTTTTAAATTTGAAATGAAATCCAAAATCACAGCCTAGGGGGTACCATCAGTGCTACTTAGTAAGCCACCGTATATCATAAAGTTGTCTGTTTTTCTCTCTTTTTTTACTTGAGCACTATTACGACACATTACTTATGTTTGCAAAATTTCATCCTAATAACTGATTTAATGCAAAATATCGTCTGTTCCAGCTGGGTGTGTAAGTTGTCATCCCTGATTCACAAGAATATTAAAGTCATTGTCAGACACGCAGTCAGTTCAAGTACAGTGAATTCTATGGTCACATATAATGTACATATACTGCTGGTTATGTGAAGATTTTAGATCTTGTCTACCAATAATTTACAAAACAAAAATGTACAGTAAATTTTACCAAAAATTTAAAAAACAAACAAAAAAACACAGCCACTGTGAAGTTTGGTTTTTTTATGTTTTGGGCATTGGCTAGTGAAGCATTTAAATCTCAAATTCCCTATACAGACAATCATGCTATAAATGTCTTGAGAGAATAAATGTTAAGTTCTGTCCTTTCCTTTGCTACAGCTCTGAAAGCTGAATTGCTCCCTGCTACCTGTGTGTTTGCAGTCTAGTGTGTATGTGATGAATTTACAAGAGGAGAGGGGGTGACCTTGACGCCGGTAAGATGACGCACCCGCATGTGGGAGAGAGAGAGGTGGTGCAGACTGTTGGGGGTGGGGTGGGGTGGGGTGGGGTAGGGGGCAGGAAGAGATGTGTCATCCACGTCTCACTATGAGCACTTTTATCAACTGCCTTTTTAAAATGATGTAGTAAAATGTTCTGTGGGAGATCCTAAGAAAGCGGGAAAATCTGGACATGAGGTTGTGATCAACAGAAGGTCATTCTTGCAGCAACTGTTCACAGTCCTTTTATGTGTGCAGCATCTACAAGAAGCTCTAAATTAAAATCTGAAATTATCAAATTATACTGAACTAAAATGAAAAAATAGCCCAAATCACCATCTTTACTTCCATGAATAAAAATGTAATTATGGTTCATTCAGCCCAGGTAGACCTATAAAATGAAATGAATAGGGCTTCTATTTGATTTTATAGGTCTATCCTGGCTGAATGAATATGGCTAATATGGCTAATAGTGCATACAGATAGGTTTTCTGCTATTTACATGCATTACTTACAAACAAAAGAATCTGCAACTGTACAGTGAGGATTTTTTTTAGGTGTATAATCTTGCACTGCTGTATGAAGACCCTTTGCCAAAATCTGATGGTTGGCCAAAAGTTAACTGTTGACCCCACTTTTCCATGGGGTCGATCTCAAACACTATCTGTTACAGAGCCACTGTGGGGGGGGTTCATGTCTGGATCTGTCTGTATGCAATTTGTATGTTGCCAACAATCAAGAATCATTTACTGTCAACCACTCTTATACTAAAGCTATACAAAGGAGCACAAATTGAAGATCCTCGGGTCCACATACTCAGAAATGGGGGAAGCCAGGACAATGACAAAAATAAAAAAGCTAATAAAATATAGATAAATTAAGATGAAAGAGCACAGACAATAAAAAAATAGATCAATAAATCTGTTTTGTGACTATACATACTCACAAAATAGATGTACAAAATGGAGAAGTCGACATGCATATGCATAATCATGACAAACATACAGTGGTAAACTCAAGTGGTGGATGGGAGTAACTATGGGCAGAGGAGGTGGGTGTTTGTGAGTTTTTTCTCCCCCAGAGGACAGAGGGCAAAGGTAATCCACTTTCTGCACCCTCTTAACTGTGAGAATCAACAGAGTGCTCCCCAAGATCAACCTCAGCTAAATGGCATTTATCTTACCCACCCTGGTACCTTATGAGAGAGCAACTTGAACAATGCTGTAAAAAAATAACATCTGTTTCACAATGTAGGTTGTGCTCTCTCACAGGACACAACCTTTAGTCACCCTTGGTAACTTAGTGAGACAGAAACTGGGCAGAACCCAATAAAGGAGACATCTCTCTTCAATTAGAAGTGATGTTCTTGGATTGAACACAAAGGTATTTCAAAAGCTGTTGACGTTGAGGGTATTGCGACAAAGTAGTGAGCTGGTGACTTTCCAAAAGGCAAATGATGTACTCAGCCACAAAAGCAGCCAAAGGGAACGCTGTAATGACATCGCAATCCTACACCTGCACGCAGCGTGGCTGGGGTGTGTGTGGGGGCTGCAAACAGGTGGGAGATGAAGTTCAAGGCCTTTTGTTTTCACAGTAGACACATAACTGTTGAGAGGTAAACCTGCTTGCAGAGGGACCAAATTATCTACAGGAATGTGCTTATTCCTTACCAAACCCAAAACACTTGTGCCATGTTGCTCTTTCAGAGGCAACACCCCCAGGCTCTGCAGTTTTGTGCCCAATTTTCCACGTGTGAAACACTTCATTATGTAGGAGTAAAAAGAGAAAACGTCAGCTTGTGAAAGGCATCAGCAGGAATTTTTAAAGGGTTTGAAAAAGGAGAAGAAACACAGGCAAAGTGTATACAGAAATTAACAAGCTGTCTTATTCATTCTGTGCTTATGTTTCATCCTAACCTGCAAGAGAACAGCAAAGCTTCCGCTACTACTGCATATGAAATTTTAGATATGCTTTGTACTTTGAAATGTCTGCCAGCTAATGCTCTTATGCTCTGATTTTCATGACGCTGAGATGACAGAAGATGATAAAAAGGGTAGCATAACAACTGAGGCGTAAAATATACCTTTCTTCCTTTCTGAAAATGGAGAAGCAATAAAGATCAGGTTTTTGTCCTCTGATTCTAGTATCACCACTCATATAAATCAATTTATCTGTATAATGTGAAGACATGTGAATATGAAAATAATAGGAAAGCTTTGAGATACAGCAAAATGTCTCCCGCATTCATTTTCCAGGTTTATTTTGGAGATGGACTGAACAGAATGTCTATTGATCAGCTGGACTGAACACATAAAGGGTATCGGTGAGATGGACTGGACACTTTGAAAGGGAACAGTCTACTCATGAGATGGACTAGACAGGTCGAATGACAGGAAGCCTGAGATTCCAAGAAGTCAAGATTCTTGTTATATGAGGACAAACTGGTAATATGGGTCTATATAGACTGTTGACAGTCTTTGAATAATTTCCCTCTGTGTTTGAGATGTCACCCCACTGTCAGACCTGACCGATGACTTTTTTCTGACCTTTAGAGGTGTAACTATTACATGACTCATACTGTATATCAGCTGTGGGTTTCTCTTTGAATTGAGTCTTGACACAACCATAATTCAAAGAAGCAAGCAAACTGTGGACAGCATGTGGCAAAATTATTGGCTCTATAGCACCCTGGGAATTTACCGATCACCTCTTTCTGTCCATCCATTTTTCCAAGGATCAAAATCACATTTCATGAGGCACTTTGGTTTAAAAATAACAAATTAGCTGTCATAACATTAATTTTAGACTATCTTACAATTGTACAATCTAATCCTGCAAATTCTTCAGTAAGGAATTTTAATAACCATGCCAAATAAAATATGCGTCAAAAAAGTCAACACAGACTAAGTGAGCTGTCTGTTGTAAATGTCGCTCACTCTTATAAAAGCCTTAATCCTGCCGCTGCTACCAAATACTTTCACATTATTTTGTATACCTATTTTGAATAAGGTGATAATGATAGATAGATAATGATAGATAACCTTAATAACCTGTCCTTAATGGAAGAGCACTAACACATCACTAACATTTTCATTAAAGCTCAACATGAGAAGAGTTTGTCTGCCCCCTTTTGGCTGCTGGACAGAACTGAGAGACACTGGCTAACGTGGAAGCAGCTGAAAAACGGAGATGATGCTGTTCAGAGATCAGTATTTTTATTTATATAACACATTTCTCCAAAGCAGCTTGCAGTATTGACAGTAAGCTGACCATTTACTCATTTGGGCTATTTTCACTGGGGGAAAAAAGGAAGTGCATCTCTCTGGAACTGTGCAGCAAGAGGTGGAATTTGAACTGGGGTCGTTCACCTGCTGCACCACCTACTACCTCCAGGGTAAAAGCTGAGATGCTCTGGAAAATGACTGTCCATTCAGCAAAAATCTCAGTGTAACTAAAAAAATCATAATGTCAATTTTTATCAGTTAACATACATTTATTTAGGCAGCTGTTTGGAGATCAGGAGAGAACTATCTTGAATATGGGAAGGGAGTCAGTGTTTCTGACAAAAAGAGGAGCCTCACTGTGAAGCAAACTCTTTCTCTAAAAGCACTTTCTCAAATCAGCAGTATAAGCCAACAAAAAAAGACATTCTTCCAGCTTCCTTAACTCTTTCCCTTGTAAACAGCCTTTTGATAGGTCACGTTGGCTGCACCTAGGTCTTGTTTCTTGCTTAGGCATCCTCAGGTGTGGCTTTCCTCCTGGAGTCGGCACAGTCAGGCTGGCTGTTATAGGGAGGTCCCTTGGAGGTGTCTGCAGGACTGGTTTGTAGTTACAGTAGTGCATATGAATTCTTAATAAAAATACTAATTAAAAAACTATGCTAAAGAATAATTTGTAATCTGGTCAAAATAGATAACTTTCAAGGGATTTGAATAGTTTTACAAAGCAACATGGATGAAGTGTCTATGGTCTATGTTGCCACATTAGGGCCACCAGTCAAAAATACAGGAAACTTGATATGTACCACATCTATAAATAAAACGTACAGTGACATAGATAAGTCGTTTAAATAGTATATCATTGGTACTCAAGTTTCTTTCAAAACATCTAACAAATCAATGACTGTAAATAAATAAACAGGAATGATCTTCCTGAACATGGCGATTTAATCCAGTTATGTAGTAAAATGTGCAAAGGCAGAACTGCAAACACAAATGGTAGTAGCATTTACAGGCCTTTCCTTCACATCTTTTAAGGTGTAATAAAGCTGTGTTGTACTATGTTCTTTAACTGCACGGTTCTGCAAATAAATAAATAAATAAATAAATAAATCAATCAATCAATCAATCAATCAATCATAAAAAACATCATCGGTGTGTCATGGCTACGATCAACATAACAAGTATAGGCAATTTCCCACTATTGGGACACAAGACAATACTTTCCCACTATTGCAACTTCATAATTAGATAACATATATACATATTAAATATATATACATATTTTTCCTTGGAGTTAAATATTTATATATCCAGTCCATTGTTTAGTCCAATATTAAAAAAAAGAAAAAACTTTGAGTATAATTTAATGGGAATAACTATTTTATTCATAGCAGAGAAGAAGTATTTCAGCATTCTGCAGCAAAATATTCATTAAAAATTTAGTCCTACAGAACAATTAAAATATTTGAGTGTGACCAGATATTTTCACAAGGGGGGGCTGTTGACTCACATTAACTATATATATATATATATATAATATTCCATGTAAGCTGGGTGAGAAAACAATTATATATATATATATTTGTCATCCAGTTTCCCTCTGTGGGTGGTAATGTTTTCCTCAGACTTTCTCCTCAGACTTTTGCCTCAGACTTGTGTATACACACACACACACACACACACACACACACACACATATATAATGTAGATATTATATTATATAAGTGCGAGAAAAAAGTCTGAGGAGAAACTAACCACCCACAGAGGAAAACTGGGTGAGAAAGGAATTTATATACAGACAGACACAGATACTCACTCACCGACCACTTTATTAGGAACCCCATTCTAATACCAGTAGAACCCCCTTTTCTTCAGAACAGCCTGAATTTCAGTTTTTTAGAGATCCATGGATTCTGGTCCAAGATGGTTGATTCATGTAATATTTGCAGATTTGTCAGCTGTACATTCATGTTGCTAATCTGTTGTTCTACCACATTCCAAAAGTGATCTACTTGATTCAGATCTGGTGACTGGGGAGGCCATTAAAGTTCAATGACCTCATTGTCACGTTCATGGAACCAGTTTGAGATGACTTGTGCTTTGTGATATGGCTCATCATCATACTGGAAATAGCCAGTAGAAGACTGATGAATTGGGTCCACTACGTGGCTGTGGCATTCAAATGATGCTGGATTGGTATTAGGGGGCTCAATGTGTGCCAAGAAAACATTCCCCACAACCATTACACCACCACCAACAGCCTGAACTGTTGACACTAGGAGCATTGGTTCCATGAGTTCATACAGTTTGCACCAGATTCTGACCCTACAATCTTACCCTACAATCTGTAGCCTCAGCTTCTTGTTCTTGGCTGACAGGAGTGGAACCTAATATGGTCTTCTGCTGTTGTAGCCCATCTGACTCAAAGTACGATGTTTCATGTGTTCAAAGATGCTTTTCTTCCCACCACTGCTGTAAAGAGTGGTTATTTCACTTACTGTAGCCTTCCTGTCAGCTTGAATCAGTCAGGCTATTCTCCTCTGACCTCTCTCATCGACAAGGCATTTATGACCCCAGAACTCCTGTTCACTGGATGATTTTTGTTTTTTGCACCACTCTGCGCCAACTTTAAAGATTGTTGTGTGTGTGTGTCCTGTGAGAGAGCACAACCTACATTGTGAAACAGATGTTATTTTTTTACAGCATTGTTCAAGTTGCTCTCTCATAAGGTACCAGGGTGGGTAAGATAAATGCCATTTAACTGAGGTTGATCTTGGGGAGCAACAGTTTCAAAAATACATACCTAATAACTACCCTGTCCAGCAACAACGACCATGCCATGGTCAAAATCTCTTAGATCATATTTTTTTCCCATTTTGAAGTTTGAAGTGAACATTTACTAAAGCTCATTATCTGTACCTGATAGCTGCATGAACAAGTAGGTGTACAGATAATCCTATTAAAGTGGTGTGGTGTGTGTATGTTGCTTGGTATCCAAACTCTATATATTCAAATGGAAAGTTTTGCTATAATGAATTTTAATCCGAGCCTTATTCATAATAACAAAACAAAAGGCGAACAAAAACTAGAATATATGTAAAAAAAAAATTTTTTTAAATAAAAATTAACAAATAAATACAATACAGCACAGCATAGTGTACTGTAATAAAATACTACTGTATGTATTGTAATAAAGTGTATTGTGTACTGTTACAAATTTATCTAGAGCCAGGAATGCATGGTGGGGTTTCCTGCCAGAGACCTAGGATTGTGAGGGTACGGCATAGTATTTTTGCTGTTCCTAGGATTGTGCTTTTCTGGACTGAGACCAGTGTTGTTATTTCTGGTATTGTTGCAGCTGTTCCTCCAACTTAGACGTCATAGCCCCAAGTATTCCTGTCATCAAAAAGACTATGATGGTTTTCACCTTCCATATTCTCTCCAGTTCCTCTCAATTCCTGGCATTTATCCAGCTTGCCATATTCCTACTTAAGCAGTGCTTTACCGGTTTGGTATGTACCAGGTGGATTAGTACCAGTCCAAAAGTTTGAGTAAACTTACTGAAAACTGTATTTTCATGAGGAACTGGGAAATGAATAAGGGCAACAGGTCTTCTGCAGCACTTCAGCAAGATCTAGGACATTTGTGGGTGGCTTGGCTTTCACTTGTCTCTCCAGTTCATCTCAAACAAACATTACTGATGACAAAGGAAATAAAGAATTGAATAAATAAATAAAATGAAGAGAACTGTGGTACAACGTTTGGACCAGCATACTAATGTCTTACATTTTCCTGTTGCCATGCTTTTGTTTCATTCCTCTCCATTGAACGTTTATTTGTAGTATTTTCTAATGTAACATACCTCTTAAATGATAATTAAAAAGCAAAAAATAGAGGAAACTCAATATTAGTATTCAAATCAAATTTTGCCTAATGGACACTGAGTCAGACGTCATTCCTAGGCCATATTGTTTGAAGTCCCAGCAGATGATTTAACCCATAAATTGAAATCGAGTGCCTTTATTTTGCCTTTTTTATCATGCGTTTTGCATGATCTGTTTCACTGTGCAGTTCTGTCTCGTGCTAATTTCATTTTTATTCCATCAGAACATTTTGATAATCAAGGATGAGAGATTAAATCAAACAACAGGGGAAGTTCATAGAAACTAGAGTGGAGGGGTTGGCTTTTGAAAACAATATTATTTCGATTTAAATGATACTTCACAGGGAGTGACTAAAGGACAAATTAAGCTTTGATCCAAATGGATTTTAAATGAAACCTTTTAATAACATGCTGTGGTTCTTTTCCATACTTTTGACATAAGGCCATTCCTCTTTTATTTGTCATTGACATCAAATGAAATCAGAGATAAAGTTGAAGGTCTCTGCATCAAACCATGTAGTCCCCTGTGTGGGACTACAAATCACATTTGCTGAGTCAAACTGGCACAGACTCATTCGAGCACATTTCAGTTAGACACATTTGAGCCTACCTTTACATCGCTAAACTTTTCAACACAGTTCTCATGTCTTGTTAGACTGATTCTGAAAAATTGAGCTGGGTGAAACTGTCCAGCTAGCCTGCTTTTAAGATTAGAAATCAATTCATCAATACTACGTGGACATTCACCTGCAAAAATAGGTTGCAATCTGCTGATGCCTGGCATCTGATCACACACAGAAAAAGACTGGACTGTTGCCCAGGGTTTGTGTTACTTTGCTACAAAAAAGAGCACGAACAACTTCATCAGCTTATCTTAAAGAGATGCTAGTGAATTATTCAGCAGTCTAATAATAAATAGCCCACTCATAATAAACATTGGATACAGCACCTTCTTTCCCTGTTGGATAGCATAACTGAGTATATAAATGGACACAGAGGATGTGTCTGTTTGTGATCTAGTTCAGCAGTCCTCAACCTCTGGTTTGTAACCCATAACTGTATTTGGTAATACGGTTACCTACAATATGGGCAAAATGAATACAACCCTCAAAGCAGAAGTCAAAATGGGTCAACGGGCAGGAAGTGATTTATTATTTGCCAGTGGTGGTCCTTATAGAGGTTGCTAACATTGTGCCTATTTATATAAGCTGGAAATACAAGTAAAGCACCTTGCTTAAGGGTAAATCAATGTTTTTCCAAATGGTCCTCAAACCTTCAACGCTTTGGGTACAAAATCACCCAGCCCTGCCATCTTCAATAAATTTTAAATTGAAATCACTTGAGGAACCAAACCAATCAACTGCGAACTGCTGATTCTTCTGTTTCCATTTTCCAAAAAGCCACTTACACCCTCATTGACAAATGGAAGCAGATATATTGTATTCTGTTTGGTAATTATGGACACAAAAGAGTGTAAAGCAGGTATCACTGACAGAAAAGATGTAAATATTATTAATTTTACAATATATGTGTTTATCTTTTTAGTTCCAATTTGTTATATATATATATTGACGTAAAAAGAGCAAAAGAAAACAGAGAAACGCTTACGTGAATTGTACAATGCTTTCTTCTCCACGTATTAAACACTGTAGTTTTTTTTATTTTTTGTCTAATGATTGTGGTTTGTTTCTGCAAAGGAAAAAAAATCCACTGCACATCAGTTCCTTACTGTCTGGAACTCCTGCTACAGTTCATATTCTTAGATCCCCTATGAAACATGTCCTGATATTAACTGAAATGGATGGATGACCGAAAGACGTGAATGAGGGACATTATATGTACATCAGAAATCATTTCTAAACACTCTTGTGCCAAAGGTGACACAGATATGACGAGGCTAAAAAAATGCTGAAAGAACAGGTAAGATTACAGCAGAATGCTGTTTGCTAAGTAAAGGTATACAACAAAATGGTTTTTTTTCTACAAAACTGTTTCCCAAGAAATTTTTTGTTTCTTAAATAAAGCAGCATTCTTCATTTCATCACTCGAGAAGCACAAGTATTGACGTATCATATGAGTAACTACTAGCACTACTACTATTATTCCTGCTAGCGTACAACAGCAGTAATGTAACAACTGGTTTACCTGAGTACAGCCTCAGTGGTTCAGAGCCTATCCTGGAAGCAGTGGGTGCAAGGCAATGCTGGTAATTTTAGAGCGACCAATTAACCTGAAGCACATGTGCTTGGACTGTGGGAGGAAAGGAGAGCACACCCATGCAGACATGGAAGAACATGCATAGAACAGAGAATTCCACAATGACCAGCCCAGGTACTGTGAGACAGCGGCGCTACTTGCTAAACCACTGTGCTGCCTAAATAATAATAATAATAATAATAATAATAATAATAATAAAATAAATCCTGTCCTTGCAGCAGAAAAAATATCCTTCATGCTGCCTACTTTTAATCCAGCAAGGTATTAGCAAAAAACTAAAAAAGAAATATCCTGAATATAGTCTTTGAATCTCATATGTTTGTGTTGTATCTCATTCTGTCAGTGCTTCGAGGAACTGGACTTTGGTCCTCAATAACGTTAATTCTCTCTGTAAGCAGTGCCGAAACAGACCGCTACATCCCTTTCCACGCATTTCCGTCGCAGGGTAATTAAACCGGAGAACAAATGTGTCTCTACAGTTTGGAAAGGGCTAAAGAATGATAAATAAGCCTACGGATTTTGTTCTCTAACGTGTGCTGGCATTTACTCAGATACCATAAATCTGTTTTGGTGAGAATTATGCTGGATGTTTAATGCAGTGAAATATAATGCATACTTGTGGATTTAATAATCAGAGGGAAAGAATGATTATAAAAGGATTTTGCTCGCTCACAAGGCAGATGACAATAAATCTCACTCACAACTACTCTTTGTTTTTTAAGTTGCTTGTTTATTCTCTGCACTTGTGGACAGCAGATGTACTGAATCACCCCCTCTTGTCTATAGTATATTGTATGAGATTCCATACAGCTGCCCTGAGAGGCATGAAGGATCTTGTACACAAAGATACATTATAAAGTAAGTTCCAAGTTTTATTGCAAACAGGCTTTTAAACAGCCTGAGCAAAGGATGGAAGAGGGGATGTTTTTAGATCATTTGGAGGTGTAGTACCTCTCTGTTGTCATGGCAGCTGTATAGATCAGGGAGTGTGACAATGGGGTCTACTGGTCCAGCCCTGACTATACTAAGCCTCATTGGGCAGTTCATGAAGGACATTCTGATGACTGAAATTTTTATTGGGCATGTAAATAACATGGGATATTTCACTGTAAGGCTCAGCTGGTACCACCACAGCTGCACAGTTGCATGTCTGAACCAGATCTTGCTTTGGCCATCATGCTCCCGTCTGTTTTGGGAGATCTTCTCAGAACGTTACAGTTTTTTCTTATAATCTAAAGGAACAAAGGTGATGCGAATCCTCCTGTCTAAACATTCTAAATCTAGTCCATCTAGCCTGCAGGTCCATAGGTTCTCAGGTTGGCTTTGATGTGGTGCAATGAACTCCCTTAGGGTGGGGACTGCAGAATCCCGACAAGCATGAAAACATCTATTTCATACCCATGTCTCTTCTGATCTCCAAACAGTAACATACATCTGCAACGCAACATCTGTCACCGTTGCATGTAGTTCTGGATGCACTAAGCATGGTTCTACTCTCTACACACTTTGTTGTGAAGTACAGGCTGAGTTGTATGTTGCTGTGGAGAAAAGTGTCTGCTGAGTGAATAAATGTAACTGTAAGTATAATATTGTGGGAGTGGCAGCACCCAGGCAGAGCGCACTGGCCATGCTTTCAACAGTGAGCTGTTTACTAAGACCCTGTCAATACCTGTCAAGGCAAAGAAATCAAACTAAATAAAAGAATTAGCTCCATTTCTCTTGGTTGAAGGAAAGATGTAGTCTTGGAAAAACCACCTGTGGAAACCACACCACCTTTCCAGCCTTGTCTTCTGACCAGCTACCCATGTCAAGGCTGAAAGGTGTGGTTGTCATTAACAGTTATTTTTTAATTTATTCTGTTCACCCACCTCAACTCATATTAAGACCATTTACATATATTCAGTTAGCAAATACTTTTCTCAGCATTACAGCATTTAACTATTTCTTACATCAGTTTAGCCTCTTAGAATGCTGGTTAATTTTTACTGTATCAATTTAGGGTAAGTGTCTTGCTCAAGGCTCTAACCACTGTATCCCCTGCTTTGCACATGGAAAAGCCTCTCATGACATCATTCATTCAGTCCCGATTACCCCCCTCAGGACGCAGTTATAAATTCATTGCTCACTTATTTACATTTCATAAACAGGGAAATGCTACAACCGAGGTTTAAATCATTTTGAAAAATAATGATTCTGTAACTGGCAATTAATTTTGTAGATGTTAAAAAAAACTTGTAAGTACCAGCTGCAAATGAAAAAACTAAAATGGTGAAATGTCCCACCAGCAACCGTGTGGTTTATAGATATGTTTTAAATACAGTTTTTTTAGAGGCTGCTTATTTAATATTTAGAAACAAATATCCACTGTCATCCAAAATATTCCTTTGTTATTGTTTCTTTGTGATCCTATGCTTTTCACCTATTTGTGAAGCTGAGTTTGTCTCTTCTAGGGAGATGTAAGTAAAGTATCTCACTCAAGGCTAAAATACTGGGCAAGACTTGAAGTAGAAACCACTGCACTGCTAGCTGTCCCTGTTAGGTGGTTTGAATGTCACTGTTTACCACACCAGTTCCAGACATGCAGTTTTGCTTCTGTAATCTGAGTAGTAAACGCATCCCTAAGTGGACTTTTTGGGGAGTTTAATAAGGAAGGGAACAGGGAAGCTAAAATTTCAGTGGCAGCCTGGGCACAGGGACAATCCAAATATTTCAGAATCTTCACACACACACACACACACACACACATACACACACACACACAGAGTGAAATCCCAAATTCAACAGACACACAGACAATTCCTCATAATCATGATGCATAAGAGAGCACGTTGTCCCTTGCTGAACTAAAATTACCTTTGCTGGGAGATGTCACCAAGATGTAAAGGTATTATACCTCCTGTCAGGGAGGAGAAAATTAGACAGGCACAAATCAGGTGTTATAAGTGATCAGGAAGCAATTCTTTAATTTCAGTTCAGCCTGGGCTGGCTAATTTGCGGAGCTGACACCAATTTCCCGCATCACATGCGTCCTGTGTAGAGGCTCCTTTTATTATTTACCCTAAAAAAGGAATTTGCAGCTTCACAGGACACACTGTTAAAAATTAATGAGATTTTTCCTTCTTTCCCCCTCTCCGTCGGGTGAATCAGAACCCTGGCTATTGGAGGCTTTGTAGAAATCACTTATGGCCTGATAAGCCCCTGTTCATGTTTCTGGCCTTCACAAACACCAGCCCCGGTTCACAGCTGAAATGTTTTGGAGTCCGTGCTTTACTTTTACTTGACATCGGAGTTTCAGAAAGCCACATTCAGCATTTCTTAACTGCAGCAAGACTCTCTTGATTTATTGCAGTGCAGCCTGACACAATTCTCTCAATGTTGGGATCTTCGCTCAACGTTTTCCTACGTTAGATGACATGATACAGCCAGCCCATAGTATTGGACTACCACAAAGGAACTATCCACAAGCATTAATTCATTTTTGAATTTAAATTTATACTGTACATCGACAAAGCAATTATTAAAATTCAATATTTCTGACTTTAAGTGTTTAAAAACAACCAGCTACAAAGTAAACCTGGAAGCAGGTTTAGCTGTTTTCCTATTTGCTTTGAGTGGAGGAACCAAAGACTGTGAAAATTCCTCTAAAACTGAAACAGAGCAACCTATTTTAAACACAACTCTGTGAGACAATTTTAAATTGCACAAGATTTCTCATGACCTGCTTCTTACAAATAATTCATTGCATAAAATGCAGAAAGCGTTAGTATTGCTATTCGTTTTCTGAAGAGCCGCCATGTAGTCTCTTCGTCCTTAAGTTACACTTAGATGCCAATAGGTGGCAGCAGCCCCATTTACCACAGTATCGTCCCCAAATGTACAACTGTGGCGGCTGCGACGGAGCAGGAAGAAAAACTGGATGCATACACATCATACTAATATGTCTTATAATTTTTTAATGCCTCATTGGAAGATGCAGCGGGCCAGTCATGTGTGTTGCTGAAAACCATCAGAAGGCAGTCAGAATAACAACAGGGAACTACTTAGCCAGCCATATGCCAGCCTCCTGCACTGCCTGGCATTTTAAAAATACAAATTTGACAAGAGTATTTAAAATGTTCTTGTGTAGCGTATAATTTCTATCAGAATAGCTTGTGTTGGAGCAATTTGTTCTTTAAGGTAACCTCACGCTGGAATCAGGACTTCGGCAAATCGCATGTTTGAATTTGTTCCGCAAATGTGTCTCAGTGCTTCCAGCATTTACAAAGTGTTTAGGAAGAGCTTGTTCTTTGCGGACTAGCATATAATAAGTCAGAGATGACAGATATGCTTGTTAGAATGAATCATAACTTCAAGACAGCTGTTGAGTCATTGTAGTATCATGAATGTAAATGGCTAACAGGGTCCTTAACACAGTTCTTAAAGTAACGCTGCTGGGCTGCCTTCTGTCCCTGTCACCTCCAGCTCACTGGTCTTCACCGGACAATCCGAAGGTCATTGGATCAGTTGTCATCATTCGCTGTCTCCTCTGCTACGTCACTGGCTTTGAACAGTGCTTTCAAACGCAGCATTAAGATGTCTTTTCTGACAAGATTCCTCTTGTGGCCCAGGAGGAAGCAGTTAACACTAAACCGAATGTGTTTGACTGAGCTCTAATAAATGATGCTCATGTCAATCAATATTGCTGTTTGCAAAAGGCTTTATTTTATTTGTCATAGTTCACATAGGCATCATTTTTGGACAACAGCATTGCTGTGAATAAATTATAACTAACATTTTTTTGAAACTCACACATTTATTGACATTATTTTTGCATACATTGTGCTCAAGTGCCTAACTGCTCAAACCCTCAGCTGTTGCAACATGTATTTATAAGTGAATGTCTCATGTTCCACAGGGTCAGAATCCCACTCTGCCACCATTTTTCATGGGTCTCACCCATTTGCCACACATTTGGAAGGTGTTAACATTAGGAGAACAGTGAATATCTAAAATATGCAAGAAAAGGCACCTTCCTCCCACTACTGCCAACAGCGAAGCCAACAACCTTGTCAACTGATTTTAATACATGATTATGTCTCTTAACAGCTCATAATGTTTTGCTTAAATCACATCTGATCACATTTTCAACTTTTAAATTAAATTTTCTGTGGTCTTTAAAGCTCTGCAGATCTGTGGCACATGATGCCAGATGTCAACAAGACGGGTTAAGATAATTTTTCAGCTGGACAATGACAATCATTCTTTTTCCTCCCAATCCACTTTCTCCACTCATTCATTTTCATCAGCTGCTTGCCCTTGTCAGGGTCAGGGTGGTCGAGAGTCTATCCCAGAAACCCTGGGCACTAGGCTAGGAGGGATGAACCCTACATGGGAGGCCAGTCAGTCCACACCTTCACACACAGGCACACATTTTGTGCAATTCAGAATGGCCATTTAACCTGAGACACGTATCGTTTGACTGTGGGAGGAAACCAGGGCACGTGGAGGAAATTCCTTCCCAAAAATATGTCAAATGTCTGAACAAGAGCACTGCAATGCTCTGATAATTTACGTATAGCCGTATTTATTAATTAAAGAGATTTTTATGAAAGTTTTCTATTCAAAAAATGCTCTACAACACTTCTGTTGGAAGGTACATTTTGCGTGTAAAGATTTTAACAAGGACACAGCAGACCAGTACTGCAGAGCCATGTTATTTTTTCCCTGCAACGGAATCAATAGATTGTGAAGGAACTCTGCAGAGTACAACTGTTAATTGCTTATTTTATTGAAGCCAGTCGACGTGCTGGGCGGCTGGAACGGCAGTTTAATCGTGTTCACTTCCTCGTATCCCTTCTAATCACCCAGGTTTTCTTTGTCTCTTCCAACTGTACTGCATCCTTAAATTTAATCATACCTCAGCTATGAATTTTAATGTAATCTTTTGTCTATTTTTAGGAAAAAGTGTCAAATAGTGTTGGGGAAAACAGAAGGAAAAGCCAAAGGATGTAATTGATTTTTTTTTTTACTGTCACGATTTGAAAAGGTCTCAAGCAGCACAGAGCACCCCAAGCACCAGAAGCTATTTAAGTGACAGCTTATACTTTACAAGAATATGTGCTTTGCTAATTACTTTTGGTGATGAGAGCCACCTGCAAAGATACGGTAAGGAAAAAAAAAAAAACACTATTTGCTGTTGAAATACAGATTAATTAGAAATATCCAGAGTTTTGTGTACATACCCTTAATGCAGATAATTCAAATGTCTCAAATTTTTTTATTCCACATCTGTTCTGGCAATATGAGAAGTGCCAGGTTGGGTTGTGGGATTGTTCTGTCAGTTAGATTGTTTTCCCTCATTAGTGCCCCAAAGACACAATGCTGTCTTGCAGAAATCAGAGAAGAAAATTAAATAATCTAACAAGGTAGCTTTGATATTTTAGCCTACATACATCACAGCTTCATATAGGAAGATCCATAAGGTGAAGCAATAGAGCCAAGTGCAGTAATATTGATGGAGCTTGGCTATATTGCTATCTGTCTAGAATGATGGTTATTAAGTACTTCTTTAAAAATGAAAGGTAGGAATAATGGCTACATTTGAGCGAGTGCATCTGCCCCTTATCCCCATGATGGCTCTAACCTGTAACTAAACTTTTGTAATGTAGGTCCTTAGGATAAAACCTGGGAACTGTTTTTTGGCATGACTGACATTGAGCCTGTCCTTAGAGTAGTCATATTTACATGTTTATGTTTCTCCATTTCCTAATAAAATGCCTTGGGACTGCAAGACGTAAATAACAATGAGGGATGCTGTGTAAAATATTTGATATGTGAACGTGCATATTTTGGTCGTAACGGCAACTTTTTCATGCCAAAAATTTAATTTGAACAATTCATTTAAGTAAAACTTTGCAACTGTTTACATTTTTGCACTAGGAGAAACAGTTTACCAAGGCTTTCAATAGATTCTATAGATTGCCTGCATGAAATTTGATTTGTTCATCAGGTTTAGAAGAAAATATAAATCTAACGGTTGTCAGAATTGTGGGGAATTTTTTTCTCAAGTGATTTTAACTGGTTAGAATTTTGATTTCTGTAAAAGGCAAAAAAAATGCATAAGGTACAGTCAACAATCAGTAATGCACAAAAAGTCATGTTTTGCATTTTTATGTTTTATTTGTATAAATTTATTATTAATATATTTGTTTATGTGTTTTTGTGCATGTGTATTGAATGAAACCAGTGAGGTCCTTTATTTCATTTACATTTCTGACTTTGCCATTCCGTGAATTTCAAGTTAATTTTAAGTTGTGTTTTCGACCATTGTGGGCTGTCATAGGGTTTATGTGTTTGAGAGATTTGGGGGTTGGTATATTGTTGTACTCTATGAGTGCTGGTGTTTTTGTGCCATGTAGAAAAAAGCCCTGTCTCTTGAGTTCTCTGTTCATAATGCCTCTGACAGCATGATAAATTGTTACACTACTGTTTTAAAGATATACTGTGATTTCCATATTCTAAACCAGTTTGAAGCAAACAGTTCAAAACCACCTGTTTTACCTCTTTTTACCTCTATTTAAGGCTGGCATCTGCTGGTTTTAGTGGAACATAAAAAGTTTTGTTTACTGTCATATTATCTAAGAAACAATTGTTTGTGACACAGCAGTCTTTCATGAAAGGTTGCAAGGTATTAAAGTTGACAATCTGGGTACTTTTTAGAAGCTAACCAAGTGCACGGCTGGAACTTAAAAAAACTCGGACCATTTCAATTTCCCACTTCCCACTCATGAAATTAGGGCCCAATATCTGAAAAATACAGCAAAATGCAAATTCGTGTTCATGGATTTCTCAAGTGTTCCTATATCACCTATTTCATAGCTCATTAATGTCTTTGGAAAGAATTATTATTTCATGTAACTGTAATTTACACCATTTCACTCACACATATCATGCTTACATTATTCCTGTGACACTTGCTGAATAATTTATCTTTTACATGGTTATACATGGATATCTGAAATCCAGTTGACCCACAGGACTTCCAGGGAAGCTTCAGACAACAACTGTCCTCCAGTTTAATTTTAATGTGCTTTCATCCTCGATTCTTGTGAATTCTCATTTATTTGTTTGATTTCTATCTAGCTATCTATCTATCTATCTATTTGTTTTACAAATGCAGTCTGTCTTGATGTTGTCTGTACTGGGATTCATTAGTGAAAAGAATCAGAACAGTATGAAAGAATGATTACAAGGCACAGAGCAGCCTTTCCCACTGAAGAACCACTGGAAATAAATTTATTAGAAAGAGCAACAAAGACTATTATATTTTATATTTATCTGACTTTTTGCATTTGTAAATGAAAGTTCTGAAACTCATTTGCATTAATGGACTTTGAAATGCATCAGATTCCAAGGTTTCCGAACGCCAAAACAGTAAAGTCAATTTATTTCCATGTACACAATTTAATTTAGGATGTCAGTTCTCAAGCAGAACTAAAGTTACTTGGGGAATTCCCACTGAATATTTTGCCTTTAAAAAGGAAATTAACTTCAACCAGGGATCAGCTCCGGCTCTTGAACAAGCTGTTGACCACCTTAAAAACCGCAGCCCCAAGCGGTGTTCGTATGAAATGCTCTCCCGGCGAACGCGTTCGAGGGCCACACTAAAAATATAAATGCCAATTAGTTCGTAATTGCTGGTTCCTGAAATCGGCCAACACAAGTGCCCATCTGGTGGTAGTGAGGGGAGCAGAAAGTGCCTCCTAATTAAAGCTGCTGAAAGACAGTGTAAGACATTAACACATTATTAAACGCTGATGTGTGTAACTCTGTCACTTTAGAGACACGGCTACGGTAGCGTCGTGCGAGGCGCACACCAACAAAAAAAAACATTTACATATTTACTCTCATATTACCGAAAAACTGTATTTATAGAAGCTGTAATGGTTAATTAAGCACGTATTCTACTCGTGAGCCATTAAAATTGATGCCACAATTTAGGGCTCCGGGAAGGAGCAGACAATTTGTGAAGCAATACTGACGCTGCACACCCGTACCCCACTTTATAAATAAACTGCCTCACTGAGAACTCTTTTTAAAATAAAACTTAATTCAGTACAGTACATACTGCTGGCTATCATAACACGGTGTAAGAATGGTAAACATTATAACCTTCCATTGAGGAATTGGAAAAATTGGGCTGCGATGCTATATTTTTCTGCGAAAAATGCTTGGTGGCACAGAGTTCACTGGAGGACTTGCACTTGATGTCAAGTGACTTTTTTAGCCGTTTAGCCCATTTTAGAAACTTTTGGATAAAACAGTGGTGGATGTGGGGTGATGATGGGCTTGCGAATAACAGTGCGTGCAGAAGTGTGAAGGCTGATGTGTGTTTATATACACTGTGTATGAGAGACAGCTGGGTGTGGCCAGGTGATTTGCTGTTGTACTTCCCTTTTGAAATTTTGTTTTGAAAAAACCCTAGTGGTGGAGCTATTTCCCGAACTATGATCTAACTCTCTTGACCATTGTGAGGTGGCATGACTGACGAACACAGCGTGCATATCTATAGTGAAATGGAAAAGTGCCCTTTATTGCCTTGTAGACAATAAGAAATCTTTAGGGAAATTTAAACTAACAACAGTTTGTAATTAAAGTTCTCACAGTCGGTGGCAACTTAGGAAAACAAACGACAAATTTGCAAATAAAATAATGAAAAATTGCAGAAAACACAACATGATCACTGCCAGGAACAACCATCTACATGTCTCCTGGAGTTTTTTTTTTTTTACTATATTAATCTTATAATATATTTCTATAATGTTAAATGAAATGCCACTATGTGACCCTGAACAGATTATATTTATATATATATATATATATATATATATATATATATATATATATATATATATATAAGTTCACCTTTATTCATTCTGAAGGATGCAATGCATTCTGTTACTACTTATTTAATATTTAGATAAAATAAGTTTCAGTTAAAACACTGCTAGCTCTTAAAAAAACTAATCCCGTCTCCTGTCTCCATGGAGAAGAATACCAATAAGGGAAGACCTGATTCTAAAGTGATCTGACCTCACTGTACGGCCTGAAGAAATGTTGTGGCTCCGTTGTTGATAATGTAAATGTCAATTACAATCTGTCCTTTTGATTAATGTGCTAATGGGTTTCAGCAGGTCGACATGATCATCCATTTTGTTGGCAGTAGCAGAAAATCCTTCTGGTATACAGGGGAACTGTGACATATCCTGCCGAATATGGATCTTTAAATGCTCACTGTATAAAATTTGCACACTGGATGAAATGCTGTGAAGCATATTCAGTATTAAATCAATAAAATGCTTTGAATTTAGTGTGTGATCAACATTTTTCTATATGCTGCTACAATTTATAAGAATTTAAGAGGACAAGTAATATGACCATAATATTTTAAAACGTGCAAGGGAGACGGGGTACTTTCCACCTGGCTCATCAGTAATTTACAAGCCAAGTGTTACAGGCCACTGTGGCAAGGAACATTGCAAGGTGCAGACTTGACAGAAGACCGAACAGGTGAGATCTTTACTCACAGTCAGTGGGGAAAACAAGATTGCCCACTCGCACACACTGTGCTCTCACATACAATTTTTCATAATGATAAATTGGTTTGATTCACATTCAGTCCTGACAAGACTGCGCAGAGCTTTACAAACCAGTGCAGAATCTCTTCAGTCTTACTCTGTTTGTCCCTAACTAGCTTCCCAACCAAGAGAGCTTGCAATTGTGCAGATAATGCATTTATAATGGCCTCCAGGAACTGTCACACATTTATCATCGCGATGAATGGATCATTATGCACTGACAAACTACAATAATGGTGAGGTGCAAAAAAAAAAAAGAGAGAAAAAAATCTCCACGATTTACCATGCTGATAGGGTATCTGTAGCTGTTTGTACAGTTTGCATATAGCAGACAGAATGCAGTGTAAGCCAGAGGCACACGAGTGTGTTGATGTAAAAGAATTGCTTTAGAGTTTTAAACACCCACAGGTGACCTGCATTAATGAACAGATTACAAACACCTGTCCCAGTTCAGACCACAGTTACATTACACCTGTGAAGTCATCTATTACGGCCTATCAAGGCAAACTTGTGCATGTGCTGCTGATATTACACCCACTATTAATCACAACAACATGTTTATTCATTGAAATAATGCGATCTATGCACAATACATCATCAAATGAATGTTAAATAAACAGTGCGGTGCTAAAATGACACAAAATTCAATGATTAATTAGTCACTGAAACCGCCAAATTTGAACCTTTCATTTCGAAAAAAGAAAACTATTTGCCATTAGAAACATGGGCTAAGTAAATGAAAACGTCTTTTTTGCAAAATATATTTCAAATGAAGAATATTACACTGGTTGGCGTAAGATCGGTATCGGTGGTTTATATTTAGTTTCTAGTAGCGGCTTCATTCCATCAACGCAACCTGTAGTGTAACAATAATCAGCAACACAAATTTTTGTTACTGCTAACTGCCTAATGCTAACAGGGTCGTATGGAGTGTCATATGCAGGGTCCCTGCAGCCTGGCAGAATCTGCAAGTGCCAGGCTATGAAATTACCCCCAGACGGGAACCCAGTCCATCACAACACAATAAAACACACACACACACAATAGGCAATTTGCAGTGACCAACGAACCTGAGACAGATGTCTGCGGACTGTGGGAGGAAACCCACAGAGAACATGCAAACTCCACTGAGTAAGATCTGAAAGAGCCGAGGCAGCGTGAGGCAGTAGGACGAATAGGACAAAGTCACCTGAATGAAAACATTCACTTAGTAATGTTACATGCAGAGTATGTAGACACATATGCAGTTTTTTTTTTTTTTTGAACCGCACATGCAGACACATGATGACGAATTTTCTCATGGCCCACACACAGGATGGCCACCACACACCACTAACTGCAGGGTAAACGCAACCACTTTAATGGTGAAGCAGTTTGGTCTTCATGTAACATGTTATTACTTTTTACCTTTCCGCTGCTACAACTTTTTTGGCCCGAATAGCTTCAGGAAATACAGCTAGTAGTTGTACTGCATGTCCTTAATTACTTCAAAACACATTTTAGCAGATTTCTGTGTACTGGGATACATTCTTTCACATCCCCTGCATACAGTGTAAATTATTTATCTGGAAATTTTTTCAGTTTATCCCATAGACACGATACAACAATTACCAGTATTTCTCCAATAAGCAACACTGATTCACAGCAGAAAAGTAAATCTATTGGAGGTGAGCTGAGAGGAAATAGTCCTCAAACTAGTGTGCAAAATGTTCCATCTTGTTTAAAAGGCCTTTTCACCCCCTAAAAGGCAGGTTTGTGAGTAAATATATATTTTTTCCCATTAGTAAAAGCTAGAGCAAAATGCTGTATCTTAGTCTCTGTAGGTTCACTCTTTAAAATTTAGCTGACAAGGGCAGCATGTACACTGGTAGCTGATGTCATGGGCTTATTGCTGGAGTGTTGCTGGTTCAAGTCCCAGAAGGGGCCTAGCTTGTGGTGTTCTCCAACTCTGTAAATGGGTAACACTCCATGTCACTCTGGATAAAAGATAAAAACAACAAATTAGCAACACTACAACTGAAGATGTAAAGTATTTTGTCTAATATGCAGATTCCCCTGATCAGGGCTGCCACAGTTGAGTGGTTGCAGATGCTGCTGCGTCTCCTCTGTGTAGAATGGAATACAGAACATGGCCAGATCCCAAACATCAGTAGTGATGATACTGTATCTGCAGCGTTTTACAATACTTGCAAAACGTGGCCACTTCCAAGCAGAATCCACAGATATGTATGGAGTCATGCCAAGGCACAACAGAACTGCAGATGGAATGGGACACATAAGCAAATAAGCAGTCTGGTGGCAAATACAGAATAGGAGTGGCTCAGAGGATGAGTATCAAGATGAGGGCCCTTGGCTAACGCTGCTGCAAACATGTAGCCATCTATGCTTTGTCCTCAGTGCTTTATAACCCTTAGGGCTTCGTTCAAAAGGCCTGCAGATGCTGATTTGCATGCATCTTGGAAAGTACCAGCTGTAAAGTGGTGCCCTGGGCAAATCTGGCTAACAGAGCAAGACCAGTCGCAGGATTCGACCTTGCCAACGTATCCTGTCATGCGGCACACAACCCGAGACGCTGACGGTGATTCATGCAGATTTCTGTTTATGTGGCAAACTGAGGCAGTCGTTTTGGGTCACAGGCGATCTGTTCCTATACGGCTTGATGCCCCACATCAAAACCAAGATTTAGAGAGCAATTCCTTAGCAACAGCATTTCAGAGTTGAAAAGGGTCGGTCATGTTGAATGTGGTGCACCGAGTGTCCAGTTTTAAAAACTTACAACAAACTGAAGAAATTGTCAGAATTGAAGAATACAGGAAGACCATTACAGAACAAATAATTTAGTCCTTGTTTTTCTTTGTATTTTATATACATTTAATACATACATATTTGATTAGATTTTAGACTCTTTTCACTAACTGTAGCATCAAGTCTCACAGAGAATTGCATGGCGGCCTCAAGCTTGCGGTATTATAAACACGCTTACATCAAAGTAATAATGAACATGCAGTTTTCTTGATTTTCTATGAGCCTTTTGGCTATCCTCCTCACTATGCATTATTCAGATGATACAATCTAATTTTATATATTCTAAATGCCGGAAGGTGGTTTTAAAGCCCCTTTTTAACAATTAAAATTCAAAGATTGCTTTTTATTGTCACAAACCAAGCTATAGAGACCAAATTACAAGGTCAAGAAAGACAAGAAAATCAATAATGAAACTAAAAAGAACATCGTTATTTGGATCATTTTTAGCTGTCAAATTTTTATATAGTTCTTTAATCCATTTTGGAGTTGGATCAAGATTTTAAATCAACCACTACATTGCAAGGTATATAATGCACCCTCTATGTGTCAATCGCAGAAAACATAGAATTAAAAAAATAAAGATTTTTTTTTTATTTACTACAAAGTAATAAAGACTAAATAATTCACAAATGTCATAATGAACATACCCAGTCTTTGTTATTATATTTATAGCATCTTTGGAAAAATATAGAATTTTATATTTTGAGAAATACTGTTTTTTGAGCCAGCACAATAGAGATACCACTTTTGTCTTTTTGTACACAAAAATTACACAAAGAACACAAAGGAGCATCAGAGAACAAAAACAAATGTAGGTTAGATAGCAATAGTTGGGTTGTGGCCCCAAGCTATCTAAGAGTGAAATTCACATATAATCTATCAAAAAGCTCAGGCGTACACAGCGATCATACAAGGGACATACTGGCTGTACAGATATCTCCCTGCAGCTCACGGAGGAACATGGAAGCAGGTCCTGTATAGAACAATGGAACAGAGAATAATGAGGGAAGTCTTTGAGGCCATCTCTTTCATCCTCTACCAGTGCTGAGAAGCCCATTTATCTCCATACACCAATAATAAAGTCTTTGCCTGAAAGGAAACTTGAATACATTCACATCTCCTTTGTTTTGGGAATTTTCTTCTGCCTCCTAATGATCAATTAGTCAATAAATTTAATTAGTATGAAGACGAATCCTATAGATTCTGAAATATAATGAAATTGTTGCATACTTCATGCCATATTTGACACAAATTGCAAATACAGCTTATGTAATTCTGTTCAGTTTATGCAGGATGTTTGCATTATTGTATTTATTGTGGACAGTACTGTGAAAAAGTATGTGCTCCTTCCATATTTCCCCTATTATTGTTTGTTTGTCACACTGAATGGTTTCAGATTTTAGATAAGTTCTAATGATAGATAAAGGGAACCTGAATAAATACATTTTTAAAAATGATTTCATAAGTTATTTATGGAACCAAGTTATCCAACACCAATATCACCCATGTTCATCAGTCAACCAGCTGAGCAAATTTAACTGATAATTGGATTCAGCTGGTTGAACACAGCCAGGTTCGACTGCAGCCACCCTGTTGAATCTAAACCTCATTATATTATATAGTGAACCTGAACAGGAGGGGGAAGTGGTTGCTGCAAAGTTTCTATAAGAACCCTATACCATGATCAATAGACGTTTCAGAGACGAGGAGAAAAAGAGCTGTTGGTTACAAAATCATTTCTAAGACCCTGGGACTTGACCAAACTACACTGAGAGCTGTTATCTCCAAATGGAGAGGACTTGAAAAGGTGGTAAATCTTCCCAGGAGTGGTTGGCCAAAGTTACACTAATAGTGCAGCGGTAACGGATTCAGGAAGTTGCAAAAAAATCCTAGAATGTTCAAAGAACTGCAGACCTCTCTAGCCTCAGCTAAGGTCAATGTGTATAACTACAATAAGAAAGAGACTGGGCAAAAATGTAATTCATGGGAGAGTAGCAAGGTGGAAACCACTGTTCAAGAGTAACATCAATGCTTTTCTCACGTTTGCAGAAAAATGCTTTGATGATTCCCAAGCCTTTTGGGATGATGTTCTATGGACAGGTGAGTCAAAAGTGGAACTCTTTGGATGACACAGATGTCCCATTATGTGTGGTGTAAATATGACAATTCCACAGTAAGAACATCATACCAACAGTCAACCATGGTGGTGCTAGTGTGATGATGCAGGGATGCCTTTCTGCCTCAGGATCCGTATGATTTGCCAGTACTGAAGGAATAATAAATTCTGCACTACCAGAAAGTTTTTAAGGCGACCGTCCGGTCATCTGCCCATGAGCTGAAGGTGAAGCATAATTAAGTTATGCAAGACAATGATCGAAATAACAAAAGTCTACATGAATGGCTGAGAAGAAACAAAATAAGCAAGTGAAGAAGAGGCCTAAAATTCCAGTGATGTGAACGATTGATATCAAATTATACCAAGTGTTTGGTTGCAAATATTGCTGCTAAAGTTGGTGCAACCAATTGTTTAATGGGGAATTACTTTTTTATATACATAACATGGGTGTTGAAAAACTTTGTTCCTTAAGTAGTCATTTAAGAACTTATTATGCCTATTTAGGTTCTGTGTCTAATATTACGGTTTGTCCACAGATCTGAAACCATGCAATGTGTCATAGGGGAAATTAGGAAAAAGAACTTTTTTCACAGTACTGAGCTTTACCATTTTGATGGTGTATATTGTGACCCCCCACCCTGCACCGATCTACTAATTTGATTGGCCTGGAAAATATCATTGTACTTCTTCTCTATTAACCCAATTTTGTGTTTCTGACACAGTTGTTCATCAATATTTGAATCCAATTTGTTCCTGAAAATACATTGCACGCCAAATTTTTTGGATAACTGGGGAAAAATAAGTAACTAATATTCTCCCTGCCCATCAGAAGGCACCTATAGAACTATGAACCCATGAGTTCATCATGAGAAAGACTGCAGACACCAGTTGCCTAATTAAAAAACACTTAATGCTGTCATCAATTTGCATGTTAGTATGTATACTAGTATGTAGTGTAGTATAGTATGTAGTGCAGTATGAACAGTACAGGACATTTCATGGTAGTCAGTGCATTACACATGAGAGATGAGAGGGTGCAGCGTATGGTTCACAGCGGGAGTTCAGTGTTATGAGATGTTGAATAAATGGAATAAAGACGTATGTCAAAGTAACCTGCTGAATCCACCTCTTTGTTTCACTCAACAACTGGTGTTTAAATAAATAGGTTCATGTTAAAAAAATGAACTTGTAACAAATGTTTGCTTTTTGATTTTTTAAATCATGTATAAGCTTTAGATAAAAATTCGTTGTAACAACAGTTTCCATTTACAAGAGCAATGAAAATTTAGTTAAAAGGAGTCTGGATAGCGAGGAATATCTTTACTTATGCAATTTTACTTTATATTTTATCCACTTATCCATTTTTGTGTACAGCTTATTCTGAGTAGGGTGGCAACTGTCCGGAACCTGTCCCAGGAGCAATGGGTCCAAGGCTGTACAACTGACCCTGAATGGGATGCTTATCCATCACAGGAGGGCTGCATGAACATACCCAAGGTAATTGAGTGATCCATTAACCTAAAACCCATGTCTTTGGACTGTGGGAGGAACCCAGAGCACTCAAAGGAAACCTACAAAGACATAGGGAGAACATGCAAATTCCACACACTCACGTCACTCACACCCAAGCCTTAATATTTTACTTAAAGTAAACTTGCACCACTCAAAAATCAGACGGATAGCATCTAAATTTCAAAACAAGCACATCAAACTACTGTGGCTCATTGTAGGGTGGAGATTGTCAAATGGACAGGTCAAAGGCCAAACACAGTTGGTCTCCACACACTGAAAAGTTTTTTTTTTTTGTTGAAAATAAAAACCAAACAAAACTAACTGGGTGTATGGCAAGTTTGAATCAAAACCAAAAAATCAATATGATATTGCAGCACCAGAATGGCAGCTATCCAGCCTACTGCCTTCCTGCTGTCTCACAAATCTCTTCTTAAGTTCCAAGACCAGCTATGGAGTCACCTGCTAATTCTGGGATGGGTTCTAAACCGCTGTGACCTGGATGCTGACAAGCTGATTATGAGGAAGCAATGTTACAACCTCATAATGTCTACGTACACGGGAGTGAAACATTAATATGTTTGGAACATTGGAAATTGGGATTGGGAACAAAAATAAAGAGAAAAACAGAGAATTTGGCACAAAAGTGATTTAATATATACAAAAGCAAGTGGGAAAAGTGATACTACAGTATATACAGTACTTTCTTACAATAACACGGGGACAGGAATGTGAGTGGCGTCAAAGGAAAGAACAAATCACAACCAAATTAATCTAGTTAATTTACTGAATGCTATTATAACTAATCTAAATAGCCATAATTGTAAATAAACAAAGCTCTTTAGTGTCTGCTGACACCGTAACTAACCAGACCAGATTACAAAAATGACACTCGCTGCTGACCTTGTGAGCGTATACAGAAAGAAAACCTACTTGCGCAAAGTATCCCATGGTGTTCTCTCCTGACCACTTTCCCACAAGTCACAGTTAACAAGAAGTTCATACAAAGAATAACACAGGTAACAGGTATCAGGACGGAAGAGGGAACGCACAATCATAAAAAACTACAAAACAAATACAAAGTGCAACTTTGAAACAGCAGTTACCAGCAAGCAGTGAGAGCTTGTGAGTCCACTGCCAGTTGTTTTTAATTTTGCCACATTGGTTTTCATTCGCCAGAATGTTGTTGGTGATGCCATAACTGATTGTGATGGACAGGACAAAGAATCAATGCAAACTAAGCAAGCAAAGTCAGCAGGAAACACATTAGGATGTAACAAACAGTTAAGGATAATGATTGGTTGGTTGGATGGATGAATGGCTGGATGGAGGGATGATTGTATGAATAGATTATGGATTGATGGGCAGTTGGTTGGATGGATGATAGAAGGATGGATTTTTGGTTTGTTGTTGGTTAGCTAGATAGATGGATGGATGGAGGGTTGGTTGGTTGGATTGATGAATGGCTGGATGGATGAATGGCTGGATGGAGGGATGATTGTATGAATAGATTATGGATTGATGGGCAGTTGGTTGGATGGATGATAGAAGGATGGATTTTTGGTTTGTTGTTGGTTAGCTAGATGGATGGATAGATGGATGGATGGTTTGAAAGATAATGAATGGATGAATTTGTGGATGGATGGATGATGGATAGATGGATTTTTATTTATAATCATTTTGTAAGAAGTGACACTTGAATGCATGTAAGTTGTATTATGTATCTTTTGCACAATATATTTAAATTTTGAAATATTTCTTAACTTTTTATTGAAAATTTTTGTGTGGCTTATAATTCCTGGTTGTTATTTTGTCAAATTGTGTTCAACACCATGAATGTTTTGCTAACATTTTTGCCTATAAAGGTCTAGGTTTCTAGAAATACCATATGTCTATCAAAGTTCATGGGAATTTTCTTGGATACTTTTCAGTTTTTGTATCTTCCTCTCAGTACACCTGCCTGCTCCTTATCGCCTGCCTTCCAGTAATATGTGTCCTGTCCTGGTACTGTGTGTCCTTGTGTCCTTCCAGGTCAAGTGGTCCAGGGAGACTATGGATCAGAGATTATCAGGACACAGCATAGTAATGAGGACTAGAGACCACACTATACCTCATTAAGAAGTATTTCCAGACAACAATTTAGAAACATACTAAAAAACATTTTATCAGTTTTTTCTTTTTATGAGACTTTAATACATTAATAAAGAAAAATAGACCCGTGAGTGTAAATCTTTTTTACTTGAGTTCACAAAATAAATAATTAAAAAGGTAAACTGACAAATTCATTCATAAATGTTTCATTTTGGGACAACTGTATTTGTGTAAGGGTAAAATAAATTATCACAAAGAATTTTTATACAAATATTTATTGCTTTAAAAAAATGCCTCAAAAGAAGAAGTTTTATATTATGGGCTATTGTTTAAGAAAACAAACATACAAGATATAGTTGATGCATTATGAGGATATATCAGTAGCCTATTATCTGTGAGCTGTCAGAAGAGATAAATACAGCTTCCTTCTCAAGAACAGTTATGAATACATTACACACACACACACACACACACACACACACACACACATCCCATTTCTGGAAAAGTTGGAACATTTTGTAAAATTCAATAAAAAAAACGTGTGATTTGTTAATTCTCTCGAACCTTTGTTGAACTGACAAAAGTACGAAGAAATGACTTTTAATGTTTTGGGTGATCAACTTGATTGTATTTTGTAAATACCTGGAACACACTCAAAAAAGTTGGGACAGGGGCAAAATAAGAGTGAAAAGTTCATAGAATATTCAAGTTACATCGTTTTGAAACATTCCACAATAAGCCGGCGAACTGGTAACAGGTGAAGGTATCATGATTGGGTATAAAAGAAGCATCCTAAAAAGGCTCAGTCTTTGCAAGCAAAGATGAGTCGTGGGTTATCACTTTGTGCCAAACTTCATGAGAGAACTGCGAAACAGTTCAAAAAGAACATTTTTCCTTCTAAAATAATATTATGAAATGTACTTATTAAACCCTGAGGATTCAAATGCTATAATTTATAATGGACAGAAGACACAATATGACAACTCTCACTTGTCACGGAACGGGGGTAGAAAACTGAAAGAGACAAATAAAACAATAGTACTATAAATTCTAAGACATAATATAAAATATGCCTGCAACAGCAATGCATGATTAGTCTCAGCCAAATCCCCTGCATAAATAATTAATTTCTTTAGCATCATATAACCTGAAAGTATAAAGCTGTCTTACTTATGAGCTTGCTTTGATCCAAAGCACAGTTTATCTTCTTGACTACTTTTGCTGCTACTGTAAACAAGGTAACATTTCACTCCAAGTGTAAAGATGTGAACCAGTTTCAACCTTTTCCTGCAGCCAAAGTGATGTGCCATTTTTATCTCATGTAAGTGGTTCAGATGTTCTGAATGACTGAATTCAAGACTATGTTTACTTTGCATTCGTAGTCTCTTTAGGTAGCCTTAGCTGCATCAAGCTGGTCATATGACGAAGATCCTTCTATATAACAATAGATCCAACAGGTATATCTCCATCAGAGTGAGTCATCTACTGGAACTGGCCCCTGGACACCTTGCTGCCATGCTAGCCTAGTGATAGACTGCTCAGAGTGAGTCTCTGGGACTGAGAATGACTTTCAGCATGTGTGATCTACATTCTGTGTGATTAACATCACTTTACGCATATTTGTACTTGAAGGAAGATGCAGTAAATCGTGTGTTTTTGATTTAATTTTTGCCTTCTAAACCTACTATTCTCTTGATAACTAAATCAGAAGATACATAGCATGATCATTCAGAGCAATGAATGAGAATGGTGTGTAAAGGAAGGGGGCATACGTGCTACACTATATTGTTATAGCAATACTTTTCTATGCACATTTAATTAAGCAGGTATATGAATTGAAATATACGGTAGATAATTTTTACATCCAGCACACAAGTAAATGCTATTGATTTTTTGGGTGATACTATGAGTTTAAGCTTTGAAGATTCAAGCTTCACTTTGAGGAAAGCTTGGTTGGATTTTTCTAATACCCCCCTGAAGACAGTAATGACTAAATTTCAGTTATTAAGGATCAAAAGAATTGTTTTCTGTAAATTTGTAATTATCCTTTGTGTGCAAAGCCTTCTTGCTTTTGTAAACAAACATGTTGCAGCAACATCAAGCTACGCTTTCAGTTTGGTTGGACTTACCACGTATTTGTTATTGTGGACAGACAAGAGCTTAATTAGGTAATTGCACCAGTGATGATAAAACTACGGATGTGATAGATGCATATTGGGAATATGGCCAGGATACTAACATTAACAGTTCCATTAGTGCCACAAACTGTTTAGGGACATTTCTGACTCAAGATTTTGATTTGATGCCATATCTTAAGACTGGCTTTGAAAAAGAGCAACATTGCTACAACACAAAAAGACCATCACTTATTCATTGTGTTTTCAGGGTCACGATGAACGTCTCTGAACGATGGTGCTTGTATTTGAAAACATACATACAACCTGTCCGCAACTTACAACACGTGCAACATATGACAGACTCCACTTATGAAGGTCAGTAATAGTAATAAATAAATAATAATAGTAATAATTTTTAAAAATGAGTAATGAATAATAATTGTAATAATTTAAAAAAATTAAATGGACAAACTATTAATTTTTAACAATTTCCAGGAATTCTGATAAGGGAACTGAGCTTCTTATAGCTAATTAAAACATTTATACATGAAGCTCTTGCAATGTTGCAACGTAATAAAAGCCTGTGCTGACAGCTGTGCGAAAAAAATATACTACAACATGACTTTGCTCTTATATTGTAGCTAAAACATGTTAAAATATTAGCATGTGTGACACCATGGTGTAACCATTGTGTAAGTAGAGTACTGTGCATGAACACAACGGCGGTGCCTGGCCACACAGCCAATAACCATCTTCTCACAACTCATGCAATGTTAATTGTTCTCGCAAGTAGTAAACATCTTCCCACAACCCCGGTAGCACCACCTCCTAATCCGCACTAGTGCCCCCTGAGCAAATACTGGCCATCAGTGTGCTCAGAGGGTTTACTGACAGAATAGCCACAAAAGATCATGTTGCTTCCACTTACTTCATCTCACTGTATTATCATACAGAAAACTAAGAAAAAAGTCATGAACAAACTAATTTTCAAAAAGAATCTTATTATTTAACAATGGCAGGGATGTTATACAATACTGTGGCCAAAAATAAAACAAAATAGGTGAAGACATCAACAAATGTTTAAAAAGAAATTACTAAATGCTGGACTACACACTCTGTCATGAGTATGATCAGACTTACAACCGATATAACCTATAACATGGCTGTTGGACCTGAACCCGGTCGTATATCAAATCTATATATGTATGTGAAAAAAATGTTATAAATTCATATATATATATAAGGGTTCCACCTTGCTGCTAGAGGGCAGTATCATTGTAGTTGTGGAGCTGAAGGTCCACCCTCCTCTTCCTTCTTTATCATGAACCAGCTTATTTAAGCAGAAGATACATGCTTGCCAGTGCTCAGTCTGGAGGCTCCTTCCTACACCCTGCGACAGTCAAATAAAGCCTCATTAACTATATAAAGTACATGAGTACATGTGTGCCCCCCTCTTGGACTTTTCCCCAGCACCCCTTTTGTAAGAACCATCTACAGTCTTCTTGCCATCTGTTGAAAGAGTGATTAGAATAAAAGTGTGCAGGAAAGCATAAGCCTCTGCCCGAATCATCCAGTCATGACTAGAACCATAAAGTGATTTGTTTTTACAAGAGTATGGAATAATAATCTCCTTGTTACTAGCATCTGTGTGCCTGATTTTCTGCTTAGTGTAGCAGCCAACCTTCTTCAAGGACTAGAAGGAGACAGTGAAAAAGAACTGAAGGGTCCAGGGAAGGCACCACCAAGAGAGTGTTCAGGCTCAAAAAGGCCAGCATGAAATGAAGAACATCTCAGCAGGTGAAGGACACTGGAATAATGCCCACTGCTCTCAGCAGACTTCCTAGTTCTAAGCACAGTGTTAATTCTGATGTCACCTGGGACCACAAGAAAACTCTGTCCTGCGACATTCTGTTTGTTCTCCATTGGCCTTATGCAGTACTACTGTTGATACATTTAAAATCATTCATTTAGCTTTTCCCCAAAGGCAATGACCACAATGCAACCAAGAAGACTACATTCTCATAGAAAATCACAGCAAAACACTAAGCCTGATCACAGTTTATTATCACTGGATCTATTACCTAGCTTGCGTCAGTTTAACTGACCTGGAGGTTTTTAGCAATTGTTTCGCAATTCCTCTATATAGAACTTGTGTTAAATAAACATAGTTAATGCCAAACCCCAAATCCCAATTTTTGCATGTTCTTGTAAAGATTAATTCATCAATATCTATCCAGTGATCCTACAAGTTTCCCTTTTGCTTTAAGGGGCCAAGATTCCATTTGCATAAAAAAATACTGTTGACAGTATTACATTGAGACTGAAGACAATTTCACATCAACTGTTTATCACCTCAAGACAAAATGCGTAGAGTCCTTTAGTCCTCCACTAAATTGTTTTTTAGATCCCCCGGGAAATTAATTCTAAAATCAATAATTATCTTGGGTCATGCTCTAAATGAGCAATAAATAAAGAATGTAATGTGCAGCAAATAAAATTATTGGGAATGTTTACAGTTGTAGGTCCCTAGCATGTTAAAAGTGTTAAGTACTTTAAAGGTACCATTTCTAAGCTTGTGGAGAAAACCTGCAAATATTTTCACTTTAACTTGTGATGATGGTCACAATGATATATGTTTTACTAAAACCCACGTTAACCTTGGCACCCATATTGTATCTAAATGAACCTAAATGAGCACATAGCAGCACGCAATAGTTTAGTAACTCCTACAGAGGTGAGATAATACAAATGTAAGATTTAAAAATGTACCACACATGCAAGGCAAAGTAATGCAGTACATGACACAAAGAAATAATAACGTAGGAGCCAAACAAATAGCTATATTGAGAAAACCATAATAACCAGAGATTAGTCCAAAGTGCTGACAGTAACTCTGCACATTTCTTGGTTTTTGTGCTCATTTCAGAGTCTCCCTCAAGAATATTTTCACGCTGCAGCGAGAAAGTGCTGCATTTTGAATAATTACCTGGAAAGCAGTGTCCCCTCCCATCATAGTCTATGATGTATGTCACCTGAACATCTGAACACCTCGCAAAGATTCCACGAATGTTGTGAATGAAGAACAGCCAACTACACCACATATATTTATCAAATATATCAGCACACGAAATCTGGAAGAGGTTATATTTATGAAGAGACCATAATTCAAGAGCACCTCCTTGCAAGGCTTTTTCATTTTCAGTACCCACAGTTTCTGCAGAAACGATGGCTTGTTTTCCAGTGGTTGTTATAGCTTAACTCAGCTCACATTGGGATATTATTGCATACGCCACATGAAAAAGAAACAAACAATGATGACTAGACAATAGAGGCTGAATTGGCAGCTAACATATTCAGTCCTTATGGTTAATTGTTTTACTGTCCTTGGGTTTTTCAATCAACACTCAGATGCTCTTGGATTAAAACGGAATGAAAAAGGGGGTAACATAGCTGGGGAAGGAAGACAGTTAATTTAAAAGGTTGACACAGTGTAATCATTTTGAAAAAGATGTCGACGACTCAGGATCTTATCAAGCGATGATGACAAAGAAAGTCTTATATCTGTTTCACCAGTATTATATTCATGTTTAACCCTCAAAATCAGTTTTATTTCACATTTACTTGGGTTTTTATCGCAAAATCATTCTCTATTATTAATTCTTAAATGCAGATTCACACGCATTTCCCATTGTAATATTCAAAGTTATAACCCTTAACAAATTTTCCAGTATTAATATAAAAGGCATTCATCATCATTATGAATTTTTTTCCTGTCCCATGTATTATTATTTCTCAAATATTGCAAGACCATCTATCAGGACAATAACTCTATTTCACAGGAAATGCCTCTGCAGGGAAATCTTGGCCTTATTAGTTTTTCACCACACCACAGAAAATAAAACACTCAACAGGATAAGCTCTGTTGATGCAGCACATGTGAAGGTACTGGTGTGGCAGCTGACACTGTCAAAATGTACGTCGCCTTCAGTGTTAAAATCAAATAAATCAAAATGTGGACATGCTGTCTGATAAAGAATAAAGGTACATTTAAAGCTTTGCATCTACTGAAGACCTCAGTGACTCCAACAGTTTTATTAAAAGCTCACTTTTTAATCACTTTGGCTACTTTTGTTCCTGTAATTTGGCTGACAAACAGAGGGTTCACTTTTAATCAACTATGAAGTGCCTCTCCGTCTCATATGTTGCATTATAGATATGTGTTTCTGTTAAATATGTAAGATATTGTTCATACAATGTAGCTCATAATGAATATTGAATAACTAACAGTGGGTAGACAAATATTTAAAAAATCAAACAGTAAGGGAATAGCCAACACAGAACAGGACGGCTCCTTGCCCTCCAAAGATTGTTCATTTTTACTGATGCACTTTCATGAAAGTTCTTGTATAGTGGTATATTTGTACATTTTTGAAGAAGGAAGTCTTTTCTATTTCTTTGAGCTTTTCTCAGTTTCTGCTGTACTATTTTCCATAAAGATTGATATTGAGTGACTAGAGCAACTGTGGAGGGCCTTTGCTCTAATGTTTATGAATAAAATCAATGTTTTCAGCAAACTCCACACAATAATACCATTAGAAGAAAATTGTAAGAAATCAGTGTTTACATATTAGGATGCATCTAACCACCTAAAATGCCTCCCGTATCCCTTAACCGTTATTTGGTGGCTGAAAGAAATCATATATTGTCCATACCATGGCAGCTCTGACTCTATAAGTTGGCACGTGGCAATAGGAGTTGAACAGAAGTGCTGGATTCACTTCTGTATCATTTTCCGAGTACATTACTTTTCAGTCCTTACCAGCTGTTCTATGAAATATCTATCTCTACCTGGACAATTTGACTTGTGACCACTCTTTTGATTTGTTCATATAGTCTTTAATTGGCAGATGCTGTCATGATTTTTGATAACTGATCCTTTTGCCTCAAGTTTAGCAGCCTGTCACAGATGTAGCTCTAACTTGACCTCTATTAGTGATTGGTTTAGAAGTTCACGTGTTAAAACTGCTGACAGACAAGAAATTTTCTTGCGTGATATGCAATTCCTCCACCTTCTTTATTTTCATATCCACTGGAACATGGACTGCGCCTATATCAACAACCGAGAATGGGGGTTGCTTTAATACTACACAATAATTGCTTACCCTTGTATGTATTTCTATTTACTCAGTAACACTGGGTGCAGCTGAGAGACACACTCAAGGCTTCCAACCCAACACCCTCCTTTGAACTTTTCCTGCAAACAGACAATAGCTTGTAACAATATGCTGAACATTATAAAAGCAGGAAAAGACCTTGGCCAAAGTGGCAAATGAAAATTATTGAACATTTATGGAACACTTTTATATTCAGCTCTAGTACTTTTTTATTATATTGCTTTATTTGTGTATATAGGGAATCCAGTCGGCAGGCTGGGTTCAAGTCCAGTTGAGCTTGAAAATTTTTACCGTGACACAATTTTATGACTTTAAATAGATATGTCCTCTCTTCTTATACTTGTGATAGTCCCAGCTTCCTGAACACTTCAGCACAAACAATATATATTTGAATGACTTGTTAAATTTATCTTTTTGGATGCTTTCGAGGAACGTGATTCACAAGCGGACTCAAATCGGAATAAATGTGCTACCGTTTCGAAGGGTAATGCTTTATCTTTCAACTTAACATTCTATAGAATGTTTGTTTGCCAAACGTAGACAAATAAAGACGACCTTGGGGGTGTTTAGATAATAAATGTTACCGGGACTGATGCATTAATCATGACTGTAATCAGCTGACACATATTCAAAAATCCCCCGGTCACTTTTTAGCTGTCCTATTCAGTAATTTCAGGAGAAGAGATGTTACACATAAAAACCTAAACACAGATTCCCACACAGTTAACTACCCATGTGGGAATGTACAGGCTGACACACCATTTGTCTGGTTTGACTAAAGTGCACAATACAGTCACATCAAGGGATATTATTCAGGCTGCCTGGAGGTGTTTGCTTAAACAGATTTATAATCTAATCAAGAATCATAAGAGGAACAGGCAGAAATTAATGAGAAAGGCGTAAACCTAACATGTCCCTCTCATTTGTATACTTGTCCTTGGTCAGTGCACAACCCTGAAAACAATTAATTTGTTACTTGAGAAGTACTTTAATGAAAAATGTACAAACATTTGTATTAATCTGAGGCCAAGAAAAGATATGATGCATGATGCACCAGCATGATGCAGAGGCTCAATTACCTATTTACTCCATGATACATTTTCTACCTGCACATCTTTCGCAGCAAAGTTTTTTAACCCCTGCTTTTTGTGTGCTGTAAAACACTATGGAAGCTGCACTGATCTGCAAATGCCCACCATGTTGAAAATAGAAAATATAAAACATTTTTAAAAAGTAATAAGTCTGTATGTCAGTTATATTTATTGTGCTGCCAGGGACTGTGATTCAGTAGGAAAGGGAAATGTCTGGATAATGTCTACCAGTCATATGGAGCAGACAGCAGTCACTTTCCTTTTAAAGCTCTACGTGGCTGACAGCTGTGTCCAGGGGTGTGTAACGTCATCCTGCCCCGACACCAAGACACCAAGAAGGTGAGCAGTTGTAATTTTTTTTATTGCGTCACACCCGTATGGCTAATTTATGACTATTATATTCTGCCACTAAATCCGTCCAAATGATGGTTAGCTGTGTGGTGCCATGTAGTCTACTGTGTCCCTTTGTCACCTAATCAAAATAAGTTATCCACATATGTTATTAACCAAACATAAACATAAGAGTCACGAAGAACTTTCAATGACTAGAAGAAAGCCTAGTACAAGTCATGTATAGGTGTAGGTATTCTGCACTCAGGGGGTCTTTTTAATGTAACCCATGTTACATTACTTTTACAGTTGTCGACTTTAAAGAGCGACTGTACAATTAGTTAAAATCATCAGTGTCATTATGATTAAATATACAATAACTCATGTAGAATATAAAAGATAAATTCATTAAACTCTAATAAAATTATATTTCCGTAAATTAACAGAGAACAATTATATGAGATAAATATTTTGTACATTTTATCGTTATCCGACAGGCAAAATTTAAAAACAAATCTTGACAACATAGTAATAAGGATGATATTAATATATGGGTATACATTTTCTTGATGACTACTAAAGGAAAACTGTACCACCTTATATCTGTAGATTTTACTTTTTTATTGCTGTTTGCACAAAAAGATGCATTTTGATTAGTTTAAAGCACCCCGTGCTCTGTAAAGCAACGCATTCATTGTCAATATCTGTGCACATGGAGCAAGCTTATAAGTGGGCCTCTGTCATCCAAAGCCAGCTCAGCTCTGAGCGTCATTCTCTGCCTCATGTGTTTTTGCACGTAGAAACAAATCTAGCTTAAATCTGGCAAACAACTTTAGTGTTATTTCATTATTTACTACCGGTGAGCTTCCTGAATATTCTGCAATGTTCTTTTTCCGTTTTCCTCCACAGTTTTGCTGTTTTTTGTATTGGGTTTCAAGGTAAAAATCAAAGCATTTTCATTACTTCTTCAAACATTAACCTTACTACTGACACTGTGCCATTTTTATTTATTCAAGGCAGCAAGAATGACAAGCCACAGTACCATGATTACCAATCCTTACAGACATAATAAGGTAAAATAAATAATTCCTTAGGAATCTTCTCTCTTTGGCTAGTCCTACTTTTGACCACTCAACAAGTAACAAATCAGAAAGTACAAAGGCAGAAAAATTACATTAAACATATGGTTTACGATAAAATAGTAAACGAATGTGCATAACTAAACAGTAAAAATATCCTTCATAGTGGTGGTCTTTAACAGTAAGTTGCACAAATACTTTAAACTATCCCATATTATGTAAAGAAGTCCTTATTTTTCTTTAACAGTCCAGGTGAAGCCAATAATGCCCCCACCCCCATCAGGAGGGATAAGTCCAGCAATACCTGTATGGGCCCTGGGCCACTAGTAAGATGAAAACCTGGAACCACCAGATACAAATTTTTAGTTTGGGTATTGGCATCTTTTGTGATGTTCAGCCAGTGAAGAGGAGCATGACTGATACAGAAATGGGACTTCAGGACCAGGTCATAAATGTAATGCTTTGTCTTAAAAATCACCTCACCTGTTTGTTGAGACTTAAAACATATAACAAGCAGCAATGATCGTGGTTTTGTCAATTTGCATATGTACATGTGGAAACCCGGGCCAATTCCTTATACCTCCTAGTTGCACACTTTGATGGTTTACTGTCAGCCTAGTCATGTTTTTTACTGTCCTGAAGACATATTAGTGACTCTGCCATTTGTTGCTGTGAACTATGTCATCCACATATTCTGCAGAATATCCACACACACAACAGAGAATATTACCTACTAGCTGGAAATGGAACACATTGCACCACATTTGGTGTTTTGGGGTCTATCTCAGCTTCATGTATAATTAGTGACGTGAATAATGTCTCTATCCCATTTTATAAACAGATTAAGATGATATTATAGCCATTAATAACATCTGTGAATATGAATAACCTCATAGGTGACATCCTTCACTTATTGTGTGCCCTCAAATGGTCCTTGCCACTTGGTAAGTAACTTAGAATGTGGGGTCAGGAACCATACTGGGTCCAGGACTTGGTCTGAACTGCAACCCATTGAGTTAGGCTCATCTGTTTTTCAACTGTTCAACTGACTGTTCAAAACTAGAGAAAATACTCCTGTGTGAAGAGAACACAATTTTACTCACAGGTTGCAGATGTACTGCGCTTTTTTTTGCTTGGACTCGGACTCTCCTCCTATAGCCTTTTGTAATTACAGTTTGTACAGAATGGCCTCTGGTCAGCTCCCACACAACAGCTTAAAATGGAAAAACCCCATGGAGGCCTTGGGTCCCTCAATTTTTGGGGGGATCCAGCAGTTTATCTCAGTAATGTGCATCTTCTTGAGAAAAGTTGCCCTTTTTTATTTTTTATTACACCTTTCAAACAAACCATTTGTCAAAAGATGAAAACACTCCCAGTGGCTTTAACATCTAATAGTTTGTTCAGTGTGCATGACATGAATGTTGTGCCTTAAGTTCGTTATGATTTCTTTGGCATCTTGACCCGGTGGAATAAGTGAAATCTCAGCAATAGTTCTTGCAGAAATACTTCATAACACCCATTCTTCTAGATACTGGGTTTTGTAATCTCACTAAGCGAAGAAAACTGATATGCCTGTGGCCTTTGTTCAAAAGACCCAATGGGGTCCATCCCATGTACTCAAGAGGAACCTCTATTATCAGAAGGGGATGCCACAGAACTATGGAAAGAGCAGTTTAGTTACCTGTTGGCATTTGGGATGCACTCCACACTACCTGGATATCACCTCAGACTCCTGGCCACTTAAGCTGGGCTTGTTGTTACCACAAAGAATTATTGAGTTCAAGATTGTTTGCCATGGGGCAACTGCCTGAAGAAGCCATTTCTGGTATTTTTGGGCAACTAACAACAGAAGCCGACACTACTATCAGACTGTGACAAGTGTGTTGGTTCACAGGACAAAAGGGGCCCAATCCAGGACCTTGTTTTTTCATGGCTTTATTCAAGGGAATATGAAATGTAGTCAGAGGCTCACACTCTAGGCCACGGAGTCCCTGGTCCTTCTTGATCTGCCACTTTCACCTACATTTCAGGACAGAACAGATCTTTTTCTCTCTACAATGAAAGGGGTTTAGGTGGAGTGTTAGGGAAGTTTGATGCCATGGGGAGGATTTATGAATTATCACAGAGACTGAGCACAGCCAGGCATCTAAAGGTGTGTCAACATTGGTGGCAATGTATGTCAGCATTAGCGGTAGTGTGCAGGAAGATGTGTTGTGCACTCATGCACACATATATGCATATATGTATGTATGCGTTTATATACATATATGACCCGTGGTTGTCATAGTCTTCATATTTTCAAATGTGAATTTGATCGTGGAGCATCTCCCCTTAGTGTGAGTGTGAGTTTAGTGTGTTTCACCTATGTGCCACACAGCTGACGGTATTCTATGGGATGGATGCAAGGTTGAACTACTCGAGTGCCACCAGCTCTACACCCTTCCCAGCTGAGTCCAATTGCCCCATAACCTTGCCTTCAAAAAATGGAAATAACACTCCTATTGGTGTTAGCTCGAGGTTCACAGTCTCTTCTCTGTTAACTTCACCTTCATTGTGGCAAAAGTTAAATAAAAAGTGAAAGATGTGATGAAAACTTCAGAGGATTTTTTCCAGATTGTTATAATGGGCATGATTCCTATCCTTTGCACTGTTATCAGTTTAACAGCGGTCTGCTATCCCAAACCAGCTTACCCATATTTGTCAGTTTCGACTATAAGCCAAGCTTGGCTGCTGGCCAGGTGTGGGAAAGATCATTTGGCAGTATGGATCTTGCACTCCTTGCACTCACCTTGCATCTTCCTGTTCCCAACATATTTCTTGCAATTAAAATCTTTTTAAATACATTAGCAGTAAATGATAATTGTTTTTTCGGTAGTTTCATTATGTCATTTTCAGTATCTTTTCATCAGTTTTTTTTGAAATTCAAGAAGGCAGTTTGAAAATCTATTCACATCTTTGCCATGCTAGTCAACATAAAGCATCCAACAATGAAGTGTATTTTAGTATATCTACAACCTGCATAACTCTTACATACCCTGTGTTGTACCTAAGAATCAACTGAAACATACAAAGATGCACTTTATTTTACAATACTTTCACTATTATTTCAAACATCGAGAAATCAGCAAAAAACAAGTAGTCTAAAATAACATTATGTATACAACATTTTAGAATCCTCATGAATATTTCATACCTTCCTTCACACATCTTGATGTTGCTATGATTAATATGCAGATGCTCTTAAACACCACAGCAGGATACAAATCCACTCTCCCAAAGTGCTAATTTAAAGACTCTTTAGTTCCACTTTTAGACAGACTAAACTAGTCAACATATTAGTCTTGCTGTGCAGAAAGGTTGAAACATTTTGAGTCTGAATTCACACCATCTTGCTGCTGTCCCTGTTGTTTAGTACTGTTTTCTTGGCAAAGTTGACTGTCTTCTGTGTTTGCCATCTTCTTGCTCTGTCACTGTAATTTTACTTTGCTCCAAAAATAGGTAAAGAATTGACACAAAAGAACTATTGTTATTTAATACAGTTTCTTACAAAATGGAAGGCGATATGAGGCATGACTGGTAGTTGCTTGATTAAAATCAGATGAAAATCACAAGTTTTCAGGGTCATTGCAGAAGAAATCAGTAACTCTCATCATATGCAGCATACATCAATCCATTCATTTTCTGTACCTGCCTACATAGTTATGGTCATACTTTTACTGTGCGCAAATCACAGACTGAGGGGGTTCATTGAGCATGGACAGACGTACACATGCACGTGCGCACACACACACACACACACACACACACACACACACACACACACACACACACACACAAAGCCATTAATGGCAATATGTGTCATCGCATCACTAATACAGCATGGGAAGAACCCCCCGTGAAGACTAACGCCAAAGATATTCCTTACAGATATTTATAACAGTTTTAAGATGGTACTAACGGGAAGTTTCTGAGGCAGCCTGTTCACAGTACATTCTTGAGAAGCTGTCAGTCAAAAACAACATCAACATCACTATCAATGCAGTGTAATGTCCCTGCTGTGGGACTTGAAGGTTTGTACTCAGTGTCTGAGTAGGTTACCGATGCATATAAAAGATATAGATGTTGTCATGAAATGGATCATGAAAAACATGTATTTTTATTTAAAATTGTATTAAAACAATAGATGCAGTACTCAAGTCAAACCGTGAACAGGAAGAGCTGAACAAACTGGGATGATGGCAGACACATTGCAGTAAGAAAAAACTGCTGAAATTGACACTCAGATGTCTGTCTTAAATCATGTACCAGCAATACTAATGCCACAGCTACTTTTGTATGAATGCATTTATTTTATGGCAAGTGCTCCGAGACAACTCTGAAACAACCTTGAAAAGGCCTTTATTTAACCTTATTTAAGAAATAAGCAGAGTTTAACCAAATTTAGTAGTTTCGTAATTTGAGTGGACAGTGTGACTGGAGCCAAGAAGGCGAGCAGTAGGTTTTTTTCTCCTTCAAATTCCAAACACAACATCCTGGTTTTGTGAAGAAGCACTGAACCTCAAAGATGGGTGTAAATCATATGGGTAAACTATTTTGTCAAGACATGTTCCTTATATTGTTCAGCATTTTATTTTAAATGCAAACAAACATTCATTGGTGGAATGTAATGATGTGAGGGGCATGTCAACTTCAGAGTAGAAAGGAAAACAGGGCCATTACTCATGGTTCACAAACATTGTGCATGTTGGTTTTTGTTTCATCTGAAATATAATGTATATTGATTAAGCTGTTCAACAAAATGCACAATTCAGATCTTTTTAAAATGAAAAAAATGAAAGCATTTGTTGGAGGTTTGAAGTTTTCACTATTGTTAAACATAGTTATGACTTTAGAATATATGAATACAGTGAAAAAATGCAGTAGGCTATATACTGTTAATACAACAATTCCACTGTATCTGAACTGTCTATAACCAAATGTTAAGCTATTATGGCTCTTGAAAATTAATACCTATATATCGGTATCCAAATGGAAATTACCTTTTATCTGAAGTTTATTCATAATAAAAAATCAAAATGTGAATAAAATCAATATAAATAAAATTTAGCCAAAGCCAGATGCTTGTGTGAATGGGTATTGGCTGTTTCCTCCTGTTTCGATTTGTCTGAACATGTTTGCACTGCATTACCCCATTTATTGCTGATTTCACTAACATGTGAAATGTTCTGTATTGTACATATACGTTGTACAAATGTCCTGTACTCTATTATGTGTTATAAATATGGATATACTGTATCTATATGCACACACACAGATAGACCTTGTTACACCTTCTTAACCCAGGTGACATGCAAGCTGTTTTGATTCTCTTTGTTGTTGTCACTCTCATGTTCAGAGGTTAGCAGGTGCAGCATTAATCTTGTCTAAGAACTCATAGTATGCCTTGAACCCCCCATTTCACCACCTGCTAGATGGTAGTGTTAACCATTGAGCTGAGCAACACCAGATGTATGCAATACAGGCCATTTCAGATTTACCTCCAGGTCACTCTGAAGGTACTGCAACTAATTCATTACTTTGCTGTTGCTTTTATCCAAAGCTGTTTATAGTCTGACCTATTTATACAACTTGGTACAGGAGCAATTTGGGGTAAGTATATTGTTCAAGAATACTAAAGCAATAGCAGGGTGCAAGGGTTGAATCAGCAGCATCCAGCTGGGTGTGAGTTAAAGAACACCTAACAGTTGGGTGTTCTAAACCAGTATTTTACCTACTTCCCTTTCAGGCATGCCAAAAAAAAATGCACTGGCAAACATTTTTCCCTTTATTTGATCATTTTGAAAATCTGTCTTTAACTGTACTTAAATAATAAAGTTAAATACAAGAATGACTTTCTTAATGATGCAATAAATCAAAGCCCAGCCATGATATTTGGGCTACTTCACCTGCTCAGAGGCGTCTGTCCTTATTTACTACAGGACTAGTAAGAAGTAGCAGGTACAAAGATGAAAAAGGGAAAAATAACAACTAAAAATCTCTGCCAGAGGTCTTTCCAGCAAAAATAATCCTCTAATGGCAAAAGCTAATATCTGTAGCCAAGTCAAAAGTAAACCAAATAAAAAAGAAAACAAACATGAAAAAGAAAACAGTGTTATTGTATTTAGATTATACTGAGTGATATACAGCTTGGATTGTAATGTAATTTCAACAGTTTTTCAAGCGATTCAGAAAATTGTGTGATAAACCTTGAAGGTATGAAATGCAAGACAGTTTAAATTAAAGAGCATATTTTAAATTAAAGCAAAATACAAATTCAAGCTTTGCCTTAAAATTCTGTTCATTTGGACACAATTCCTTAAATTGTTCTCAGGCTTTTATGCTGTACACCTCCTATATTCCCAGGGTAAGTACCATTAATCAAGACAGCATATTAGATCCAGAGTGAGAATTTATCCTCACCTAGTGGGGTTGGGTTCCCTCTTAGCATCTGGGCAAGTGTTTTTATACACTTCACAAATAATAGCTCTCTAATCTAAAGCAGGGGAATTCTTCTGATTGATCATCTATATGCCTGAGAGCCCTCGAAACACTGGCTGTTACACAGTGCCGCTGTGCCTCGGGGGGGTCACAGGGAGTCTGAGTGCCTCATTCTACACTCCATTCTCTTTTTCAACCATCTTATCTGAGATTATGCGGAATTCCAAACATCGCTACTATACAACATAGAGCTGGAAATACTGGAAGCCTTGGGTGCTGTGTACAAATGAACAAATGTGTTCTGGCACGGACTGCAATACAGTAATAGCTCAATTAGCACTACCACCTATAGTGCTGCTTTGCTCTATTATTTTACCATTTCAGAAACTTACCATAATTTACCATATTAAAAAAATCCAAGTATATTTCAAAACTTTTTTCCTCATTTCTTTATATTTAATAAACATGTTTTATGCGGGGCAACACAGTGGCTCAGCAAGTGGTGCTGTTGCCTCACAACTCCTGGGCTCGTTGTGTGTGAGTTTGAATCCAACTCAGTCTGTGTGGAGTTGTCATGCTGTCCCCCTCTCTGAGTCCATTTGCTCACAGAGCTCTGATTTTCTCCCACAGTCCAAAGACCTGCATTTCAGGTTGATTGGTCACTCTTAATTGCCCACAGTGTGTGTGTGTGTGTGTGTGTGTGTGTGTGTGTGTGTGTGTGGCCACGCTCCAATAGACTGGCAGTTTCAAAGCCAAGTGCTCTCTGCTTCCAAGATAGGCTCTGGATGGCCAGGAACCTACTCAGGATTAGTGGTTACTGAAAAATGAATGAATGGATGTTTCTTTGTTTCTTCAGTGTTATCAAAGGTATAAGTAATCTACTTTGTATTACAGTGTGTGCAATTTTCAAGCTCACATTAAGGAACAAAATGTATTAATGACCTTCTAAAGGGCTGTTTCATTAAGCACTCCATTTTTCACCACACACAGACCACATCTAGAGCACTAATAAACTCTTACTGTATTTCAGCTGCAGTGAAAGAAATCAAATTTGGGATTCAGTTGTGTCACTGCTGAGGTTAACAGAAATTTTGGGAAAACCTAATGCTGGACATGGGTGTAATGAGATGTGCTTTTTAACCAATGAGAAAAATTGAATTTTTTTTTTTTTTTACAATTTACAGAAATGAAGCAGAGTCCGTCATTCACACCACAGGCTGGCCAGCAAATTACTGTTCAGACACCATTTTTTCACACAGAAGAAGTGATTTCTCCTCTTTTAATGACATACCTGCTGTAAAGAAAAGTAATCTCCTTTGGCCCTTTGAAACTACTTTGGAAGCTCAGTGGTGTGAAATAGGAAATTCTAGCTGAGTGGACAGGCGAGCATCCCTACCGAAGGTAATAACAATACTAAATCAGGGGAGTTCCTCCTTATGTGTGATCTAATGCATCTTTTAGCAAATAGGTGTCACCCTGTCAGTCCCGAATGAGGCCGTGCTGCCCATGTGGAAAGAGCCAGCTGAGGTACACTTAGTGGCTCTGTGGAGTGCACTTGTGCGAGCTACCTCTCCTCAGGCCCCTGTGAATATAGCAGAGAAACTTCACAGTGAGAATGTTCAGTCAGCGAATGCTGAAATGTGTTTTTTATTTGCCATGTGAGAGGGCAGGGGGCATTTGGAAGTCGCATGCTTGAGGAACAGCGAAATGAAGGGGCAGCTCTGCAGCAGCTAACAGCACGCTGTGACTGTGTCACACAGTAAAGAATCCAAAATTGGTTCCTGTTGACAATCATCTTTTATATTATTCAAATTCACACCTTTTCCTCCTTTTTTCCCTTTGTCTCGGAGCAGATTTCTTGGTTGACAGGGTTTTCCACTACTTATGTGTGGAAGTGGTTGTGTTTTAGCTTTGTATAAGTGTGCACTTTTCTATTTTTGGGCTCCTTCTTTTTTCACTGTGGCCCAGTAAATAAATAAATATTCAACATGCAATCTATTATATAGACACAAATCATCTCAGATCTCTTAACAATTGTTTCGATTGTAAGTTCTAATTAGGAACTGTTGTTAACAAGCATTTAGAATTCGGAGCGGGTAATATTGCTGCATCTCATTTTCATTGTTATCACTTTGTGTTCAAAGAAACAAAGAAGTACTTTGTGTGTAAGGATAGGAAAACACAAGCTCTTCAAGAACTCGCATGTATGGCAGCTCTAACAGTAAACATGCTGTGGCAGCTAGAGCTCTGATAGCTGCAGGTTTCTCTGGTTCTTCATGGCGGGATCTGGCCTGAACTCATCCCTCCCATTGCTCTGCGGGAGCGTTAAGACGACGCCAGCGTTCATCCAACTCTAACCTCCTCTAAGGCCGTTGGGAGCTTGTCAGCCTCAAGGTTTAGTTAATCACTCAGTTTGCGCGCGAGCCTGAGAACTCCTCGGCTCCTTGCCTGCCCCTCCCTCGCCCCATGGCTCCTGGGGGGACTGAATACGTAAAGAGGAGCTGCTCATTAGAGTTACTGGTACTTAAGAAAGCAGTCTGTTTCAATTGAGAAGCTAATTTGTCTCACACTTCGGTGTATGGTTTTGAAGGAAGGCCTCTCCTTGCTCATTCCAGATGCGTACCTGGAGACTGATACGGAGAGTCCAGGTGCGTGCACGTCGGTGCTGTGTCCAATAAATATTTCCAGTGCTTATACAGCACGTTTCTCCCCGAGAGTGGAGACCTTATGTCTGGATTATTGCGGCATATATCTCTGCAGGGAGAAAGTAAAGTATAAATAAATATCACAAACAGCCCACCTTGTTAAGCTATTCAGTTATTTTCTGGGTAGTGGGAAAGATCGATGCAATCTGAAATGGCTTAACAAAGCCGACTGCAGCGCCATGACAGAACTAATGTTGTAGATGCATCATCTTCCCCAACTGGGATAGACAAAGCAGACGCCCCCATTTTAACTGCCCTCATAACATATGCTTATACTTCCCTGGTCTACAAGCTCACACACATCTGTTCATTTCTCCAACTCTCAAGTATTCTACCACTTGTTACTTTGTGCTACTTACAAAAATTACATCAGAGGTTTCAAACCAATTTTGTTTTCATTCGGAATTATTTCCCTCCCTAAACTGGTTCAATTATCAGCAAATCATAGGTACAGTTTCTTGAAAACAATGTATGATAGAACTTTAAGGGTTATAAACCATTTACAAACTTCATTTTAACTCCTTTTTAAGACATAATCCAAAATATCATTATTGATATATTTCAAAATCTACCTTGCTATTTATCAAAAGATTTTTTAAGAATTATATAACTTACTTTCAGCATTTTTTTTGGAACAATAAGAGGCCCGGAATCAGGCTCTCCTAACTCAACAAATCAAAAAAAGGGTAGGGCTTCATTCCAGGATATGAGACTGCTACTGGGCAGCACAGAAAAAATAACTGGTTCTATCACAGACCAGACATCTTATGGATTGACAGAGTCAGCCTCATGTCATCCAAGACTGCTAAGGTGCCTGATTTTCATTCATTTCATTCAAATTTCATAAGTTTCCAAGCTTATCTGAGAACTTTGTCATATTCAACACTCTCCTACACTGAAGAGACGTAAAGAAGTACCTGGGGATTCCATGTGGTCTCCTGTTGATCTTAACCCAGACATTCCCCAAACAATCAAATTGGTCTCTGGAAATGGCTGACTAAAGTTTTGTTCAACATATCACATTTATTTTTAGATCAAAAATTGGCTACCTTTGAACTTCTCATAATGAAACTTGACCAACCCAGTACAGACTTCTTTAAATATCAACTTTATCATTTTATTATAGCTACAGATGAAGTGAACGGACTTTGGACAGAACTAACTGAAACAGTGAAGCTCCTCATAGGGAACAATTCCATGAGCTTGATTTCTACATTTTTTTCTATTTTGTTAAGCATTGGCAATAACTCCTATGATGCGGTGAAAGAGCCATAGAAATGTGACCTCCACATGTCCTTCAGTGACCATGCATAGTCAACTATATGTACAAATGTTTTCCCAGCCTGCACCTCCCAAGGCATCCAGGAGCAAAATTTTAAGTTCATCAACAGAACCTACTTTCCCCTGTATGCATTCATAAGCTATTTCCAGGGGCATCACAGATGTGTTTTAATGCAAAGCTGTTTGTGACACTTTGATACACCTGTTCTGGGACTGTGATAAGATGCAAGCATATTGGAAGGAAGTTCACTTAACCTTTCAAAAGACCTTTGTTGTGAAGTTTGACTTGAAACCTATTTATTATATATATTTATTTTGCTTTTAAACCAAAATCTAAACTCTCTGATGAAGTCATGGAATGTAGGCTGTTCACTCTGACACACTTAGCAAAGAAATACATGTTAAAGCTCTGCTGTACAGCGGAAATTCCTTCTGTAAATATGTGGATGTCTGAAGTATTAAACTTTTTCCCACTTAAAAATTTAACATTTGATCTGTGGAATAATTCAAAACAATTTTGGAGTGTCTGGACACCCTTCTGGAACTTATTAGACAATATTGTGCTACCTTATGACTCTGTAACCATTAGACCCTCAGCCTCTCATTGTATGTAGATGGAGGTACAATGTTTTGCTGTACTGTCTCTGCCTGTATGTATTGCTGTGACCAATAAAAAAACAAAACAATTATGTTATGTTGTAAATTAAGATTGGCTGCTGGAGTAACGATTTACATGTTAGTGGCCATCCGTGAAATGGATCTGAGGCTCCTACTTTGTATTTAACATTCCTAAATGACTCTACCTATCATTTCACAGCACAGATTAATTTTTATCGCAGTTTGTTGTTCTCTGTTATCAGGTATGATATTCCAGCATTATTCCACAAATGTGGCCATACACAGTAGGTATCAGCAATGGCTTGTCACCCTGCAGTCTCTGTATTAATGATGGGAGACATCCCAATGCAAATGACCCAGAAATGGCTACGTACCCTCGAACATACTTGACATTTAATAAGTCATAAGGAGGTCTTTGACAAAACCTTAAATGAGTGAAAAATCACCTTAGAGAACAATTTGGCATTGTCTAACTGAAGAGGAGGTGTATAATGGCAAGTATTGTGGTATCATTATGGTAGGTTGTAGTAGAACACCTTCCAGTGCAAATGCCAATCATTATGTGACTTCCCTGCTGTTTGTAACAACGGGCACAGTTTCAAGATGTGTCTCATTTAAAATGAATAACTTTCCAATGTAAAAAAAAAAATTCATTTATTTGGATAGTTCTCACAAAAACGAAAAGCTTTAAAAAACTTGTATGCATCGATAAACAAGACAATTTTATATATGCATATATGTAGACTATAAATAATAAATTCCTTAAAAAAGTCTACATTTTATGATAACCCAAAGACAACAAAACAACAACAAAAGTCATTATCACAGTTGAGGGGTTTCCTACGTCTATGGGAGCGCTAGAGATTATTGCTGCTTTTCGAGCACAAGGAGAACATCTGCTGCTAAGACTACCGTGTCTGCACAGGGTTCAAGGAGAAACCCCAAAGAGATAAGTAGATTTTTCACTTTGCTGGTGTGTGTTGGCAAGTCACTCTGTGTGGATGGGAGCAGCATTACTGTCCGTGGTCCTCAATGCTACCAGAGCTGAACCTCGGTCTGGGAGAGGATACTATCCACAGTCCTGATCTACCTCTGTGCGAACACTTCTTTCCAAGGTAAGATCACAGTGAAATCTAAACACCCCATATGCAGTTTGAGTAGCCAGTACTTGTCAAGTTTGGTCAACTGTTAAGGACACGTTTCATTCCTTTAACTTGTCTCTTTTTCATAACTTTTTTATGTCCATTACCAGGGCCATAACTGTATTGGTTGCTTAGTTATGAGCTGCTTTTGGTACGTTTTCTGATTTTAAATCAATACATCCATTCTCTGCAGTTCTAATTAAAACAAACCTTTCCCAGCACTCCATGTAGCACCAGAAGCTGCAAATTATGAGCCCAGACTCCATTGTGTTGTGCAATTGCCTGTTGAAGCCAGTAAATTGCTTGTTAGTGTTGAGCAGTAAACCCTGCACTGCATGCAACAAGCACATGTATCGTCCCCGGTACAATGATGTTCAAAAAGTAAAAGCAAAAATACCACCAGCCAATCTCGTTTTGCGTTCCAACCGTGTGTCTGTGTCTGCACCCGCAGCCCTGCTCAGCAGTGTTCAAATAAAACAGAATATTAGTGCATGCATTATTTTGAACATTTGGATTCTATGCAGATGCAAAAAAAAAACCTGAAGCTAATTGATAGCACACTTCACCCCGCTTGTTTATGCGCATTTGTGCATATGAGATGCTGCTGTGCCTCGTAACAATAGCATTTTTAAATGGTACTAATGGGAGTGCTTGCTTTTCAGCTCTCTGTTGACAAATACATGTGCTGCTGTCACGTACAGAATCGCGTCTCCCTTCTGGAAAACGGTGACAAGGTAAAAGGCAGCTCATTCTGAGATGTGTGACTACAATGCATTCTTTTTAATTGTGCAAGATTATTTGGGCCGCACTGTATTGATTTGCCAAGCACCTTCTTAGAGTGCCTGTTCCTGGTGCTGTTTTCTTTGGATGCACTACAACCCTCTGGGCTGCCCCAGGAGGTTGAAGACACAAGGGATCTTGGACAGGTGTGGAAGAAATGTGGAAATCGCTAATTACCACCACAGTGTTCCCAGTCCCCTCAGTGCACACCATGGCAGTCAAAATGAGCTACTAAATCATATATTGAGGTCGGCAACCTGGCCGATGTATGAGCAATTTTTCAAACAGGCACTGCTGTTCCCAAATTGGTGCCATTCTGTGTCCAGCAGTAAACAGCAGCTAATGAAAAAATCCTGACCCTTTACACTGCTGTGGAAAAAGTTGTAATCTAATTAATTGTTGTAGTAGTAGTAATAATAATAGTAATAATAATAATAATAATAATAAAAGTTGTTAAAGAAAGTGTTAGAGGTTAACAAATGAGCCATGCAAGAAGCTGACGTTTTACTGGAGAAAAATGAGCATCTGAAATGTTTTTTCTAAGTTTTGTACATTTTTAAGACCAATTAAAAGTGTAACATCTGTGCAAAAGGAGTTGAATGATTCAATGTCTGAACAAACAGATAATGTAGAGAAGAGTGATATGAAACATGGCAGGTATACAAGAAGCCTATTAAATAGAAGACAACATGAAGTAAGTTGTGTCAAAATAATCCAAATTGGGGACACACACTGTGAATCGGGACCAGATGCTTTGAGTGTTAAAGGGAAACCAGGCTAGCTCTCTCTCTCTCTGTGTGTGTGTGTGTGTGTGTGTGTGTGTGTGTCGTATTGTATAACGGTTGGCTGAGTGCAGAGGGCTCAGGCTGGTGAACGAGTTCTGGTGTGACACTTCCAGCCATCAAAAGCTGTGAGAAACGTTTTACCAGCACAGGAGAAGGTGCCGAATCAGGAAGAAAGCAACAATGATCATGATTGTTTACAGTGCAAACATAGCAAAGGTGAGGTTCTACCACAGGTGCTACTATCAAGTTATTACCACAGAGCCGCTGAAACCCAAAATAGTGAATGGCTGACAACAGGGAGACACCTAAGGACCAAAGGGATGAAGAGGAGCTCTGCTCTGTGAAGAGGGGATGGCCTAACTATTATATTTCTTCCTCAAATTTATGAAAACAAATAGATTTGGGATTTTTCATGTACAGTGTAAGCATCAATCCATCCATTTATCCATTTCATTAACCACTTTTTCCTGGCCAGGGCCACAGTGGTCCAGAGCCTATCCTGAAATTACTGGGCTATGAAACTAAAACCTCAATGGGGCACCAGTCCATTGGAGGTTGGCCACACATGGACAAAGTCACACAGATTCACATGCTATGGAGTGACCAGTTAACTGGCAACACATGTCTGTGGACTATGAGATGAAGTCAGAGCACCCATACAGGAGGGAAACTCACACTGATGCAGGGGGAACATGCAAACACCACATACACTGAACCAGATTTGAACCCACCTGCAGGGGAAATATTGGAATGTAATGAATAATGGAGGATACTAAGCCCTACTGACGCTTGATAATATTCTACAATGAATGTCTCTCTATATGTATGTTACCAACGTAATATGAACTTGAAATACATCATGTTTCTGTATAATTATTAACTGTTTGACTAAAATCAGCTGAAGCAACAAACAATACAAGGACAACTAATGTGTCACGCTTCAGCTGACCACGTCATTTCAGGAATATTTTACCTTTCCTTATTTACAGTACATGCTGACGATAGTTGCAGATTCCAGTATCCTGTGCCTTGACTGTAATTTTAGCGGAAACTCCCAGGACTCCCCCTCTCTTGAGCAGAGTCCTGCTGAACAAGAATTTCCATGTTCTGTCATGTCCACCATCTTGTCAAAACTTCCATGCCCAGGTGATAATACCGCTTCTTCTTTCCACAGAATTCATTTAAGCGATTTGGAATATCTGCTCATACAGCCAGTTCCAAATATTTGCTAATCCACTTGAAATATCTGAGCCTGATTGAAACTTTCCCGTGACAGACACATTTGCATATATCAAATGATTGCTGTAATGAGCCCTTTTCTCAACGACATTAATATAACTTTCAGACAAAGTGATTTCTCTGTGTGTTTGGATGCATGAATTCCTTTCATTTAGTGTACTTGCATATAAATTAGATTTTCTTATCTCTTCTGGCAGCAAAATGTAAAACGCATAAATTATCATTTATATACCTATCTCATATATATCAATTGGGATTCATATCCCAAATGTCATTTACAGATGTTAAGATTGTTTCAAACGCTACATGTGCTCCAACTGGAATAACGTTTGCCTTAGAATATATATCACATTAATATTGTACTGAAGGCCAAAAACCAAAAATGGAGAAACATCGAAAAGAACATCTAAGTGAGGTCTTTATTGTATTTTTCCCCTGAATGAATATGTAAGCGTGATTATGACCATTGCACTATGTATGATGAATCCAGGGCTATACAATCTGTACTATCTATACAGATACATGAATACTTATGCATGGGTATCAGGTAGCACTGTGTTTAAGACTGAGAATTTGTAACCTTCATGTTGCTGATTTGCTGGTTATTGTGTCTTTGACAGGGAGCTCAAACTGAATTTCTCCATTAACATATGAACATTTTGGATCCAAGCGTGAGATATGTACTTCATAGTATTGAAAAAGGTTGGACAAATTTCAGATTTGAATTAAACAGTATTGGAATACACCGACATTTGATTTGCATCTAGTATGGGCCATTTCCAATAATTGTATTTATACATGCGGTTTAGCGAGAAAAGCATTTAAAAAGCACATAAATAAACAAACAAAGGAACTTAGACCGGTGTAAAAGCAATCGAAATCTTTAGGAACATTAGCGTGGCAAGATCAGTGTAAAACACAGAAGAAATACAGAACATTCAAACGCAGCTAAAATGTTGCTCAAGTCATTACTGCGAGGTACTTAAAACTGAGCAATATTCACATCCGCCCACATATTCAATTAGAGGTATCAGAGGAACAGGCAGAAATGGAGTACATGCTTGAGGTAATGAAGAGAAAGGTATTAAAGCTTGTAGAGACTAAAGCGCCCTCCTCTCCACATGCATGGAGTGTGTCCAAAAAAGGATTAGGTGGAATGAAGTGGCACAGCAAAACAACGCTGTAATTATTGCTCTTCGATAACAGGGGGTACGTGCACCGAGCGACGATTTGCCTTGCTGGAGGAGGAAGAATCTGCGGTGAGCAAGTCTGATAAAACTTCAGAAACATATGGAAGAAAGCACGCAAGCTTGAGGAAGGCCGACAAGGTGAGATGGCAAAATCGTATCAGGAGTTATTGCATAAAATAAAAATAAATCAAAATGTTGCATTATAACATTTTTGAAGTGCTATAGATAAAAGACAACCCCTGGAGACTATGGGGAGGTAATATTATTGCGCTGAATGCGTTCTGACCCAGCTGTTGTACCCTTTAGCAACACACTAAAGCTGAATCACGCCAGTAAAACAACAGAACAGCTGGGTTCAGAACATGGGTGGGACTTGACTGGGCTTGACAGTCATTAACATGAATGCACTGTCATTGACATTTTTTTCTTTTATCTTACATTGTTTTGGAAAGCTCTGTCCTTCTTTTATGTTTCAAATCTTAATTTCATCAAGGGACTGATAGTGGGTTTATCACAAGGTAGGTGAAGTACCTATAAGGGGTCTGACAAATGAATGGTGGCTATAGCAGGAAATACATTCATGTGCTTCAGCTCTGTTGTGCAAAAAGCCTATGCAAATTGAAGTAACAGGAATCAAAGATCAATCGAACAATTACTATTAAATATCACTACTGATATGCCTTTGACCAGTCCTGTACGCATCCTGGGAGAGAGCACAAAAGGGTCTTTCATGTAAGGCTAAGGAGATGTATATGGCATGCAAAGTAAAAAAGAAACTCAAGGTCTGAGCATAAAAAATAGGGAATAAGAAATTAAAGTGAAAAGAATAATGCATATTACTAGGAACTTGACAAATTTCAGAACACTGGGTTCTGGGTGGAGTCCTGGGTCTAATTTGGAACAGGAAAAAAGTATAGTGAACACAAAAAAAATGTACAAAAATTTGCAATAAAAAGTATTTCATCAAAATTAATGAATTTGAATAATAAATGTGTGTTTGCAATAAATATGTATCTTAGTTGTACTGCGATCATATTGTGGAGACTAAAGTTTTTTACAAAACAAATATTTGTATTTTTGAAAGCTGTGGCACTAAACTGCAGTTGTTCTTGAAAAGCACTTGCTAAAGTACCTGTGCTTTGCAACTGCAGTTTCTGGACTTTGCTGAGAAAGTGCAAAATCAGTGCATTACTTTGTCCCTGACGCAGCTGTGCCGTCTCCGGTGACCAAGTGGTTCAAATCCCAAAAAAGTTTCACCCACGAGAAACGTAATGAACCTGAATTGTACTAAATATCCATCTTTACACTATGTATATCAATTTGGAAAAAAGTGTTCACTAGGCAAATGAAAACAAACTTGTTTCCCTCAGATAATGCTGATGCCACTTCTTAAAGGTGAGGGGAGAAATGCCTGCAAAGTTCTCCACAGATGAAAAAAAATAATAATTGGTTTTCAGTGGTCTGAAGGATTTTGACAGGACACGAGCTCAATAATTACCTGTCAAAGCAACAGCTTGAACATTCAGAGCCACACAAGTCACAGTCCAATGCCTTTTTTTCCTATTGGTTCATATTTTCAAGTCGCTTTGCTTTCTTGCGTGCAATGGTATGTAAGAAAAAAAAAACTGAAATATAAAAGTACAAAAACTATAAGGAATGAGCCAACTCTCTAAGTGCAATTCCAAGTACATTTTTGTGCTGTCAGTGATGTAGGACTTCTCCAAGCACTTTACACACTGGATTGGTCCTGTAGCTATTTCACTCAGTAAAGGCTTTAACTTTTTAAAGGAATACTTATAATGAGTTTTATTACACTTCCAAGAACTGAATTTCAATCCTGTGGCTCAACCAGAGATGGCTCACTGCTGGTGTGGGAAGACTGACCGCAGACTGACAGTGGGCGTGAACCCTAGCAGTATAAACATCACACCATTTCAACGTCTGCCTTTTCATTGTAGCCATCATTGCTGAGTACTATTAAAAGTCATGAACATTAGCGCACACACACAGAAGAGATGACAAAGTGGACAGAAAACAATAATTTATACATGATTCTATGTGGAACAGACTAAAATCAGTTAGTTGGTGGTCAGTGTAAGTCTAGCTGCATTAGTTTCTCCTTTAGCAATTTCTTGAGCCATAACTGCTCAATAGACTTGGCCCTCTCCATTTGATGACACAAAACAACATTTGTTTTGTAGCCTGTTTAGACAATGTTTGTTGTCGCACATTTATAGTGAGGACCCCATTTCTGGCACTCGGACTCAGTCGTTGCTGAGCAAAGCAGCTTTCAGGGGCAGGGAGGAGACACAGATCTCTCATGGCACACAAACACAAGCGCCATCCTGCTTCCCCTGCAAAGCTATCGTGTTGCCCAGCTTTCAGAGCAATTTTGTGCGCAGCACGTGGTTTGAAATGTTATAAATATGATGAATTTCAATTTGCCCATGTAATGAAACAACCTGAAAGGGGTTGAAATGTGAATTATACAACAGAGTTTAGAAGGGAAAAAAGTGCAAGTCATTTCCGCAAAGAAAAGGTAGTAGTGTATATTTATGACAACTCTCCTTTAGCTGCTAAATAAAACACACAGAAATATTATAAACACCATTTACTTCAAGCCATGTAGTCAACAGAAGCTGAATCTGTAATTTTGCTTATTACTGCAAAATTAGACAACATCTTAGGCCGACATTTTTCTACTACTGCTATGAAGTATTAAGCCACTGTTACAAGAGATGTAATGTTCCGTTTGTAATTTATTACTGCAATTAAATGTATTAAAAAAAAAACAAAATCAAAAAATGCTGAAAAAAATAACTGCATCAAAATGATAAAATATAGCTCATGGAACATTTTTCTGATTTACAAAAAGATAATTATTTAATTTATAGACTGCACTTCAAATGAATTTTATTTAGATACAGTATTAACAAACTGATTATATAGTTATTTAAGGTAAATATTCTGATTTTAAGCCTTCACAAACAACCAGCAAACTGTATAAAAGAAAGGCGCCACAGCAAATATTGGAGCAACATCTGCTGAAAGCTATAGGATGTTCTTCTAACAGTATTCTCACTAGCTGTATTTTTTATAAATACTTATAAAAATATTCATAGCAAACAACAACATGAAACAAGTACTATCGATATAGATGTTAGCGAATACTAATTACAATTAGATCAAAAAGTCCTGTGAGGTCCTGGTTACAGCAGAGATGGTGCAAATACAGTAGAGTATACTGTTGTTACCAAGTGAGAACACTGAAGCGACATGCGGAGTTAGAAGTTAAAATATAAAAAAGCTATTATTCAGAAAACTTCAGGACCAGTTATGATTTTTTCATACGGGCTACACAAGTCATTGGGTATGGAAATTGCACAATTGTCTTTGAAATGATTTCTAAGCAAACCTCCCTTTTCAATGTCCCACATTGTTTATAAACAAAATTCAAAGTCCTTTCTTCTCCTGTGTCAAGACTGAGGTGGGATTGAAAAGCCAACCCTGGGGTGTGCAAATACTTCACCTCTTTTTTCTCCTTACAGTAATCAGGCCCCTGTCACATACAATAACATCACAATACTTTCCTTATTAGCTACAAAGTTTGGTTGTCTCGTATTCCATAGAGTTTGGTTGCTTGGCACTGAAAGTCTGCAGGGCTGATAAAATTCGCACCACCTCTGAAGCAGACAGTTTGAGACGGTGTCGAAGGAGGCAAGAAAACAAGTCCAACTGCTGTGGGCCGGGTGGCGATAGCCGATTGACGCGGTCGCGTATTTCTACCAACTGGAGCAAAGCTGAGTCCTGGGATCCCTGAGTGTATGGATAGTCCAGCTGCAGAATCAGGTCCTGAATTGCTTCGGGGTCAAAGTGCATACTGTAACCAAAGAGCTGCATGCTGTTTATTTTCATGTAGCCCAAGTTCTGAGATGGTTCCATGACCTCCAGTGGCTCAAAATAGACAGTGCTGTTCCCCTGGGCTGATGTAGCCTTGATGCGGCTTCTCAGGTAGAAGTGAACTGTCTCAAAGAAGCTTTTCCACTTGTTTCCCAAAGTTAACGTCCAGTTGTAGCAGTCAAGAGGAATGTCCAACTTAGTCCTTTCCCAGTCTGGGTAGTTATTCTGGTTGATAGGCATGATCCAGCTCTCTGAATGGCTGCCACCAAAAGGGTTGATATAGACAGACAGCAGAGGCTCCAGGGTGCTGTTCTTTGTAAGGCAGATCTGGAGGGAGATCCCCAGGAGCATGTGGACATGGTTGGACTTGTACTTGTTGCTCTTCAGCGTGAGCAGCATTCTCTTCCTCCAGGAGGGGTCGAACCAGTGGTTGAGTCTCAGGTCATTGCTGATGAAAATGGCGTGCACCACGATACGGCTGTCACGGCGCTGGAGCAAGTATCTCATCTCCAGATCCTGCAAGTCCGTCTCAAAGCCGATGTAGTGGTCTGTAGAGTCGGGTACGGCATGTCGGCAGGACCCCTGGCTGAGCGTGTAGCCCATGTTACAGCTTGCGCATCGTGTGCGGTTTTCCGAGGCGCAAGAGGCACAGAGGGGTCCGTCTCCAACCGTACACGGAATGACCCCCTGACAGCTCAAGTGCTCATAGGGGCAGAGGCAGCTGCGCGTTTCTTCTGTGTAGATTCCAATATGATTGTTCTCGCTGCAGTACATAATAGACTGAATATAATTCAGCCAGTAGTTGAAAGACCTATCAAGAGCACACACAACATGTTAATTCTCTGTCAGATTACTTCCAGCCACATACAGTACATAGCTCCTTAAACCATTTTCCAGATCTTTAAAGATGCATCAGAACAGGAAATAATTCCATCCTCAGCCCCAAATCTCTAAGGTTTAAATTTAAATTTAATATTTAATATATTCTGTGTGTGTGTGTGTGTGTGTGTGTGTGTGTGTGTGTGTGTGTGTGCGCGTGCGTGCAAAATAAACATTCTGAACCAAAACATATAAGAAAATATTGCTAATATTCTCTTGCTAATAGAAAGAAAAACAGCTGTATTCAAGTTCAAACAGTGGTAATCAAAATATTTTTCTTTCAATCAAAATAAGTGATCTAAATTTTCATTACATTTATCAAAATGTATTTGCTCTATTGTAATAAACTTTAACATATGTGCAGTGTTACAAGATTTCTTCAATCAGGCGAGTGAGCAGATGTCTGTTCTCCTGTGTGCAAGTTTGGCTCGGTGAGAAAACGGTGCTCTTGTCCTTCAACATGAGCTATGCCAGAGAAATATGTAAATATCCGCAGCTATGGGCTCCCTGGGAGAAGGGAAGTTAGCAGGTGGGTGGTAATGGATTAGATTTCTGCAGCAATTTTCATAGAGATGGAGGGGAGGGGGTGGAAATGTAGTAGAAGAATCCAAATGCATTCATTTGCTGGATATTACCTTCTTTTTCATGAATTATGACCATGGAACAATAAGAACAGATCTGAATGGGATATAATAAAAAAGCAAGGGAAGGATGAAACAATGCAAACCTTACATAACTGAAATGATATCCATAAAGAAGAATCTACTCATCTGACACCATTTTTTGTACCTCCATTCAAATAATATTAGGAACAGAGTGTAATAAAGCTTGCATAATTGGATTCTAGTAGTTTCACTACAATACCATATTTGACAGCATGTTTATATAAAACTGATGGATTACGCCACTAGAGTTATTTCCTGTACAAGAATGACTGTCAGAACCGGATGGGAGATGGAAAAATAATCAATCAAACGCAAAATAAAATCACCAAAACCGATGGCATTTTCCTCAGAATGACAAGCAAATCTGATGTTATTTCAATGGGCCACTGTTATCCTTATTTGATCATTCAGCCCCACCAATAGCACCAATCTGTTGTCCTGCTGCTGTCTATTGTGCAGCTGCTGTGAAATGTGCAAAAGAATCTCAGCTTCTTCTTGGAGACTTCCGAACCTACAATTGTGTGCATCTTATCTGTGTGATTGCTACGAGAATTTCTATATCTCTGAGGAGTCAGAGAAGGCCACGGTACGAGACATGCCTTACCTCTCCTTCTGCATAACTATTTTGGGCTGGGTGCGGCACCTCTTGCTGAGAGCAAAGATCTTGTTGACGACCTTGCGAGCTTTGCTCAAAAGTGAGCCAGCGGAGGTCTCCAGCTGCCTATAGCGCTGTTGGACGGCTACATCTAGTTTCCAGAAGTACTGGATGGCGGATGTATTCAGAGCATAGAATGTCGGCAGCCTGCTCACGAAAAACTGGAACTCTTCTAAAAAACCAAAACAGCAGACAAGCAGACACGGTTTGTTGCTCTTGTCAACATCTTCCGACTTGATTCTTACACTTGGTTAAATCTGTGCACATCTGTTACATTCTGTTTCTTTATAACTGTCACCAAAATCCTGACATGAAGTCACTACGTCTGTGATTACTGTTCTACATTGTTATACATTTAGTGGACTTAGTTGATTTAATCATTCTATAATCTGTACAAAACTATTTGGTTTTTGTTGTATTCTTTTCAGCTGCTGTGTACCAAAGGCCTTAGTGTGCCTTGTACTCTTCACTGGAAAACGTGGAAATTGAAAACTGAGTACTGTGAACTGAAAACATTTTTACAGCTTTTTGTGTTGTCTATTTTTTGTAACTTTGTAAGCCCCACAACCACATTTATGAAAAGTTTTACTGGTCAGTGACAATTTTAGTAAGTAGCTTCTAGAAAAGAGACACCCACTGATTTTTTGGTATTTTGTGACCGCTGTGATCCAAATATCCCCTCAGAGAAGATGGAAACATTCCACTCTTACTTTTTCTCAACATATGACTCAAATTACTAGTGTCAGTACTGGTAAATGGCCAAGCCTCCATCAATGCCTGTATACGGCAGCCATGTGAAGTGAAACAGAGCAGGGATTAATAAATTTTAACTTGTTTCTGCGAGCTTTTGGAGCCACGCAACTTTACCGACAGCCAGGGGTGTCTCCCTACTGAGGCAAATTAGAGTAAGCTTGTTTTTATCAGCGGTGATGTCACACAATCTCAGCAGAAGGGAAACACTTTAAACAAAATTGCTGGAGTATGCAGCCCTCCATGTTCTCATTGTGTACAAGTGCAGGAACCTAATTATGTTTTCTGCATATATCTTGGTTCAGAGAAATGTGACTGCAACTCGTTTTTTTTATGTTATTTATTAGGCTCTTACTGACGGTGTGTAGCAGGATTGCATCCCAATGCCACATGTCCAATAAAGGTGGAAGAGGTTAAAAAATTTAATTTAATGTTTAACCTTTAATAGTAATACAAGAGTCCTAAAGGCAGAGAAACTTTAGCTGAAATTGCAAAGTCTGAGATTTATAAATGAATTTTAAATGCCTAGTGTTTCTAGTAAGTTTATAAATAGCAATAAAAGCTTCATAACAGTATGGCCATACCTGACTCTTCAAACTCCTTGTTGGCCAAAGCCCAGGCTTCTTTAATGTGCAGCAGGCTGTCCTCCAAAGCATGGAGGTCCACAGCAGGGCAGTTACACTGGGGGAATTTGGCAGTGCATTGACACCAACAGTCATTCCCTCGGCACATAAACTCGCCCTCCGAATTGCAGCCGATGTAACTCAGTGCCGCCTGCACGAATCGGCTCCGCAGGTATTCTGGCAAAATGACCTGCAGCCCTGTAACAAACATAACAGCAGTTCATACAGATCAGCATCATACCAATTACTCAAAAAAAAAAAAACATCGTCATTAAAAACAAAAGTTACATCCCCATACTTTGATTCCACAGCATTTACCTCACTCTAAAATCACAAGTTAAAATCATAATACTCAGTTCTCAATGATCAAAATGAAAATATAAAGAAAGTGAACACATGAATATAGTACACAGAACTCAAGGTGAGCTTTGTGTTCCCTCCTCATTTATACCAGTATGTTTGATATTAATCATAAAGGCTTTATTTAATAGAAAATGTGTTCATTAAGGTTAGCTTCAGCCATTTGTAAGTTATTGCTTTATTGTGGTCATATAGGTTTTGAGAAAATATTTTAATCCTGTAGTACCCATTTATACACAACAGTAAAATATATTTGTAACATATATATGAAGTGTCACCAGTTAGACTATGTATTTGATTACTGAGTATGCTGCCATATTGATTTCCTGGAATATTTTATATAAAAAAGTACATAAGCTTTGTTACAAGTCAGTATAACTATACTGTTTTGTCCAATGAAAGTTACTAAGATGTACAATTTCTTGTTTTTAAGCCCACACTTAATTTTAAAATATGTTAATAAATGTTTTTTTCCCAGTAATTCTAAGAATGTATAATATTAATATCAAAAAATAAACAATTAAGAATATAGGCATTATTTTCATTTCTAGTAGCAAGTTTTGCAGTTACTCCTCATAAGATATGTTAATAGAATAAAACGTTTATTGAAAGAATGATAAATGTTGACACGAGCTCCTCAGACTTTAGGTTACAGCAAGGACATTTGATGGGTAAACGCTTGTTTGTGAAGTTGGAGATGCGTCATACTATACTGGGAATTTAGTGGGTGAAAGCCAACTGAACTGGCCTATGTCCCATGTTGCTTCATTACCACCTCAAGGTGAGATGTACTACGAAGAGGAGAAGGGCATTTACACCTTGTAACTGAAAAAATGTCCCACTTTACATTATGTGATGGAATATTAAAAAAAAAAAAAACTGCAACTAAAATTCAATTACAGAAATTAAATATAGAATTCTGCTTGTGAGTCTTTCATTTTAGTTTTATTATTTTATTATGGTAATGGAAGCAATTTCAGCATTAACTTCTAAAACTCTTTGTTTTCACACCATTTATGTTGTAAATAAATTCTTAGTCTTAATATCATAGGAATTCCCAACTTTTAATGAATGCATGCGTAATAACAGAAAGATGAGAAAAGCCTTTAAATGTCTTTACAAATCTTTGCAAGATTCCTTTTAAAATTGCCTACCTTGTAACTGAATCTTATTCTCGGGGCTCTGAACTAGAACGGAGCTGACAGAATCAAGGTTGTCATAGTTACTGCACCCAAGTGGACCTGTTCTTGTTTCGGTCACCTAAAAGGGAAGAAAGAGAGCACAGGACAACCTGAAATACAATGAGTATGCCATCTAATTCAGTAAAATTGACAGAACAACTCAGTGAAAGTTAAAAAGGAGAAGCATACTGCCTTTAACACTGTTATTAAGACCATTTGTTACCAAGAAACATGATGTGAATGTAAAATACTTGCATAACATATAAAAAGTATCTTCACTCTTACTCTTGCTCTTCTTCTTGCACAGCAAGAGACATTTAGCAATGACATTTGGACACAAAGCCACAGCAGATCATGAAAGGTGGCATATTCAACATTGTTTGCAGTTTAAATGTTATGATGGGCTTTTGGAAGATAGCTGTGTAATATATGGTGTGGTATGTGTGCAGGCAAAGTTAGACTTTATTACAGACCAGAAACTACAGGCACACACCAGGGAAGATGCATAATGTGTTTCAAAGTAACAAGATAACAATACATTACAGATGGGGAGCTTTGTGCACAGTTCAGCTGGAAAACATTGTAACAACTTGTTTTCAAATGAACTATAGCTTTGGACATTTTCGGATTAAAAAACCTTTTATTTCAAGTCAAGGCTTGACAATTAAACCAATTTTTTGGTATAAAAACAAAAGATGGAAGATGTAAACAGGGAGGTATACGGTGGGATAGCGGTACTAACACACCAATTGTACACTACTGTTCTAATATCCACAGAGCTGTAACCACATCTTCTAGGATGATTTTATACAATTTAATTATATAGCCAGAAAAAAAACAGCCTGATTGATATCAGAGCAACACATAACCCCATCTGGTAAAGAGCTCTAAGCTCTAGAATAGACAGTTTGCATATTATGTGAAGAAGCTGCTCTCAGGTTGCCAATCCCATTCATGTGTAGAACAGACAAAAAGTGATGCTACCTATTCTGTGCATAGCTGGGGCAGAATTACTGAACACAGCATTTCTATACAGCTAAAACCATTTTAAAGCAAAGCCCCACTTCTTCAAAGATATAAAACTGAAGAGAGAATGGTCAAAGCATGACCTCTGACTTCATACTGACAAAGCAAGATGAAAGAGGATCTTTCTGCCCCTTTTATCTTTACATTAGTGTCTCCATAACCACTGCTCAATCGCTCCTCATAAAAGCCTGATTTAAAGCTAGGTAAATCGAGGCTGTGTGTCATTCTGGAAGACAAACTACCATTTTTTCAGCAAGTGAATCTCTCCTTGCCACTAACAAATGATCCCAAACCAAAATGGAGAGCTCTTTTCGCCATTTTTCCACAGAAATCATGCATTTAACCAAACAGCCAGTCTAAATCAATGACAGTCTTGTCCCACATATGCAAAAAATTTTGTTTGGTGTCATTGTTAGGGTCAGAAGAACAACTATGAATAATAAAGAGTAAGACGCAATATATCTGCAGCAGGAAATGGCAGAGGACATGGCCTTAGACCCTGAATGTTGTCAGCTGAAGTACCAAGTAGGACCCTGATCTGGACATATGGGTAAAACTATAAGTTGTTCAAACACAAAATGTGAGCTAATCAACGATAGGATATAATCAACAGTTTAAATAATAAAACAAAACATGAACCTCATCTGACTTCTAGTCTTTTTCAATCATAGCAGTATAAGCACAGGCACAGAACAAAGCCAATATCTGGAAAATATAATTAAAATGTACATGAGCACGCACAATCCATGATCTAAAAAGCAATCTATTTAATTTTCTACACCATATTAGGGTTGAAGTAACTTCTCAATGAGACATTAGGCGAGAAGCACAAGTTCAGCAACACTCACGTCTGTTTTATTGGTGCTTCCATGCAATTAATTAAAATCCAAGACGCCTCTTCAGGGATCGGCAGATTAATTCCTAACTGAGACAGATGTCCGACTTAAAGGGAAAAATTGCTGAATGCAAATATAAGGGAGAGTCTCTTTGCATAGCAATGAGACCAGATGTGCGACAAGGCCCCAGCGGAATATAAGCATATGTTTCCTTTTTTATAAAAGAAAAATAATATTTTAAATCAGAGCTATTTCTCATTATTTGACCCATCATGGGGTAAGGTATAATTGTAATGCTGGTAAGTGTTTGTATACTCTGGTATTTAATTATTCATGATGGGCTAGCTTTAGTAAATCTTGAAATATTACACCACTGAACAGAAACTGATATTCTGCAATATCCTTAGAAACCCCTTTACACCAAGGGCTTAACCATCATGCTCCGCCTTATACATTTAATATGATTTCAAGCCAGCTTCTTTTTGATCATAATTTGACTGCAGCTCTACTGAAAATGTCATTTTTTCCCTTCATATTTTCTGCTATCTGTGCTACTTCCAACTATCCTAATATTTGACTGAAAACTGATACTGACATCATCCATCAGCAAGTTCAGGTAATCTGGCCACTACTAATATGCAAACAGTTTATAATGATCATATTAATTCCAAAGTATGTCTAGATGTACTGAGTATTTCTCATTTTTTAATCTACCTGAGCCAAAGTGACTTTTCTCCAAAGTGACTTTAAGCTACTTGCAGTGAATGACAATTTTACACAGCCGAGCATTTTTTTTACTGGAGCAATTTAGGAAAAATACTTTATTCTAATGTGCTACAGCCAGAGGTGGGATGTAAATCTGAAACCTCCAAATTTAGAGGCAGCAGCTGTAATTGCTACCCTTAATGCTAATTAATAAAGATGTACAAAATAAGAAAATCATTTTATAAAGGGAAAGACTGTGGTTCATTCCTCTTAAGTTTTTAATTTGGATTTGCACTGTAAAAATTCATCATTAAACCCATTTGTTGTAAGATGATATGCCATTGTTTGACAATGTCAACAAAATGAAACAGAGTAGGACCAAATGGGTCTGTCTAATCCCAAAATTTGGTCTATTTGCTCCAAGTTATGGTTACTCCAGACTGGATCCCAGCTTCAACTTCTGTGTAATAAAACCTAGCATGAACGGATGAGCACTGTCAGGCCAGAGCTGTAAATCATCATTAAAAGCTCCTATTTACATCCATCGGCACATTCTAGCACTCCTTCCTTGTGCACACCATTACATGTTACGTTAAATCACCATTTATTATGGCTACAGCAAAACACAGTCCTCATAACTCTTCCGTTCATTAGCATCTGACAGCTTGCTAGTATCAGAAACTGCTGACAAATGAGGTTACCTATCTACAAAATTATTGGAATATGATGAGTAATTGTTATGGCACTCTCCCTTGCTTTATTCCTCATAAGGGTGAGTTCTTTTCAAATATGGGTAAAAAATTATTGAAAATACTGAACACATGAAAAATATTTTCCTCAGTCTGCTTTCACACATCTAGGTAAATGCAAGGCAAATTCCAGATTGTTGATATATTATTTCCATCACCCACACCATTGCACAAAAACGTACCGAAACTGTTTCCTATTCATCTCACTTGTTTCTGCCAACACTGACAGGAGATCAGTGTGCTGCACACCCCACTTCAGAAATTTTAACAAAGGAACATTAAAATAATACATTATGCATTTGAAATTATACAGCTACAATATACATATTACACTATACATGCACACTATACAAAAGGGAGTTCATAATGCTTTTGAATGTAGATAGCAAACAAAACTAATGTCTTATAGCTGTGTGCTAGAACACAGTACAATTTATGTGTTGCTTCTTAACATTTTTCTTCCATAATGATAGCTCTTGTATTTTCCTTGCTAAAAATGCTCTATACAAGCACCTTTGATCGATGCGGTACTCTGCTTCATTTGGTTGAAGCAGAGCACATAGTTGGCGTATTTGAAAAGTAGAAGACTTTAGCATTATATTTAACTGATTTCTGGTGCTATTTTGTATTTAGCTCTCAAGACTTATTGCTTGATTGAAAGTGTATCATTCTGACAGATACAATTTATCCTTTACAATCATTACTAGAGGATATAATGTAGTTGTTCTCCAGAGTCCTTTAAAAATAATTTTAGCTATGGAAAACAATGTGGGGGGGGGGTCTACTTAAAAGTGTTGTTAATCTGCAAAAATTGAATTTTTACTTTTTAAATAGAATGACGTTTACTCAAACATGGAGTCAAGATAGATCTGATTCTTAATTTATGAACTGACCTCACATGACTAAATGTATGTTTTCTTTCTTAATAAGATTCAATAAATATTAAAACCACATAGTTTGGACCACTTAGTTTTATGTACCTAATAACAGAAGATACGATTAACAGAAGCTGAACTGAGTTTACACAGACTGTACCCAGATGGCTTTACAGAACGGGCAGATGGTGACAGTGGTTGAGGAACTAGATCTGTAATCGATAAGTGGCAGACTCAGAACCTGCAGGGGCTCTGCTGTTGTTCCTTTGAGACAGGGACTTGACGTCAGTTGTTGCAGCAGAGAAATGTCCAGGTTTCTGGATAGACTGTACGGTAAGATGGCAAAAGCAATTCATTAAGTTTCTTTGTTAAGAGTCCTGCAAGGGTGTCCAGTCCAGAACTCCAACCTGTTACCTTCACATAACAAATTGTTTTTCTAACCAGTGCACTATCTGCTGCCCAGTTCTGTGCATGGCTTTACACACAAGCATCTGCTACAAAAGTAATATGTGACTGTAAAGGTGCTGGTGGTTTTACCTTGATGGCAGTAGAAGCAATCTGAATGTGGTGCAGTTTGCGCAGCGTGCTCTCCCTGTCAATGAAGTAGGAGGCAGCCAGCTGGTGGAGCGCCTCCAGGGTCACCACTGTGCTGTTGGACTCCCCCAGGTCGGCCCGCCTACTCAGCTTTCTCTTGTCCACAAATATCGTCAAGGACTCCTCTCCTATTCCACCACAAATGAAAGACCATTTCACAAAGAAAATAGATTTGAGAATAGCACGGAATTCAGTGCTGCCATTTTATACATGCATAATAAAACCTTCCGTTCTATACACATTTTGAGATAAAACTCCCAGGCTTTTTTTTTTTTTTTTTTTACTTATAGGAACTGTTGGTGAAATTACAATAAACAGCTTCTGGAGATTTCTTTTTTCAACCGTAACTGTGCAAGGAAGCATAAGCTGTATTTTGGTGCAAGTACCCATACAGACAAAATTGATTTAGAAAAGCATATCTGAAGTAAACCTATTGGCTTTGGAGCACAAAACAGCAAGAATGTCTGTTGGTTTTCAACCAGATTAAACTAAAGTTTAAAAGTTTGTAAATCTGGCCCATGTTGTTACCTCCCAATGTGGCTGAGAGTAGAAAGTGGGTGCCATATTTCTTGATGATATTCTCTGTGATCTTTCTGAGGTTGGGCCTGCGCCCCAACATCCTGATGTTCTGCAAGAAGTCGGGGTCCAGTGGGAGGGCCAACCCATTATTGTCCTGTCTCTCCAGTGTCAGGCTGTTGACTTTCCAGCGACCAAACTCTCTACAAGATGACACATATTGAAAATTACTCCAGTAGCAGTCCAAAAAAAATGCATTGCAGTGTTTTAATACTGCCTTATATCAACTTACGTTGATCCTTATTTTTACTTAACTGAAAATGAAAAGAATGTGACAATACAGTTGAAGCCCTTCACCTAAACAGGAAAATAAAGAGCAGAGAAAGAGCTGGTCTGACTGAAAGTAATGAGTTCAGTACACCAACAACAGCCACTGCAGCCAAAATTGTCTATGATGAGATATGATGCAGACAATATTCTTTGAGAAGAATTCAGAAATATTAACAGAATTACATGTACTTTAGATATGTGATTTTTGTCTGTAAATCAGTAAATCGCCCTTAATGAAAATGCATGGGTATGGCTTCTAAGAAACTTAATGGGCACTTTTCAGGGTGGTAGAAAACGCTCTTTCATTTTCTGACTCTTTAAACACAAAATGTGCTTCAGCTTTTCCATCTGGTTTAGGTCAATTCTACTTCCTGTTCCTAAAGAGAAAAACTCTCTGCTCACATCCCACGTTTTTTCTATTATTGCTTCTAACTTCTTAAGCAATTAAATACAAAAAAATAAATAAAAGGAAAGATCTGTTACAGAGCTGTACTGCTGTTTAATTTTTAAAAACAAATATTACAATACAATTATGTACATTCACTCCAGCTTTCCTAGCAAAGCAACAATAATGTTCTTATATGGTTACAATGACTAAAGGAAAATATACTTTATGATTACATATTTTACAATAATGTGAACTTATAATATTGAACTGTTTCTTGCTCTTCAGAATATTAAATAATTTAACAACGTAATATTTGTAGATTTTCACTGTATGCAGTACTGAATGTATTAATGGAAAAGCAAGAAAAACTTTATCTAATCAATTTTTAAAAAATCTTTCAGTAACAAATCCAGTAACAAATTAAACCATTTATACAAACTACTTTACATATCTTAATAGTCTAATAACACCTTTACATGATCCTTCCAGATTCTTAACTAAATTACACAAGGCACCAAACTCCCCAGGCTGAAGCAGTCACTACCTAAATCCCTCTAATGAGAACAATAATAAAAAACACAGAAGTTCAGAAGAAATTTGCCACAGTGCATTTAAATGCAGAGCACCAACATTAGGAGTCGAGTGTCAGTGCATACTGCAGTCTCCCACTGTTAGTTAAAGCAAGTTAATTCATCAGTGACCAGTCACAATAAGGAGCTTCCAGGGACTCCATGAAGAAGTACCTAACAGCTGTGCGCTGCGACCCCGGGCAACACAGAGCTAGAGTGGGCTGCATGTACCAGGGGAAACAACTAGGAGGGAACTGGAACCTGTTTCAAAGCCACCAGGAACTATGGAAGAGCAATTTTCTATAATGAGGCCCAGTTCAGACAGAAAACATGTTCAGAAATGTTGACACCATCTTCAGCACTCATGATGAGTGATTTTGCTCAATATCCATCAAGCAGAAAAAATCTGGTGACAAACGGAAAAACATAACAACAAAATACACATTAAATGGACTGCATCCTCATGGTTAATCCAGACAGAACAGCCAGTTTCTCAAGTGAGATTAAATTTGAGTGTTAAGAGGAATATTAAGGGGAAATTGTACTGCTGCGATGTGCTTACTCACAGCAGTTGTTGTCAAGTTAAAGCTGACAGCATTTGTGCTGTATTGTGTTGCAACACACCACTGCGGCTTTGTAAAACTGTCGAGGCAAAGAAAAGCAATCCTCAGACCTTTCTTATCAGAAAAATCCTGATTCCTTGCCTCTGTTCTGCTAACATTATAGAATAATTGCGCATCAAAAGGATGTTGTCTGTAAAAACTGCCATGTAACAAGTCATACAACAGGAGTTAGTTTTGCAAGTAACCTCACATATGTCAGTTCTTTCTCCCTCCATTCAGGGGCCTGATTTGCTACAGTGCTCAAAAGATCAGCAAAATCCTCCCTGGCCATGCAGACTTGCCATGCAGGCTTCTCCAGGAACCTCCTGTTTCCTCTCATCATTGGCACACACCTTCTGCAGACATCTTTATTTTACGCTTATGCGACACCTAATATAGTCTGGTGTTTTACTGGTTTCTTCCGGAACCACGACAAGAAGATGAAAGCCCTTGAACATCATTACTGCCTTGACAAAAGAAATAATTTTCAAGACAAATTTAATTCAGAAGAAAGGTTTGCCCTTGTTACTTAATAGAGCATTTTAAAAAGTCATATTGATTAAATTTTTCTTTATAAACATACATTTTCCATCGAGTGAATCTGGGACTTTCTAAGTATGTTGCAAATATTTCTAATCACCTTTAGAAAAAAACCAAACCACCTCCCCAATGAAACAGATTCATTTTTCATACTTTCTTATTTTGTGAAAAATATCTATGACAGAATTAATCAACTATTTTATACTGATGCTGTATCTGATTTACAATTCCTGTGTTTTGGAAAGGAACAAAGAGTGCTGGCACTTAAAGGACACAGGGATGGCTCTTTTCTAAATCATTCTGACTATTGTTCATGCTAAGTTATTTATAACATTTGTTAAAAAGTGAAAAAAGAATACCTGAAGTGTCACATTCCTCTGCTCCATTACATTTTTTTACAACTCACCACCAGGGGGTGAGCAAGCATTATGTCATAATAACTGGTTTCTTAATTGTTAGCAATACAAAGGCCAACTCAGATTTTTGACACTTTCAAAGAAGTATAAACGACCCCAGAACTCAAATGTTCTGTAGCATTCTCATCCAGCTTAGGAATTCACTAGGTAAACTGGGACTTGAGGGTCTCCACCCTCTCTGCACCACTTTGAAGCCAGTGACCAGCCCAAGCCATTCTGCAGGAGTGAAAGTGTGCGTGAACAATCACGTACCTGTAGATCTTGTACCTGGTGGTGTAGCCTTGCTGGTAGCGCTCCACGTACTCGGTGAACTCCTGGGAGTGGTGGAAAGGCCCTTTATCGGAAAGGAGCCAGCCAAGGGGATCGGCGACATCGCCGGAGCTCACCGAGGCGGCCACTACCCAGCGGTGAAGGCTTAGGGTTATGCACACCCATAGAAGCATTAGATAACCCAGTCTAAACACGGGATGCCAACAGCTCATGCTTCACCCGGGCATTCCTCATTCTTTCAAAACTCTTCCTGTGACCTGGCGTGGAAGAACACGGGGGGGTGTTAAACTCTGCGTGCTATTCACGATATATGTTCACAACGAACCCTGAGTCTCACATTAAGGGTCTGTTTGTGTATGTGCCCCTGTGTGGGTAACACGTCTTAAACCTAAATTCTCTGACTTATTCCCAAATGAAAGGCAATCAATACTGTCATAATCAGCATCATTATCGAAAAAAACATTTATCATAGCATTTATTATTCAGCACATTTCAGTAAAAGCCTGCATAAACAACCTGTCACAACAAATAAAAAGAACTGACGTTCATGAATATTATTAAATATTTTTAAGTTTCTTACCTTATTCAGGAAACTGCAGAAATTTCGTATGGCTTACTGATGAATTTTACCACTCAGTCTCTGATGTAATAAGCATGTGCTTTTTCTGCATAAACGTGTGAAAAGTGGAGGGAACAAGAGTTCGGTCTCTTTACTAACCACGACAGTAAATCGCACACAAGTAGGAATAAAAGGGGAAAAAAGGATCAGATGTGTTCCGTAGGAGCCCCTTCTTCCATACGGTTTTACTCCCAGGTAATAACGGTAAATCCCGGCAGTTCGGACATGACGGCGACACGGGCAGCTCCAGCGAAACGGCTCCTCGCAGGAATCCGCGTGCCCGCGCTCAAGTAAGTTGTTGGAACCGGCTTCTCTCCGGGCACAGCTGCTAAACTGTATTCTTTGCTGATCGTGGCTTCTGTAAAAGTACGTCGAGACCCGTCGCTTTATTCAAAAAACACACATACATATATGGATGTAAATATTTATTATTTTTTTGGTCGGGGAACGCGATAAAATGCGGAATGTTGAGTCCACCACACTGGCTGCATCTGGCACGAGCCTCCGTCACCGGCTGCCTAACGCACTCTAATACTGAATTTATCAGTGCGCGGCCCCCTCCCCGCTCCCCATTGGCTGGCTGGCCGGGAGAGAAGGCGGGGCTTTTTAAGGGGGGCCGCTGCGCTCTTAAATTGGCCTCGTGAGCAGGTGGCATTCTCAGTCCGAGATTCAGTTTAACCTGTTAAACCCTCGACCGCTTGGGGAACTTTAATTTTTACCACATATTTATTTGGCCGAGGTCCTAATCCAGGCCAAAGCAATCCGAACAGCATTAACTGAAGTAAAAGCAAAGCATAAAATGCAATTAATGCCGCCAACAAATGGAGCGAATGAAATGTGTGCTGTTTCAAGTGTGGAGGCAGTACTTGACATGCTTATATACTTTTTGACTTAAATTGTATCAGTAATAACCTTTAATTAAATGTCAGATTTTTTAAGATGATTTCAATATTAAATGAGCCATTATTTTATTATGTTTGTATGTACCTTGATAAAAAAGTATTATGATAGGATCCTGCAAAGTGTGTCGCCTCTAATCACTATATATCCAGCTACAAAGAAAATTCTTACTATGTAAAAATATGGAAAGGTAAAGTTTTTCTCACAGAATAACTGCATGTCTCAGATGCTGTTGACCAGACTTAACACCCTAAATACTGATAATATTAACAGAAGTGTTGGCCTGCAAGCGGTATTAATAAGAAAAAGAACAGTGGCTGTTTCTCCCTGTCTTGTTAAGTAAGACTTTGCCCTTTATGTTAATCTTCTGGAACACATTCACATTTTATGCTACAGAATACTGTCATATGTTATGCAAGATTATCCTATCATAACTTAGTGATTGATATCTTATGACATGGCTCATTTGAACCATTTTTACAGAGCAATTTAAAATTTACAAACCTAACGGAGGGCAATCCAAAGTTAATGCACAGAGATTTTTCTGCTTGTGACTCATTGTCTCATCTTTAGATGTTCAATAATAAATGTGCATTTATTCCCACTGTATTTCAGTATAATCTCATTCTGGCTTGTGGAGTGGTAGTGATTGCTTATAAGAAGCTTTTTACAAGCTATGAGCATGTTCAAGATCACTTGCTGAACTAGTTGACAGAATTTATATTCTAAACTCATAATTAAAGTTTGACAACATACTCACATATAACAGAATTACACAGGTTAACAATACTACAGCACACAGAACTGTGAATGCTTAATTTATTTTGATTTCAACAAAATCATTGACATTATCATGATTGACAGTGATCAATGCTGCAGCTGAGATTGGAAAATAACAAAGGGAGTGTTTATATGGTCTTGTATAACCTGCTGTCTGAAATTTGTCTGATGTTGCTGCAGTGATCCTTGCATGGCTGTACTCACATGCCAGTTAATGTCATTTTGTTTTGAAATGTGTATTTTTAAATTAATATAACTGTGTGTTTTATCTTTGATGCCTTTCACCATCGTGAGTTCCACTGTATATGTATCTTAGAGCCACTGCAGAATATAGCGTGTCTGTATGCAGCCCTTGCCCACCACACATACTTTATTGCATTGTACTGAAGTACCTGTCTAACTGCCAATACCTCTCCATACCACTCAGCAGAATGTGCCATTCTTGATCAACCAACACCTGCTGCATTCCCTCGACTCAGAACGTTGCTACTACGGTCATTGTTTTAGTCATATACATAATAACAATACGTACCATTAATGTAATATTAACCTTTGCTTATGAATAACTGTGACATCATCATTTGGTACCCAGTTCGATGTTTTTCAGGCTAACTCATTTCCTAGTTATCTGTAGGTAACAGAATTGGATCTGTGTTTTTGTGGTCTCAGCGTAATAATTCCTGCTTTGCCTGACCTCTGGTAAATCTGCATACCATATTTTGTTTTCAGAGTAATCTTCCTCACTGGTTTTATACAAATGTCACAGAATATGAAATTACCCACTTATAGGCACAGTAATGTAAAACAAGAGAGTCCTAGTCAGGATACCAAATCAAAGTAGCTGATTATGCAACACATCATCAGCATAACAGAAAATGTTCTTTACTGTAGCAGAGGCTGAGCAGAAACTCTTTGCTGAACAACAAGGTAGATAGATAGATATCTAGATAGATAGATAAGGAAAATGGAAAGAAACAAAGTGGTCTGGCAATATGGTGCAAAAATAGACAGTAATACAAATAATGTAAAAAATAAATGACAGTATGTAACAATATCTCAATATTCAATGCAATGTAAAGTTTATAAAAACTAAAAACTTAAGTGCTCACTGAAGAATTGCATAATTTCTTGCTGTAATTTGGAAGGGTTATTGCTATACACTGACACACATAGATCTTTCTCTTCTGTTCAGTGCTCGGACAAAACAGATTTCATTTGCCTGACATTTTACTGCAAAGAGAAAAAAGAAAACAGATAGACTTAGAACTCCATTTAACACTACAGAGAGCATTGAACACTGAACACAACTGAAAAGACTTCACCAGTAGCATATAGAGGAGGGCATGCAGCAAGACATGAGTCTAGATCGGATGGTTCGCATTAGCATTAGAGGCCATCATTAACTGTGAGTGGCAACATAACAGGCATAATGGGGTAACACTATTTATTTACAGTGAATGTGGACCAGGGCTCTGCAGGGGAATGAAATTTAACCCATGTCTTTGGGACTCGATCCAAATGGGGCTACCAAATTTGAAACCTTAATTTGAACTGAAATTGAAATTGGTTACTTTTTGAGAGTAAAGAAACGTGCACTCAGAGAGACTCATTCTCATGAGAGACTCATTCTCATAGAATGCTTTGCTCAGTCGCCGTGTGTTTAAGTTGATAGACAGAAAATGCTTTGTGCCAAGAAAAAGAAATATTTTACAAATCTGTTACACTTTTGCCTGTGAAGAATGGAAAATACCTACACAGGACCAGGAATGGCACATGAAAATCAAAGATTAATCCATTAATCCTTAAAACAAATTGGAAAAGGAGAAAAAAGTAAATAAAGGAAATGTAAAACAATAAAATGATCAAAATAATAATAGTTTGTATTGACAGACTATAAATTAATGTATAAATGAATACATTTACACTCAAATTTATACACAAATTAAAAGTTTCTTTTGCACACTATGGATGTGTGTTGTTTTTCTGACTGCTTTTCTGTTTCAGGACAAGGACCCCAGGAAAAAACTGCAAATCATGTTTTTTGTCAGTGTTAGTGACACTTTTATTGGTCACTAACTGAACAGTTTTAAAAAATCTCATCAGTCAGCACATTGCTTTGGAACCACTCATTACAGTGACCAGCACAGTAACTGTGTGCATTTGTGTGTGAACGGGTGAGTATGTGTATGCGCTGCCTGATGATCCCCTGCACGTGCTACTAGGTGCCTTACAGTGTTTTAGTGATATTTGGAAAAGCTGCTTTTGGGGTATTTGGGTGGGCTACTATTTTTCCCTTAATAAATAATGGAAATAGCTGTCTGTTTCTTTAATGAAGCTGTCCCAAGACATTTGGCATTTTGAGCAGCTCAGCTTTTGTGAGTTTTTGGTTTACTTCCTCCATTGCCAACAGTCCGCATAAAGGAAAGCAAGCATACAAAATAAGTTACTCATTTCTTGTAAAAATAAATTCATTACATAAAATAGTAATAAACCTTTTTGTGTGTTAGGAAACAAACCCAAAATGCTATGTTGTACGTGAACAATAACCCAAACACAGACCAAAATCTCACTTTGTTGGATCCCAGTGGAGTTGGATTGGGAAGTAGATTTCTAATGTGGATGTGAAGTTAAGCATCACGCTGGCTTATACGTGGCTGAATACATAAATTGAAGTAAGACTCATTTTAGGAAAATTAAAAAGAGGCAATGCTGGCCTCTGTATTATACTACAATGAAAGCGTTGGAAGTTTCATCTCAAGAAGGTTATTAGAGTCTATTATTTATAAATGACAAAAAAGAAAAAAGTAAAACCCTATTTACAAGAAAAATAGTCTGCTCCTCACAGTTTCACTCATCACAGTTGTCATTTTGGGGGAGAGAGCCATTTCATGTTGGATATAAGGAGAATGGATATTGTCCTCCACTTATTAACATTTGTTCTTCAGTCCCTTTTGTGTACAGATGTCCTGGGCAAAGGGGAACAAAGAGAGGAGGATGACCTCCAAGCAGCAAAGGGCAATGTTTTTTTGGCAATAACACAGCAAATTTAAAATTACAGAAAGAGAGAGATGACAGTTTCCTACAAGGCTTGGATTATGGAGGATTATGAATTACAGGCACTGAGAATTCCTGACCTCATTCCTAGCCCTATGAGAAACAGTTTATGGCAGTATAGTCACTATAAAGGATAAAATCAGTTTATAGATTAATTTATAGCACGATCTTTTGTCCTAGACAATAAAACAGAAGTACTCTTACTGCTGCAACTTCAAATAACAACAGAAATAAAGCCTAACTGTTCAAAAAACCAAATTTAGCATAACTATGAAGGTAGTAGCATTCCGGGCTAGATGATCTATGCAGTGTGATATGACTTTTGCTTGCAGTTATTAAAGCTCATTCCACAATTCTGTAGCCAATCCTACACAGCCTCAGTGCTTGGTTCCCGTAGAATGAGGGAAAAGATGCTATTGTCTCTAAAAGATGATTAATATTTTCTTCCCTACTTTTAAGAACTGATTTGTCAAAATAAAAAATATTGGGCAGTCTATGAAGTATTATTATTAATAACTACAGTATAAGTAACTTTTTTTCTGTATTTTACACAAAATGGAGAAACAAAGCAGAAAAATTTGTTTTGTATTCTGAATTCCTTGGATTTTGGTTTCTGCTTTTACCACACAGTATATAAAATTCATTTTTATTAGGGTTTGGAGATGTTAAGTAAGATCAGCATGAAATTAATTATGAAAATGAAATTAATTTATGGAAATACTATGCAAAAGAGTGCATCACCATCTTAGCATAAAACCCTGATCGATTGTTTTAAAAACAAAGCATAGTAAAAAGCAATGAAATATGTGTTCAGCATTAGGATTGTTTCAGTAGGTCCTCAACAAATACAGAGTATACTTTTAGCTTCTATAATTGTGCAGAAGTTTGGCAGCTTGACATCTGACAGTAGACTGAGTGGTGCAGCTAGTTGAAAGTCTCAGTAATCACCGTCCTAGCACACACGATTCCCTGCACCCATATCAACTTTCAGGCTAAAGACAGGTCTGCATATTTCATGTTTGAGTGTCAAGATAACCAAAATAAGCCTTTCTGTTAATGAAATAACAAAAGAAAACACGTTATAATAAACCCAAGTGTTTAACAGATAAGTTGAAACTATTTAGGAGCTGATTAGCCCAGAAAAAATCCTGAAGGATTCAACAAATGTTCAGTGCCAAAAAAGGTAAAAACCATTTTAATGCTGCATCTATACTGTTTATCAGATAACCTACATACAATTTTCCAAAGGACATTTGTCTAGGAAGCATAATATTTCAGTGAGCAGGGGATCTAGGAAGGATCTAGGACTGACAACCTGCTTAAAGGAGTCATTTTGCACACAGAACACCGAATGAGTCACCAGTGTCAAAACACTACACAACCATGATTAGCACAGTAACACAAACACAAAGTAGGGTCAAATGATGTCTAACATAGAGCTAAAAATGGGAGATAAAAACCACATGCTGCACATTAAATTAACCAAATAATAGAGTAGAAAGAAGAAGATTCCTGCCTGTTGTATGGTATGCTGGAAATGCTGCCACAGAGCTGCACAACAACTCACCCTGAAGACACAACATTGCCTCTATCCGAACGGTCAGCCGTCCTCAGCGATACCTAAGTCCTACAGAAAATCCTGAAGTATCTGGTAAGACAGTGTTGGCATTGAAGATGCTGGTTTAGGTCAGGGACTGGGGCTGGCATGCCCACCACCATGGGGTTGGTAGGATTGCACATATTATCCTCATCCTCTGTTAGCTCATCACAGGGTGTGGCAAAGGGTCAATAGGATGCCACCTAATCCCAGTGTAGCACCATGCTGTGCCTCTTGCTGGTCAGTCTCATACAGTACATTGCATCTGACACTTGTTTCAGCACCTCACGTAATTTCCAGTGACTGCTGAGTTTGGGGATCAGATATTTCTTCCATGTTAGGCAGGAGATGCCACACCTGGTCTCAAGATCAAAGTCCTGACTCAGTAACCTGGTGTCATATGTCCTTTTTTGTCAGGCATCTGAGGCTTAGACCTGGGAAACCTGTGGGTCAGCTGGAAATTTGAGCAGCTTGCATAGATACACCAAACCAATCTCCTTGCACAGGTCCCCACCAAGCCATTAACCAGCTCCTGAGGATGTAGAATGTGTGGCACCAACAGCTGAAGCAAATCTGTACCCCTCTCAGTTCCTCTTGTGTCAGTACAAGAGACCATCATACAGAATGAATGTAACCCACTGCGAGCAGTATAGTCAAAGGAGGGAAATCTGGAATTTGACTTTGGATCAAGTGCTGACACCTCACTCCACTCTGATCACTTCCCAGTCTCTGGCCTCTTCTTCACCCTGGGCAAGAACAAGGTCACTGCCCAGCTTCTGTTATACATTATGATAGTCAACATGTCTACCTGAAGTGCTGCCACTGTGAACAATCCTGCATTCCTTCTGATGACAGCAATAGCAGCACTCACAGCTACACAAGGGACAAGAGCATCAACATTGCAGTAGAGTCTTCTGGCCTTGTGATCCATTTCAAACTCATAGTCCTGAAGAGCCTCAATCCACTGAGCCAGCTGCCCCTCAGTCTTCTTGAAATTTAGACTATGTGGGGATGTGTGGTCTGTCTGCAGAAAGAAGCACTTGCCATTTAAGTAGGTATGAAAATGGTGCAGAGTTTGAATGACATCTACAAGCTCTTAGGGGGTGACACAGTAATCATGCTGTAGCTGGCTTAAGGTGCAGCTGAAGTATGCCACCACATGCTTCCCAGATACTTTCTTCTGGGACACTTTACCAGCCTCTGCAATTCTCACATCAGTGTCAATGATAAACTGTTGCTTAGCATCAGGATGTGTCAGGACAGGGGCCTCAAAAAGTGCAGATTGTAGCTGGGTGAAGGTAGCAGCACAGGTGTCCTTCTGCTTGAATGGCCTTCTCCTTATCAGTCAGTCCAGTACGCTCACAAAGGTGGCAAAACCCTTAATGATTTGAGAGTAACAGGATGTCAGCTCATCAGTGTCCGAGGAACAGGTCAATCCTTGACTATACTCACCTTTGCCGGATCAGTAGCTACACTGTTGGTACTCATCACATGGCCCAGAAACATTGTTTCACGGCCTAGCAAAGATCTCCTGGAGATGTGCACAGACAAAGTTCACCACATGGGTCAACAGGTAATTGAATTACACCACGCAGCGATTCTGAGGAATGGGGGCTAACACTAGTTTCATGAGATGGTCAAAGGTTGCTTGGACTTTGCATAGTCCAAATAACATCACTCAGTAGTGCCAGAGCTCCTGACAAAAAACAAATGCTGTCTTGGGTTTCACCCCTGTGTCAGCATGACCTGCCAGTACCCACTTGGGTATCATCAGTAAAGGGCTGTGGGTAAGAGCCTTTCCTTGTTACTGCGTTAAGGTGTCAGTCGTCCACACAGAACTTCGGGAAGGATTCCTTTTTGAGAACAAGGACTGCCAGGACTGTCTGTGAGCTGTTACACATCCAAAAGATGCCAGCCTCTGCCTTACAGTTGTATGGGCTGGGCATGGCTGGTGTGGATGGCATGCTGTATTAACCCAGTTGATCTTTAGTCTTCATCTCTCAATGCAAAGATGTCTGCGTACTGGAGGAGGTCTTTGAGCTGCAGACATTGCCGTGTGTTAAAGCCATCACTCCCAGATTTCTCGCTTTGCCTACAACATATCTGTGGAAGGTCTTGAATACAACAGTGATGCTCTCAGGTGGCATTTAGGAGGAATGAGGCAGACTTGGTGGGCTTGCATTAGTGATGGACGTGTTGCACTCTCTTTCCCCTGGATCATGGCACCTGGCTGATCAGCACATTCTCCCCACTGGCTCAACAAGTTTAACCCCACAATGTAGGGATCCTGTTGCAAGGCATGCTAGGTAGACTGCTGCAAGGGTACACAACAGCCCCTGGGGATGCTAAAGTTAGCTGTGGTTTAATCTATTAATGACAAGCTGTAGTCCAAAGTTAGTTTAAAGAGTATGTCTGGCAGTTTAATTTTGTGAAAACTGCTCATAAAAAAATCCAACGTTTCTCCCACAAAAAGTGTTTGTTATACAGTCCTGCACTAATAGCAGTATATAGTTTGTCTTGAAAAACAGAATCAGTTCCAAATTCATTTGACAGACAATATAAAAAATACTTTCTTTAATGTAATAGTTAACCTGAAGCATAACTATTTGCCTGTTTTTTGTTTTTTGGTTGACTGAACATGACAGTTTTCTACTAGAAAATCTGTATGTGTCTATATGCAGCCAAGAGTGAAGTGAGTGAAGTTTTCTTTAGGTTTTCTGTTACATATGCATATTTAGGTAACAACATGAGGTTTTGAACTTATAAGCTATACTGCCTTTACACCATATTTATTAGAGAGCTCATCGGTGGACTGGATTCACTGTAAAATGTTGCATTTTCCTACCAAATGTGCACAGTGAGGTGCACTATATGAGGACAACCGGGCCAATGTTGCAGAGCATTGCCGAATTCATTAACCTTTGAAAACCATGATCGGTATAACAAACAATATGTTCCTTTGCTGGTGCTGTTGTTGGGGGATTTGCATAAAGCTAAACGCCGGTTGGTTTCTAAAAAGGAACTCATTGCAGCAAGGAGAGACTGGTAGACACAGCTCTTCTCGGCACTGGTCCAGGTGCAAGACGTGCAGGCAGAGAGACAAAGTGCTCACTGTTCCGTTCAGAAGATGGCACTGAAAGACTCAAAGAACTATGGCTCGAGGGAAGAACAGAGACCCTGAATGAAACAGGGGAAGCAACCACAAACTTTGCAGTAAGCTCTGAGAAGACCAGAGAAGAAGGAAGAAAATTATTTGACTCTGCTTGCTTTAATGTGAATGTTGTCATATCTTCATCTTCATTCAGGTGAAACAAAATACCAGAAATTCACAACAAAATGTTAAAACCCAAATACTAATAAGGGTTAAAGCCAAATGTTTGCCATCAGAATGATTTTGATCTTTTTTGGAAATGCAGAGATACAAACCCTAAAGTGTGTGGATTGTGACACCAGACTCTACTTGAACAAGGGGAACCTCCAGTTCTTCTCCAGAAGTTCAGGCTACCAGATCTGTTCCACATGAAGGTTCAAAGATGTCTCGATCTAATAATTGATGGCACGTGGTGTTTTAAAAAACCATTCTCTAAACCATTATGTATCGTATGTAATTCATTTAAATATTGGAACATGGCGATAGGTGTCTTCACCATGAAACACAACTGATTTCCTTAAATTCTTTAGTATTGCTTGATGGCTATATGACCTTGCATAGCAATCCCAGGACAAGTGACTCCCACAGAATGGTTTCTTCATACCAGATCTCCCACCATGCTTACAACTGGCAGTGGGTGTTGAAGAAATTCTTTGGTTGTTTCAGACCATATTTATCCAGTGAGGAAAAAAAACAAAATGTATAAGATTTCTTTTTTCCCAGTGAGTGGTGAAGGGGCTCATTACTCCAAATTACACATTTTGCACATTGGCCATGGCTGCAAGTAGCTTATAAATCTCAAACCTACTATGAATACTAGTTTATAGAACACATAATGTAGTTTTTAAAACTGTCACAGAGGTTTTAATTTGGTTTTGACATAATGTTTGAGTCATTTGTTTTTGAGCATTTGTAAACTAAATTGTGAGTGAGCTTCCAATTGTGTGCAATAAAGTTTTAAAATCAATTTTAAATGCTAGTTTAATGTATTTCACCTTTTCCACCTACCACTTGTGCTGGTGTTACTTATGTCAAAAAGGTTCTGAGGCATGTAAAAAGCTTTAAAGTGTGGATAATTACAGTTTATATATATACCAGTACTTGGTGGCACTTGGTGTTTTAAAAAAACATTGTCTAAACCATATGGATACAAAAACACACACACACACACACACACACACACACACACTTGTGTGTTTGTTTCTTTGTTTCCATGACGATGGGAATGGGTCTGTGACAACACTTTGTGTTTGATTCTAAAGCATTAGTCACTGGACTGAATAGAGGTTAATAAAAATGCCAGAACTTATGTTTTTATGTTTTCATCATAGTTCTTTGTATTCCTAATGCTTAATTTAAACATTAGTTGGGTTAATAATCTTTCTGTGCTGTACATGGTACAGTGGTTGCGTATTTATATGATTCATATAAACAGATTTTCCACCGACTATTTGGCAGCTATTTAGACAATAGCACCTCCATTGTACAGTTTATTGCTCCTTACAGTCATCTTTATCTGATCTCAGTGCTGAGTTCAAAGAACATTTTAATAGTTACTCACTCTAAATGTACATCAAAAATAGTTGTACAAGCCAGCTAATATATACAAGGAGAGAAAAACTAGGTTTCAAATGAGCATAGATTATTGTTTGGTCAACGAGAGTTGCTTAAGTGGTCATGGAAGCAAGACTTTTACAAGTAGCTTTCTAGGCCTTGGTAATCTAAGGGTGTTCCCTACTACCAGATGTCAGGGTAAATTTGTGGGGCCCTTAGGTGTGATTGCAGGTTAGAAAACTTGTGCCTGGTTATGGGCCAAAAACAAATATAAGACCAGTAGCACAAGGGAGGAGTGAGACAGACAGTAACACACTCCTACCTGACATCTCCCTGCCACTTTGATGGGCAGAGCCCAGCCAATCAGGTCAGAAGGATGCTGACAGCCTGGGGACGACACAGACTGTTGGCAGCATAAAAACACTGTATAATGTCACCAAAAGAAAAAAAAAACAGTTTTAAAGTTTAAATTTAATCTTACCTTAATCTTAGGTTTAAAATAACCAAGACAGAGCCTTGATCTCTGTCTGAGGATGTCGATGAGGCCTTTAACAACGTCTGTCTCAGTGCTGTGGCAAAATCTCAAGACCGACTAGAATATTTAATATGTGTCCTCCAAGTTCCAGCTAAACTTTCAAGATATAAATATTAATGTAAAGGGATATATAATTTAGTGATGTTTAAAGATTTTTAGTTTGCTTGGATCTGGCTTTCATTTCCACTCTGGAATTTTTAAAGAATACTAGGCACAAAAAACTTATTAATGACACAGTGCTGAGCAACACAGGGGGCAATTTTTTCCAAAGTTTCAATGGTGGAGGATGTATGTATTGTAAAAAGCAGGTGGACAGCTTGCAGGATAACTAATTTAGCGAGATTATTTCATTGTGATACTAAAAGCAAGTGAAAAGTGTGAGTGCAGTGATCTGAGTCATTGTATTGCCAGAGGTGTATGTCTTTTAATGCTTTAGATTTCACATTATTACTTTTATCTTTTCATTGCAAAATGAAATCATAAACACCGCAGGTCAGACAAATGAAACTTTAGGTTGCTGGTTTCTTCAATTAAGCGTGATGTGTGCAAAAGCTGGCAGGAAGGACGACTGTTCTTGTAATTTACTGGCATCCCCTTCCTGAAATCCACTGGTTTTCCACTGTTTATCAGGTGATACTGAATTGTGTTTTATCATACAGCATATACAAGAAGGAAAATATAATGGTCGATGCACATGTTTTCAGTTTAATAGGTATGTTTACCTTAACATCGTGTTACATTTAAACTGATTACATACAGTATATTCTTTTCTTTTTTTTTTCTTTAAGCAGACACATTGCTTAGAGCAATGCAAGAGTCTTTTTGATGTAGTGTGTGATATCTAACAGTCAAGAAATGTATTCTTTAATATTTGCTTTGCTGATGTACCACAGTTTATAGTTTTTTTTTTTTACACTACTATATGTAGTGACATCCTTTCATATTTTATTGGCAACACAAATGTATTTTTCTTTTATGGTATTTTTCTCAGAATATAGCCAAGATTTGACCAAAACTATATTATTGAGCAAACATAGCTATCCTTCACTATCCAAATCTAATCCATTCACAAACCTTTCCACGTTCTTAAAAGACATTTTCTCTTAATAATGTGTGGAGAATGACAGGAACAGTGCACAACACATTTAAACAACACAAGACACAATTCACTCAGGACAAAGTGCTGAGGTACGAGTGCAGTGCACTTGTTATATTTCCTGGCTTGCTTCTGACAATGGTCAGTAATGGTCATTAATTCACACTTTTAAATTAATTACTTCTCAAAGAGTGAGTCATGAGCCAAAGCAGGGATCCACCTAGCACATTGCATTTATTGCAAGCTGTCTGCTTTCTGTCAAATGCATACATCTACCAGAAATGCAATCGACAATTTTTTTTCGTGCTAATTGCTTTGCTGCTTCCCAATTGTTCAATTAACACTTTTTTGTTGTCATTCAAAACCACATTTTGAAAATGATCTCCAGATTATTAACAAATTCTCTTTATTCTAATTAGGAAAGTTTTGTTTTTGGAAGTTGTGCTTGGTCATTTAAAGTGGTGACAACTATGAATGGAACTGCAGTAATATATTCAAATTATGCCAGGTGTGGAACATCAAATGCAAAAATCATTTTCATCACTAAATCAATCTGTTCCATTTGTCTCAGGCAGCGTGGCCTAGTTCATTCAAGTTGCCCTCTGAAATTTGCTCATGCAACTATCAAGTACTGATATTTAACAATATAGAAGTTTGCAATTGCTTGTGCAGTAAATGGAATACATTAAATATTGGGTCTCCTGGCCATCATTTGTATGAAAACGGGGGAAAATTGAGGAAGCTAAAATGAGTTTCCCTGCAGGCTAAAGACTGAGATATTCAGCTGTAATCTGGTCCTTTGTTGCTGTTGTAAATAGTAATTGAAATGCTCCTAAACCTAAAATGCTTTTCCTTTGTTGACTGCATGGTTACACAATGCGGGTGATGCTGGTTATTTGTGTGGTAATCATTCCCTGGAAATCAGCCTTTTCAACTTTGGGATAAAGCTAGAGGCATTCGGCACCAGCCACAGTGTTGTTTGGTGTGAAAACGATGAACACAGAATGTGCAGACTTTCGGGCCAGGTGCCCGAACTAATCACATTGAAAAGAATTAGGTTTCTGCAGTGAAAAGGGGATGGGAGTGTGCAAATCCTCCACAGTTATCTTTTTTGAACACTGTGCATCATTGATGGAAATTTCTTAGCAGTACATGGTATGAGAGTTTATGCATGTGCTTTTGTAGCAAAGTAGTCGTCGTAATTCCTTTCTATTTAAATTGGTGTGTGTCGTAATCTGGATTAGTTGTGCTGTTTTCCTGAACTGCCATGCACAGCACTCCAGGCAATAGGCCTGCCTTCCAAGACATAATAGCAGGATAAGAGTAGTGTAGGGGCAGGTATAAATTCTTGAGGTATGAACTAGCATAGTGTGATACATGAGCTGGGGTACACTGATGTGGACCTGTAATGGATTGACAATGATTTTGAAAAATGGAAGGCGACTCCCAACAAAATGGTATGCTATGTAAAAAGGTTATATTATCACTAGTGGTCAGACTAATGTTCAGAATTTATGAAAGGTAAAGGAAAGGCCGTACGTAAAAGCTGAAGTGATAAAAATTTCCTTGCAAAGCAGTGTCATTGCAAATCACTTTGACGTTTGATATAGTACTCTTAAAGATAATTTGTAAAATTAGTAGTGGTTTGGCAAAAAGGGGTTATAACTGATTAGCATAATTAGCAGCATTGCATATTTGAGATTTTTTGGATAGTGTTATTATAACGACAACAAAAAAAATTATAATCATCATCATCATCATTCTGAAGCAGGCAGTGATAGACTATGAATTAATGGGTTGAGTGCATGAGTGAGTGAGTATTTTATGTTGCCTATTCAAAACCTGCTTATCAAGGCACTTATAAGAAAGACACGTGGGTTATAACTCTAAAGCAATTTACAAGTATCAACATTTAAAAATGGCATCAATAAAATAACAAAAGATTCCATCCATTATTAATAAATGCTAATTCATTGGGTGGTCCAGAGCCTATATAGGAAGCATAGAGTGTACAACAGTTTGCTTCCTGGTACATGGGATGCAGGTCAAACACACACTTGTTCATTCGCGCATACACACGTTACTGACAGTTTAGAGTCAGCATTTCACCTGAAACATGTCTTTGGACTGTGTGAGGAAGTGGGAGGTCATGGAGGAAACCCACGCAGACATAGGGAGAGCATGCAAACTCCACTGTGCCGCAATGGAACACACAACCGGAACGAAGTGAGGCTCCTGGTGAGCCACTGTTTCAAAAGGACAACACAACAAAATAATGAAATAAGAAAATAATGATATGCAGTTATGTATAAATCATTTTGAATATGTGAGTCTTAAACCTTTAACTAAAGGTGTGCAAAACAATTGACATATTCTGGACTTTATTGTGTGCACTCACAGACCCTCGTGAGAAAACGTTTATTAAACGTTTCATGGGGGGTAACATCTAAAGCCAACCTAAAATTTCAAATAATGTTTTTTTTTAAACAAACCATACCTGCAACTTAGATTTATCATATTAATTTGGCAAATACTTTGATCCAAATAGACAGATTAAGATTATAGAAATAAAATCAGTTGCAGGAATTTGGATACAGCAAAATGCATCATTAATGTGCATTTAACTTACCTACATAAAATACTACAACTTATTGCATATAGTTCTCCACATATTGATTTTTAATCTACAATACTTTTTTTTTCAATCTGTCTGTGGTATGTCCATTAATTTTTTCCTATAGCAAATGCATATGTGAGTAATGTGGCCAAGGGCACTTCAGCAGGAGGTGACATTCTTGGGTCCTTCAAGTGCAAAGCTGCAGCCCTTCACACAGTTTCCTGCTGCACCACATGCCCATTTACTGTATATGTTAAATGCAAGTGTAACAGTAGTGTAAAAACTATAGTAGAAGATAATTTCTCAAGGACAATAAGGTCTGGAAACAATTTAGCTTAATGGATTAGGATTCCCATGTGAAGCAGGAGGAAGATGTGATGGTTACTGGACAAATGAGGATATTTGTAACCTTTTCATACACTGTCTCAGAGTGTTTTCTTGTTGCCATTTAATAAAGTTTGAAATAAGAGCATAATACAATACACAACAATAAATAACAAGAGGAGAAAAAAGAAAATAAGTAACCAAAGAATAACTGTAATAAAGAACAAATGTGGATAGTCTAATATTTTGATGATGGTAGCAAAGCATAAGTACCATATCTATTGTAGAGAAGCATGATGAGAAAAAAAATTACCTTGACAATGGCGTTTAAGCCTTTCTACTACAGATGCTAGATGTTACTTCTGCTACAGTACTGTGTATTTTTCAAATATCACTATAAATCATACATATACATTTCCAATTGGTTTGTGATAAAGGTATGAAGAATCAATGTTCTAAAAATTAAACTTGCAGAATATTTAGCTGTCCTCCAAATGAAAAGTCAATGGCCCTTACAATTGAGGTTTCTGAATATAAGAGTCATGCATAAGAAAGAGGGGGGGGGTCATATTCTGAATGTAATGAATGTGAGCGTCAGCAGGAGTGTGCGTGCCTTTCTTTTCACATCACTCAGCACACTGTTTCAGAGCTTTTCTTCTAGCCCAAAATACACATGCACTCACACATTAAATAACAGCCCTCACAGTATGTAGCTGTCAAGGGCCGGAACTGCCCATCCTTCCACTAAGCCAGATCCGCCCAACTGTGATTCTTAAGGGCCGGAGTCCTGCAGATTCTAAATTACATTTCAATTAGCAGTGGATTTGCATCTGAAACACCAGGCAAGGTGACTTATTATCCAAATAATTACTTCAATAAAGCAATTAAGAGTCAAGGCTGAGCAAAACCTCGCCTTCCCTCGGGAGCTGGAGCTGGGGCTAGGCAGCTCTGCGTCAAGCAGTTCAAGCTGGTAATGTGCAAGATGGTTAAGCACATATTAACCTTGCAGAACTGAATGTGCCACTTTCTTCTAAGATGGCACTGTTACTGTGCTGATGGGCAAACAATAAGGTTGACAAATGATGAAGGATGCAGCATGAGCACGCACACACACAAAAGGCAACAACAAAGCCTGCAGATTTAAAAAAAAAAAAATCTATATTGTCACATAGCATGATCCTTACAGATCAGAAAGTAATTACTGACAACCGAGGAACTAATTATCAGTTAAATTCAGCTCCTCTACATTAAGTGGCTGAGTTGCCTGACTGCTGTCAGCTGGTGTAAGTCAGAGAAATGGTGCTGTAACCTAATATGCTCATGAAAGAAATACTGCCTTATAAACTAGAAGCAACGCTGGATCCTTGTCACTCTGCCACAATCTCCATATTTATCGAATATCCAAACACAAGTGCCATTTTTTTATCACAAGCAAGATGTTAATGTAATTATTGGGTTAAGGGTGAATGTAATTAAGTGGATGTAACAAAAACAATGGATATTGAAGTTGACGTAAAAGAAGATATCAAGGCAGGCTAAGCCTTTAAACAAGAAATTCCTTAGTGGGTTGGTGGTTGGGACAGCAGGTGAGGTAGGGGTTAGAGCTGCTGTTTTTGGAGTTAATCTATGCTGGTTTAAACCCCACTTTTTGTTGGTAGTAGTGATGAGTTGGGCACTTGTCCTAAATGACTCCAGTTACTCAGCTGTGTAAATTGGAAGGCATCTAAGTCACATTGGAGACCAGCTTTAACTAAATGAGCATGTTAGTTGGTGGAGTCTCAGACAGGGCTTGAATTCGTGATCATATGGTTACAGGGTCATTATGTTATCTTCTGGCCTACATATCACCTAAACAAGAATAGTACAGAAATACAAGGGGCTTTTTATAAATCTTTACCAAACCTCATTAAAGGCCTAGGGCCAGAGAAATATTAGCAAAGGCACAGGGGCCTTTGGAGTAACAGGGAGAAGGCCCACATGTCAGATCTGTTGCAAAGGAAGAGAGAAACACCTGCAACTGCCCTCAAGGCAGGACCAGGAGGGAAGCACACGTCTGGCATTAGGCATTTTTAAATTGAGTACAACATTTACCAAACACGTTTGCCCTTGGAGCAGGAAGGAGCATCTGCTCCCACACATCTGCCTGGGAATCAAAATGGCTTATATTGTACATCTGCCAGCCTTCCAAGGGAGGGATTTTAAAAATATATCTATGCTTAAATCTGTGAAAGGAATAGATTACAGGCAGTCTTAGGGCAGTTTTATTTTTTTCATCTAATAATCAATTTCATGAAACAATTTATTGAAACATGTATATCTCTTCTGACGTATGTATTTTGGGGATGGGCTGTCTGTTTCCTGTTTAGATTCCTTCATTTTTGGTGACTGGTGGAAGACGACACATGAATCCGATACCCTGCTATTATTTATTCTTGTACACGATACTATTTTTTTCGAGGGGGAAGTGGGCGCTATCAGAGGTATGGGATTAGAATTGATGAGCTGCTGTATGTAAGGACCTCTGAAGTTATGCATCTGTTGTTCTCATTAGAGACGGCCCATGAAACAAGACATCTTGATTAAGCTGAAGAGGATAAAATGGACTCAGGATGCATCATGCTGATGAAAATAACATACCAACAGTTTTAGCTCACATGCGCTAAATGCACTTTGCATTTCCAGGGTGATGTAGGACACATTCTGTAGCCATGTTAACGCAATCTTATTGTGCCTTTTGGCCACAACCCTGATGCAGTCTGAGTCTGTGGGGAAGAGGTTTATTATCTGAATGAATAACTGCTTGGCTGTCTGATAAGCTATTCAACAAGTTGCCCTCGCTGTAAAGACCCATGAGAAATGTGCAGCACATGAGGAGAATGTTGCAAAGGGAGACAATGAAACAGTTTAGCCTTTCGGTATCTGCCTTGAAGGTACATCTCATCTACATTCTACAGTAGGCCATGAGTGACCACAAAAATGAAAACAAAACAATATTTAAATCATTGTGTCATAATGGAATATCCAAACATGCTCTAACACAATAGTTAATAGCCTAGATTTTGAAGCAAAAGGTTCCTGGTTCTTGCTGAGCGACAGGCCCTGCTATTGTGTGCTTCAACTAAACTGCTTCTGTAAAAAAAAATGCTAGTGTATTAAGGGATGAATTGCTTTGACAATAATTATTTGGTAAGTCACTTTCTTTCAAAAAATGCTTCCAGTACATTTAATTAAAAAAAAAAAAACTGCCTATTTGTAGAGAAAAAATTACAAAACAACAGTTCCTCATTTAGTTCAGAAGCTCATAGCAGTTTGTCTTGTATGCCACAGATGCCCAGTATTTTTAAAATATTTTAAGCTCCCTTGACTATAAGGGAAACAATGGTTTAATTGCTGTTTCCACCACCTGAACAAAATTGTGCACAGAAACACCTAACGGGAAAAAAAAAACTTAAATATTTGTTCCTTTTTCTTACTTTAACTTTCTTTTGTGCATTTCCTGTTTTTCAGCACTTCTATAATTATTATCTATCTCTGGAAAACTGAGGGGACATTGCTGACCTACCAGGCTTGCAGCTTTTTTTTGCATTTCTACTTACCATTTATTTATGCTGCATATAGTTGAGGACGGCTGACCTTGTGCGTCCTTGTCATATTTTTGCCCTAAGGGAAGACCAGCAGTGTAGAATATGAGAGACTGTTAGCGTGAGAGAATGTAAGGGATCCTTGATGTCTCTCAACATGCTCTTGACTGCATACTAACTCCGCACTTCACTGGAGGGGTGACGTGATCTAGTATTGATACACAGACTGAGTTAAGTATTAGGGATTTTTTTTTTATCATGATTAAAAAGTTAACTCTAAGCTAACTGAAAACAGAATAAATGCTTCAAACAAAACATATCTCTTTTATGCATAACATTTAAACATATCATTTGCTTGTATTTATGTAACATAATTTATGTTAACTACATGCATTTAAGTGCCATTCCTTGTATTGCGCTTTTGTCCTCCTGTCTGCGACATTGATTTCTGACATTTAAACAGTTTCTTTAAATGGATTCATTTTTATACAATTGAATATGATTTGCATAAATGCCAAGTTTAGTATTATGCATCATTTTTCTAAAATTTATGCAAAAAAGGCTGTTTTGGCTTCGAAAGTACTCTAGCACATCTACGGTACCTTATAACTGGACAGGTATCTATCAAAGTTGAGCAGAACTTTGATAGATACCTGTCCAGCAACTTTCTGCTATACTTTTTCCATCTGTCTTTGCAGAGTTTCTCCTTCTTTAGCAATTCTGAGTGTAACGTAATGTATCAAATATTTTGTAATAAACTTTAAACTGAATTGCCTTTGCTTTTTACACTTTCCTCATCACTACATTGTTGTTTGAAAACATCACTTTTTAATTATTTTTAACTTTCCAGCTAGCTGTCATGATAGCAACCTACAATATTATGATGTAAAAGAAAGAGTTTCTGGCTATATGATAGTGGGGTTATACACTTTGACATCACTTGTTCACCAGCTCACTCTTAACAGCTGCTCATTTCCTTTCCTTCAGACATTTGTTTTGTGGGAGAATATTTGTATTTTTTAGCAGCATGGAGACCCAACAGGTTCCATTGTAAGTTCCCATTAGTAGAGGAGAAAGGTCCCTGCTGAGGCCACTAAACCTGTCGCTTACACTCGAGCCTGTGTGGGGGGCAAGGCTCAAAAAATTAACAAGTGTCTACCAGTGGGTGGGTTTTGAAAGAAAAATGTTGCAGAAACACGTCACAGTCACCAAATGCAGGAGAACATGATGAGATTTCAGGGGGCAGCATAAATGTAATGATAAAAAACTTTGATTTGTAAAGGCTGACTAAAATGTTATGCGGAAATAGCAGGAGGTGCACAGCTGTAGGGTTAGGATCCTCAGACTAAACTGCTGTACTAAGAATTGTCCAATTCTTTAAAATAATGACATTTTTTGTTAGCTTGGATAAAATGCCAGGGTAGTGATGTAATGAAAGGAGGAATACTGAGCACTTTCCAATTCTTGACTGCTGTGTCCTCTAACACAGCCAACACTTGATTTCTGAGTTGGCCTAACTTTTTGATTACTAGAATTTTATCGATATCATTCAGCACAGATGCTCAGATCTTTAAATGTCTATCTAGTTTTTTTGTTTATAAATATGAATCAAACATCAAAACAAAAAAGTTGCCTAGTTGTCGTATTACCTTGTGTTTTTTACATCGACCTGCCTTGCAAAAGGGGAATATTTCCATATGAACCTCAATGGGAAAAGTCCATAATGCTTCCATCATTAAAACTAGTGCTGATTCATTTGTCCAAACAGGATAGAAAACTTTCAGTAAACACCTACTGGCTTTGAAGCAAAAGCTGAAAAGCAAAGTTCTCCCTCATGGTCATTGGCAGACATGCTTATTAGCTGGTCGTGCTCTTTGGTGACACTGTAACCTGTGTTGGCTGAGTGCTCCTCATTATATTCAGATGGGATGCGTCTCTTTCTTCGGGCATCAGCAGCTATTTTAAATGCTGAAGAATGTATCAGAAGCAACATCGTTAGCATGTGGCCCTAGACGCCTTCTCCTCACCGAACCGTGCCGCTGTTGTATAAGTTCGATTGATTCTTCAGACATCTTTTCTAATGTTGCTTTCACTCTTTCGTCGCCTCGAGCTGTACTGTGCCAAGCACTTTCTTTTGGATAATGAACCATTATGTTTTCGACTTGAGTCAGAAGAGATGAAATTTCAGGCATGACTAATGTCTGCCTAAATTGTTTGTCTCTTTTAGAAAATACATTTTCAGCAGTAGACCTACAGTACAATCGCGCACATTGTGCTATTTGACTTTACTATTAATACTGATGTACTGGTTCACTGAAATTCAAATACGAGACTCAAATTCCTTATTTTGTATCATTTAATACAGCATGTATAGGTACATTTAGAAGTTTTGCAAAAAATGAACTTGCTTAAATTGATGGACACTGGTAATTTACGCTTTATATTACACATATGGGCCATACTATGCCCATATGTGTAATATAAAGATTCACATCACATCATTTAAGACTGTTACAAATAAATATTCTTGGTATTTCTTCATAACATAGGGTAACCTGCAGACTGTCGGTGTGAACAGACATAACAGCCATAACCAGCAATCCAGCAGTGAGCTGCTCTGTCAACTGGACAATCTTCTGATCTTCTTCCTGTTTTTGAAAGGAGGAATATTGTTTCTGTTACAGTAATATGGTTCTGGTCTAGTAGAAACTTGTAAAAAAAAGAGAGATAGATAAATGATCTGCAGTTTTTCAAAAGCAAAACATGGAACATGTGGAATAGTTTCTTACCTTACACACAAAAATGAAACCTAACTAGAATTTCATCAAGAAACTTACAGATAGAGCAAATAACATAAAAAATTATTCTGTGGAATAGGAAGCACAGACACTCAAACACACAATAAAACTTGCCTTTAACCTCCAGTTAATACCCCGTGTTCTACAAGTTTACATACCTGCAACCTGCGTGATAGTTTTTGCAATAGAACTAGTTTTGAAATAGAATTTTGCATATCTGCATAATGACTTCCTGCATTAATTTCATCCAAACAATATAGCTATCATTCTTAGTAAACGCTTCATTTTTTCTTGTGTTCTATTTTGGTCCGTGGAATACCAGCACTCACAGGTATTCCATTTTTAACAAGGAGTATTGTTCCTTAAGTCATTATAGAACTTATATTTTATTCTTTAATTACAGCTTGAGAGTTTAATGCAAGCCATCCCAGGGGCTCTAGTAGATATTGGCTCAGGTGCTGATTATCATAACCAGTACCTTCCTTAATAATGACCAGTTAGGAGCCACGCAGGGAGGATTCAATTGCCTCGGACTGGGATCGTGAAGCCCTGAGCCACATAAGCCTAATGGGGATTTATCACTGTGCCCTGGCAGAACTGTGGACTCTCTCATTAAAATGTCTCCTGGAATGTAAGACTTCTTGGGGGGGGGGGGGGGGGGNGGGGGGGGGGGGGGGGGGGGGGGGGGGGGGGGGGGGGGGGGGGGGGGGGGGGGGGGGGGGGTTTCAATTGGATTGTCACTCACAGCTTGTGCTGCTCAGAAGTGGTGCCAGTGCAGACACTTCAAAGGCCAGGTAATTGGAAGTTTGAGTATGATTCAATCGACAGGGGATGTGTTAGCATGGGGACATACTCGGTGACGTTTGGCAAACAATTCAGAAATCTAAAGGCGCATTAACAGGCTTGACACAATTCATCTATTTGGTTTTCACAAAAGGTTAATAAAAACAGAAAATAAAATGAATTTGCACTTTTTAATTTATTTCGTTCTGATGATTGTAAATTTTCTGTGTTGCAGCATCTAGACTGATTATGCATTTATAAAATGAAGATACATGTGGACCTTTTATGTTATTTACATAAATTCCATTGCAATCAAGCTGAATGCACTTTCGTTCATAGTGTATTAACAATTTGCACTGCACAGAAGACCTGACAGCAGTAATGGTTATTTTTGTTTATTATACTTTTTCTGTTTGTTTATTTTTATCCTGGTGGACATTTTGGATGCCCTGTCATGGGCTGTTTGCCCATCCAGGATGGACCCAATGCTTGCCTGGTGCCCGGTGATTCTGGGATAGGCTCCATACTTCAGTGACCCTGACCAGGACTAGCAGTTAAGGAACATGCATGGATGGATGGACTGAGATTTTGGAGCTGAAGTTCCAGCTACTGTGACCTCTGGATTAAAGCAAATTTTTTTGCAGTATTCTGCACTGCTTTGCTTAGATACTCACTGCACAGTCAACAAGCTTTTTAATGCAGTTTTTTTGTTATTTTTGTAAATTAACCTTTTAGCTATGGTGATGCACCTGGTTTACAATTTTGCACCCTGGATATGTTTCAATAATAGTTACCTTGCTCAAGAGTACGCCACTAGGTTCTTCTCATGGAATTTAATTTCAGAAGCCTTCTAGTTACAGGTAATTTTTCTTAGAGGTGACACACATGACCCTAGATTATGAATTTGTTTCTCTAGTGTACATAATAAATGTTGACATGGATTGATATAAAATGGTCTCTAAATTAAGTTAGAAAATGTTGCCTGCAACGTAGCTCCAGAAATTTAAGTATGTAAATGATATCTTCAGTTACATGGTAGCTCTATCAGCAGTCCCTTTGAACTGAATTTACTGGCCACATTTGCACCTGACATTAACCTGGACAACAATGATTCAGAGGAGCACAAAAGTCTCAGATGATGCTTGCAATCATTCTCTTCAGTACGTTTCTGAGACAGTTACAGAAGTACTTGTTTTAAAGTCAGGCATTAAATCTTAATATGTGATCATTAAAATTAAAGGAGAGTGTCTCCCCATAATAACTGGTGTAGCTTGACAACCGCACTTCCATGACCACTTTCATGGACTTTTAATCAAACATATTTGCACTATATATTACTGTTTTAACCAGAAATCTTGTCATTAAAAGTCTTTTAACAGGTTAATGTGAATAGTAACGTTTGCAAAAAAACCAAACAAGCAAAGAAAGCCTGTACAATGTATTGTGTAGAGACATCAGATGGTAGTGGATGAGAAAACTTCTAGGGGTGCGAGAAAAGGTCATAAGCTGTTCATTTTAAACACTTATTTAGCAGTGCTCATAGAACCACATTGTGATTCATAACAAATGACAGATCACTTGCATTGCTGTAAAACAAAGACACTGGATATCATTTACTAGATGGCCAGAAGTATGTGGAAACACAAACAGCACACCCATATGTACCTGCTGAAGATTTAATTTCAAAACTATGGGCATTAATATGGTGTTGTTCCCCCCTTTGCTGCTATATCAGCCTGTACTATTCTGGAAAGGCTTTCTATTAGATTTTAGAACATGGCTGTGGGGATTTGCTCCCATTCAGGCACAAGAGCATCAGTGAGGTCTGACACCAATGTTGGCAAAGGGGTCTGGCTCACTGTCAGTGTTCCACTTCATCCCAAAGGTGTTAGATGGGTTCAGGTCTGGGTTCTGTGCAGGCCAGTCTTGTTCTACAGCCCCAGACCATTACTCCTCCATTGCTAAACTTTACAGTTGGTACCACACATACAGTGAGGTAGTTTTCTCCTGGTACCCACCAAACCCAGATTTGTTCATCAGCCTTCCAGATTAAGAGGCATGATTCATCACGCCGGAGGACAGATTTCCACTACTCCAGAGTCAAATGGCAGCACACCTTACACCACTCCAGCTGATGCTTGGAATTGTGAATGGTTATCTTTGGCTCGTGTGCTGCTGCTCGGCCATAGAAACCCAGTACAAAAAGCTCATGATGAGCAGTTCTTGATGTTACTTCTGGGGACAGTTTGGAAGTCGGTAGTGAGTGTTGCTACCAAGTTCAGACAAGTTTTACATGCAGCATGCTTCAGCACTCAGTGGTCCTGTTATGTGCCCTTGTGTGGCCCCCCCACTTCACGGTTGAGCTGTTGTTGCTCGTAGACATTTCCACTTCACAGTAACTGAGCTAACAGTTGACTAGTGCAGATCTAGCTGGTCCTATGACAGTACCACAGTGAAAGTCACTGAGCTGTTTAGTTCAACCCATTCTACTGCAACTGTTTGTCTAAGGAGATGGCATGGATGCTTGATTTTACACACCTGTTAGTAATTGGTATGACAGAAATAGCCAAACCCATTAATTAGAAGAGGTGTCCAACTACTTTTTATTCATTTAGCTGATTCCTTCATACAACGCAACTTACACTGCTTGGCTTTTGTTCTATAATTATTGACCCATTTATAAAACTTGCAGGTTAGCTTGCTTCACAGATTTTACAGTCAGAGAGGGGATTGAAACTTAGGTCCTGTAGTCAAGATGATTGGTGTAACCATTATACTACCTGTAAGTTAGTTAACTGTTTGAAGTGTGACCAAAAGTAAGTGCTAGAGGTTCTTTTGCTGACATGTTGGTGTGCATATTGGTTGCTGTCAGGAAACTGTTGAAGTATGAAGTTTTGAATTTCTGCAGTGAAGAAATGGTACTAAGAAATATTGCTGATGTTCAGGATATGTATGTTTTGTGTCTAAAGGGGGACAAATTTGGAATGAACAGTAGTAAGACAGTGCTGAATGTTCATTCCTGTGATACCAAATCCTCTGACCCCTCGCTCAAAGTAAATGCACTCTCCTGTGTGCTGTTTTTGCCTGTATGTTGTTGTGACCTAATGCTGCTCACAAACATATTGGAAAAAAAGAATGGTAGTAAAACAGCATAAGAACCAACTTACAGTGTAACTTACTGTGTGCTAGGTAACAAAATGTAGTTGCAAGGGCAATTATGAATCACTGCAAGGTACTGCAAGTGTCTTTTACAAAGAGACTGGCTCGGCCAGAGAATCTGCTTGCTGGGCAGTCATAAAAGAGCACTGGGAGCTTATGAAAAACTGCCAGTTTGTTCTTTGGAGTACTGTGTTGTTGTTTTTTTTGTTACAAGGTGCAGAATTGCTGGTGTTTTTCAGATAAACATGCCATTGATTTATCAACAGAAGCACACTAAGAGTGTACAGATGTAGTGTTTGTATGCAGTTGCTATAAAATATGTCAAGAGCACTACAGGGGGGAAAAACAAAAACATTAATTTGTACATCAATAAAAGTCACCAGTTTATCACCAATACAAGATGTGATCAATCCAACTGGAGCACAAATACAATTGGGGCTAAAAATCTGCTTGAATTTCAGTTTATTAATTAACCCAAAGTTAATTTTATGAGCATGTCGAAATCAATAAAATCTTTATTATGCAGAGATCAATCCATCATCCTTAGCTGCTTGTCCAGGCCAGGGCTGCAGTGGACTGAAGCCCATCTTGGAATCACAGGGTCCTGGCAAGAAAGCTATACCCTGGCTGGGACTCCATTCCATCACAGTATGCAGACATTGATTTACCTACTGGTTAGGTTCTATAAAAATTACTTTGTTTCCACAAGATCTAAATAAAAACTTTTAAAATAATGAAAAATAAATATTACCCCCACAACCTCTTTTTCATTCCCGATCTGACTGATTAGTTACATAACCATTTCCAGTGTTTTTCCAGCCTTTCTATGTTATTCAGAAGCTTATTAAGACTGGTGTTCTGTGATGTACTTACAGGTTAGGTTTTGTAAAAATCTTAGTTATAAATATAAAACATAAAAATAATTTGCAAAACTTATTTTAACATGGTTAAACGTCAAGCTGTTTTAAAATTAAAACTCATTCAGAATGACTAAAAATTCATTATTATCTCAGACTTTTGACTGTTGACAGATTTGCAAAATAAAAATAAACAGTGGTACTTATTTTCTTATTTGTCACAGCCACTAACCTATACATATGGAAGAAAGTTGAACAAATACTTAAAATTAGATAAACAAACATCATGTATACATTAACCATTGAATGTCCTAACAGAAATGAGTAGGTTACAGCGATAGTTTGAGATTCAAAAATGCTTTGTGTGGTGCGGTATCTTATTGCTCCTACTGCATAAAATTATTCCACCGGAACAAAGCTGTGTTCCCCAGCCCTGCATGGGTAACAAAGGTGTAACAAAGTAAATGAGAAAAATAATGATGTTTTTGATTGCCAAACTGTTTCCCCATTAAAGTGGTTGTGTTTAGCATAGTCCTAGATTAGGGGATAGAAAAAACAAAATATGTATCTCCAAGCTGTACTCCTTTTACATCACTAATGTGTGCAGCACTGTGTGTTTTGATGGATATTTTAACTCTCATGTTTTTCATTTCCACATTTCCAGTGTGTGGTGTCTGCTCTGTTTGTGGGGCATGAGAAAATTCACCTGTGTGAGAGAGAGAAAATGTGTGTGTAGGGGGGGCTCCTGATGTGTCTTATGTCAAAATGAAAACCCTTCCATGGTTTGTAAAGTGTGTGTGTGTTTGACTGTGTAAAAACCTAACCTGGAGTAGGAAGTTCCTGTGTGCCAAATTTCAACTCTGTGGCTTGAAAAACAAATATATCCATAAAAAACAAACAAATATTTAGCTTCATGTATACAGAAATAACGATAACAAGAGTAATAGTCATTATCGTTATCATCTGGTCTTACAGTCTTTGGAGAAAAGCATCTGCTAAATGACTAAATGTAAGTCTGCCATTTATTCATATTTGTGACAGCATCAACAGTAAAGGTGCTCCATTTTTATTTTCCATTTTTTTAAATTATAAGGACAGTATTAGGTGTCACAGCTGGGTTTCTTTTGAAATATCAGCACACTTTATTGAACTGTTTTTTCATGCTCTAGTGACTATACTACCTGCCAGCCCCTTTATAAAGATGCTGCTCTTCTGGTAACCAAAGCAACTGCAGGAGGTGTCACAGCAGTAACTCCTCTGCTAGGTGAACTTAGTGAGTCTAACTGAGATAAGAGGGGTGATAATTGTTTTCCTCTGTACCACCAGTCTCTGTCACAACTCTGCACTCCTAACAATGACTAACGTATATGTGCTTAAAGTTTTTCCATCCGTAGACATTAAGTGTTTTTTTCCCGTAATATAAAACACTTTGAACGAAATGCAAGAAGTTACACCATCAAATCAATCTAATTCATATTAATGGTAATCAGGGCTCAATGCGATATAAGGAGATGCCTCAAGGTGTGAGACTGTTCATTAACATGAATGTGCAGTCCTAGTTGCCCAGAATTTCACTATGCTCAAGTTCCAGAACTGAACCTCCTTCAGGGTTCAAGTTCACATTTGATGAAGAATTGTACCTAACTGAAATGGCTTTTACATTTTTTAAATTAGATGGTAAGAAGCTGTTACAACTTTTGTGACAATCTGTTGGCCAAATGTGTGCGTCTTAATTTTAATAAGTATATAAACAATTGTCACAAGTGCATTAGGATCCACATGGAAATGGATTATGTGATTCTTCAAGTATTTCCATAGGGGGCACTCTTGTAGTCTTTTAAAGATGGCTGGTGCTTTACTGTTCTAAGGAAAAATTGGGTCAGTTCCATCTGTCAAGCTAATGGTCTGTCATTCTCATCTGCAGGGTCTGGTTGATGGTTTTGCATGAAATTGTGAATAATACACAACGACAATATTTGAGACGAGTTCCAAGCTTGGTCTCCCAAGAAGCACAACCAGGGAAGGGGTGCTCTCACTCAGCTTACAAACACGCATCTAGTCATCAGTTAAAATCAGATATTTTTTCCTATTATTTAAACATTTATGGATACATCAAGGAAAAAAGATTTTTTTTTAAGTTAGTTGTTTTCATCGACCTCATCTTTACTAGAGCACAGGGTTAAGAAGCACTGATTCTGATTATTTGTACCTGTGCTAGCAGGACGACTCAGGGACATCCTTTTCATAACCTTGACTTGAGGCTGCTGGTTGTCTTGGAGTGATGTACCTCAGAAATAGTCATCATTGGGTGATCCATACAGTCCAGTGCTTGCAGAGTCATCCCGCAATCCATACAATCCACTGATTGCAAAATTATCCCTGGGACCACGGGACCCTTTCACTCAGTACTGCTTTTCTTTGTCCTGTACATTAGTAATCTAACGCCAGACAAAGGTGACAAATGACTGTTAGTCGACCCTGCAAATGACACCGGGTTCTTATGGGGAAAGAGAGATAACCGGAGCTACTGTGAAGAAGGATCAATCTTTATTGTCCTGTTGGATTAATGGTTCTGTCTTCTGTCTTCTGCTGGTGCAATTCTCAGAGCACTTCCCGGGGCAGACACAATGGCACGAGACCCTTTTCCAGAGGGGTTCCATTTAAAGATGCATCAGTGGCACTCTGACCTTTAACTAATCAGTCATGTTTATAATAGTCTGTTTCAGTCCATTTTCTTTTTCTAGTCATTGATTGAGATTTATCGCTCCAGTTCAGTCCTAATCTGTGTGTAAAGCAGTAGTGTGTGAAAGAGCATAATGGTTAAAGGAAATAATTTTTACTTTTTAATTACTTCTAACACAGCGCTGGTGAGAATCAGTGTCATGGTTTCATTGCATCAAGTCACATGAAGTACTTGGAAAAACACTTAATTGTAACACACAAAAAGCTACAACACTACATACTAAATGATCATTTATATGAGTACATAAACAATGCTTTATGCTTTGTACTTCCTCATCATTTTTGTCAGCGGCACATTTATTGGTGTCTCTCTGCTTTGTGTTTTTGACAAAATGCACTGATTTTGAAATGTCAACCATATGTTCGGAGTTATATAGCTGTCACAGCATCATTGTGTAATGGATGAATCTAGGCTGATAATGGAAGTCTAGATTTTCATGCCCTATGTCACAGACCTTGGTATCCAGTTTAGGAATTTGCTGTTAGGGGTGCTCTCTCCTGCAGCCCCGATTGCCTTTAACAGTGTTATGGATTTTGAATTAAATCCATCTAGCCTGTCTCAGTCACGCTGTGCAATATGTGCTGATTCCTCGTCACTGTGCCCCGGTCCCCTGTCTTACAGAATGGGCACATTATCCACGCAACTGTGAGGATTTAGGGAGGGATAAGCTGTAGAAGTCATTAGGTAGTATGCTCTGTGTTTGTTTCCATTATCCAAAGTGATTCAGTCCTGATCTCTCATGTGCCTAAAATAAGTCACAAATATTTAATATTATCCTGCAAATAGCAACAAAGAAAAAAAGACCAATCCTGTCATAAGCTAGCTCTTTAGAGCCTTGCACTGCGCACCGCAAGATCATCTGTGTTCTCCATTGGTCTACTTCGATAGAATTTCCTCCCCTACATCAAGCCAGTTTGATTGATGAACATTTATAATCTCCCACATGTCTTCATGCAGAGCATAAACTGGGTGACATCTATTCGGTGTCCGTTGGGTGGTCTGCAGCTCAGTGTAATCAGATTAGGTGAGGCCACAAGCTTGCCAGGCAGGTAAAAGGTTTTGCTTTTTTCAATATGCTAGGGTGCAGGCTTCACAAAGAGCTGTAATATGCTCGAAAGAGTGTGCTGTTTGTTCAATATCACTGTGTAAAATAAGGGCAAAACACCCCAGTCATTTCACTGACCAACAAAACACAGGCATTTTGTGTTCGCTGAAGCTCCACGCCACTAAGCCCTTTGCTGTGCAGTGTGGAGTTGAGCAAAGGTCCTGTCTGTAAGATGCGTGCAAAATAAACTCTTGTTTTTGATTAAAGACCCTTTAGTAATTTACATGCATCAATACTGTTAAGAATGAACAGATTTTACATTTTCATTCTTGTTCTGATGTTTTGCTTAGTACACTAAAATTAAAGCCTAATACATTTATTAGAGCGTTGGGCTTTCGTTTGACTGTGACTGATTTAACAACTTATAGTACAAATGGCATATTTTGAGCACATTTAGAGAATGTATGCTCTTATTCAGTATTAATTTTCCTCCACTCATGCTCATTTATATATGATTTTGAATAACTGAAGAAAGAACAAAAATAAATAGTAACCCACATATCCTCAACTTTTTAGTTCCTAATCCGTTTCGACAGCCTCTGCTGGAAACGGAGAATTGATGACTATGATACAAATAGTTCCATACGCTGTTTTTCTGTATATCTTTTACACTCAAATCATCTATTGTTTACATCAACTACACAAAATATTGTGATACCTTGGTGTCTGGACTCTCTATATCCAAATTTTTGCTATAACAACTCCTGTAAATTAATCCCTATATATTGGAATCGGAATGAAAACTTTTGCTAACTCTATCCATAATGAAAAAATGAAAATGTTAAAAAAAATCTACAAACAAATGCTGTACAGCACAGCATTATAATGAAATAATACTGAATGCATTGTGATAACCTGTATTGTGTAAGTTATAAAATTATCCAAAGCCAGATCCCCATGTGCATGGCTTTTGTCAACCGTTTCTACCAGTTTCACTTTGTCTGAACATGTTTGCGCTGCATCACCACATTTATTGAGTTTCATTTTTTTAATGAACCTTCTTATTTAAATGCTGTTTGTTGTGTCAAAGACAGTTACTTTGACTCGCATCTTTATTCTGTTTATTCAAAATCTCATAATACTGAACTCCTGCTGTGAACCGAGCACTGCAAGCTCTAATCTGTGTGTAATGCAGTGACTAATGTGAAATGTCCTGTACTGTACACACTGCACCACACAGTACAAACATGCAAATTAATGACAACATTAAATGTTTTCTAATTAGGTAACTTGTGTTTATCATGCTGAAGTTGTGCATTGATGGTTATATAGGTGTCTTCTGATGAGTATATTATTTATGTAATTTGGTAATGATGTAATTGAAACACTCTGCTATAAAATACTTTGACAATGTTTTACATTTTTTAAAAAGTTTTAAATACAAATGGAGATGATTTTTAAGTTTCAATCCAATTCTGTGCATACATGACAATAATAAAGACAACTCTTTGCTATAGTCATGGGTTGCAGCTCTTAGCTTCTGTTTACTGATGCTTTGCTGGCCAGGGTCACTGTTGTGAAAATGTATATTCATATTTTTCTACAGCTCCCTTTCTGACCCATAGTGTTTCCATAAACCGCAACATGGCTAAATAAACAGATGACATTTTGTTATACTTCTTGAAAAAAGTTATACCACTATTTCAAAGAATATTTAATTTTGCAAATTTATAATTTCTGCTTTATGATTATTTAGTATAATATACTTGTAATGAAATGTAATGTCTCCCAGTGTGTATAATAAAACACCCGTAACTAGCAATGGTAGGAAAATGCTTGAAAAAGAAAATAAAACTATTTAAAGTTGAAACCAAAAATATCAAGAAATTAGAATGGCCCTATACTGCAGTGCATGCACATGATACAGAGGGTTCAGATCATACCACAGGATCCAACACTTCTCCTCACAAGTCCAAAAGATATGACCATTGAACTGATAACATCACATTGTTTTTGCTGACAGAAAGTCAGAAAAATAAGGCTTGTAAAGATCATTGTATATGTACTTTAGAAAAGACTCAGTGATTTATGGGTCTTACATCAACAAAAACAGCTTTGATACAAACTGTCATCTTGTGTCTTATAAACCCTTTGTCCTAATTTGGCCTTTAAGTAGTTATTTAAAACAGTTGTTTTATAACGTATGGTAAGATTTTCACATTTAAATTGAAATGTATCCTGTTAACAAAAAGGAACTGCACGCAACATCCAGCTTGAATTTTATATGTGTAAAAATATTATAACCCTTTGACCTCCTGTGGTGAAGGTCATGTTAGTGAATGTTTTTAGAATACTAATTTCTCTCACAAAGTATAGCATTCCTGTATTCCACACGTATCCAGCACATTCTTTGTGACAAATAAATACACTTCTCAGAAGGCAGGTACATTACGCTCTTCAGAACCATCTGTGCATTGTTGAAAGAAGGTTACTGCTGGTTAGGAATCATGTTTAGAAACCTAAGGTCTTTGGTAAAAAATGTATTAAGCAGTTAACGATAACAGATGGGTGTTATATATTCTCGCTGAAGTACCTGGCACTACCTGGTAAAGGCAGTAGTAGCATATTATGTAATCGCTGAATGGTTTTCCAGTTAAAGTGGTTGGATTTAGTACACATGCATTGTTAATGCTACTGACTAGCCAAACCCCACAATCAGTTGTAGTCCACTTACAGTGATAAATGGATATGGTTTAAAACAAAATATATATTGCCATATTGCCAAAACTTTATTAGTCTTATGTCTTTATAATGTGCAGTGGCGTTTGTCTTTCTCATGCAAAATTTTGTATTAATTTTTACATTTTCATTTATGCACTAAGTCCCGCGAGAACAGTTCCACGGCAGACCAGCAGGGGTCCTAACCTCATCGGCCACTGTTTAAATAGGAGCTGTCTGAATGGGAACACTGTGGAATCTCAACAATGTTAGCGATCCTTTGTGGTTGCCTGTCTTGAGTCTGCTCTGCTCTGTGTCTTGCTTCAGTCTTGTGTTCCTGCATGTTGCCCCAGCCTCTTAGTTTCCAAGCTCACTGTCTGTAGTGATGTCCACACAAGCAAATTACATTTCACCAAATTTCAAAATCTTTCAGTTTGTTGAATTTCGTACATTTTTGTATGCACCTGTGTGCGTGTGTGTGTGTGTGTGTGTGTGTGTGTGTGTGTGGAGCAAGTGAAAAAAATCCATCAGCGTCACGTACGTACACTCTGCACTTGGCATCACTATCATTACTTCTCTAATATTTTTGCACATTTTTGTGCTATGCTTCCAAATAAAAGCTGTTGCCATTACCACATAAATTATACTTTGAAGACCTGGGACAGTGATATAACAGAGAAAAATAAATCTAATCTTCATTTCACAAGAGTGCAATAGTGTTGGTCTCAGGTAAAGATCTTAGCAAAACTGTCTAAAAAACCCTTTGCAGCAACAAGCATAATAAAGACATGACAACAAAAGCAAATTGCTTTAGAAATATTAATGAAAACAGAAGCTCTCCAGATGGGAACTGGAAGTTGTATGACCAGGAAAAACCCAGTGAGCAGGTACAACTGCTGCCAACCCAACTATGACTGACAGGCGAGGTCCGGATGTTTAATCATGCCTTACACTGAAACCACATCAGCACCAGATGTGATCCAAATTTCTTTGGATACCTGAAATGCCAATTAGCCTTACATAGTTTCCCAGAAGAAAAGCCCTCCCCAGAACACCCACCAAGAAGATGCTGTTCTCCTGGTATGTTTTTCCCCCTGCGAAAGTATGTACTGACAGCTGGCAGCTGGTGGAGGAGAACATGAACTATGAAGACATTTTTTTTTCATATCCAATCAAGGGTCAGGATGAGTCTGTAAAAATTCCTGCCCCTCTATTAAATATACTTTGCAGCATCGTCTGCTCAATTGAGACCTCTGAGTTCAAAAGAAAGAAGAAAAAAGCAATGGTCATATCGTGTTACTTTTTACCACTGCAGCAGTAAACAAACAAACAAACAAACAAACAAATAAATAAATAGTCTATGTCAACAGTGTTTAGTACTCGGAAAGAATTCTGTATAAATACATGGCTGTAATAATTTGCTGGTAGTGTCTGCTGCTGCAGTGTTTTCCTGCCATGCAAAGAGCACAAAGGAAATGAAAATGAGGGGATTTAGTTGTCTGTTGCTCTATGGATGGTCAGCTGTAAATCTGTATCAGTAAAATGCTTGTCAGCAAAGTCATCTTCAGTCACAGTGTCACTGGTGATGTGAATAGGTGCTGCGCAAGGGCTAGAGAATACATTTTTCATCCCACTGCTTCTTATCGCAAGATACTGCATAATGCTCTGAGATCTGTGCTCTGAAAGAAAACAGCACCTTTAGAGATCCCCTTGCCATTATTTTTGTTCCCAGGAACAAAATAGTGGGTGTATATGGCAATTTGATGCATTGTTATCAGAAAATTGTGTCTTTGTCTTTATTTTTCAATAGTTGGAAAGGTTTGGGATGCATTTTTTTCCCCCACCTGTTTTATAATCATAAATGGAGAAGATGGAGAAGTGGCTGCTGAGTGATGGTTCTGGATTCCTGCAGGGCTGACATTGCTGACAGTACTTCTTGCTAACCATCAAGACCTTCTTGTGAAGATGTGAGAAAGAAACCCGAAATGTACCGTTTGCCATAGTGTTGCATTTCCGACACACAAAAGAACTCAGGTTAAAGGGTCTGAATCTAGTTACAACTTTGAGGCCTTAATTAAATCCAATTGACATGGCTTTTGTCCTTTTTCATACATTTCTTTCATACCTCCTCCCCATCTCCCAACCCCAATGTGTCAACCATTTTCCGCACCGTGCATTTCAGTAGCGAGGTGCTTTTGAGGTCATGTGGCATATTACCGATGAAACGAAGCACGGCATACTTAATTTTGTTAGGCAAAGTTAAGTATTCATGCCTTGATGGCCTCACTCAAGGCTTCAATGGGCTCAGAGGAAATTGACATTAAAAAAGGAAACAGAAGAAAAGTACATTTCCAGAATTATTAAATCAATAAAAATTGGGTTTCATTTAGGGCCTTCCATACTGAATACTCATCAAAATATCTTAACTGTGAATTATTACAAAATAATTGTGTAACATACAAAATGACCTACAGTTTTAGATGTTTCTGTTGCTTCTATGATCTCTTTTTAAATGAAAGGTCAAAAGCAGGAAAACACTGTGATTTTTATTGAAGCTAACTTAATCATTCTTTCTCCCAGAGCAGACTTGTAAAAACCTTGCTGCTTCTTTGCCGAACTTCCCTCAGAGGTAGCTAAACAATATCTAATGAATTTTCAATTATAATGAAATCTGTGTGTGTTGCATGCAGGGAAGTGGTTCGCAATTTCATCACACTACAGGCGAGAATTCCTCCATTACAGCTACTGTATGTAATAACATCTGGGTCCCTTGAGATTCAGTTCATAACAGATACAGCAACAGTTCTTATGAAGTCTGTGTCCACCTCCTGATCACCGGTGCAATTCATCAATTTGCTTTAGTCGACAAAATTCTGCAGTATTTTATATTACCGACTGTATTTTTTTAATATGTATACATTTTCTGAACAGTAGTGGAGCACAATGCTGTTGAAAATCTTATTATTACCAAAACAAATGTGCAAAACGAATACAGAGGGTGAACAAATATGGGGTTTGTTATATGCTCTAAACTGTTACCAGTTAGGTGACTCACTCGGGGGTACTGGAGAATGTGTGCACCCTGTTCCAAAGACTAGTGTTCTTCATGATTCATTGGTGGCATGAAAGGAAAAGAACATTATTTAGGTGGTAATTTTTGCCTGTCCCCTTTTTCTGATGCACTAATTGAATTGATCTCTACATGTTCCCAAATAATTCACTGGCACATAATTTAACCATATAAAATCAGTCTTGTACCAGTCTCCATAAATGGCATAGGTTCCTCACCAATAACCAACTGAAGCAAAGTAATCTGTTAATTTCTTCCACTGTGGGTCATTCTAACACAAATAATTCTCCACAGAATTGCTGGTGCTGTAAAAGGTGATTCAAAGAAAGAAATTTGTCAGAAAAAACTGAAATTAAAATTCCTTTAGGCTAAATTTTGACCAGCTGGTGGTTATTCAAAGCAATCTCATTTGAATCCCATTCTTTTCTAACCTGCAAAACAGTAAATGGAGAAAAGGCAGAATATAAACTTTGGCCCTATTTAAGTTAATTATTACAGAATAATTCTTTCAAATTGATGCATAGCTGAGAAATCAAAACACACCCAGCTTATCATTTTAAACATGAAGAAACATCCAGAAGAATAAGATGTGACAAGGAGGTGACTGAGATAAGAGACATTCTAATGATGAAGATCTGTTTTGAAGCAATACACAATAATATATACTAGCTGTCAGTGTTGAAATTTTAATATAAGCAAGAACTTAGGAATGGCTAAATTGCATATGTATGCAAGGATAAATTCTAAATATTCAAAATGAACATCCATCCTTTCATCCGTTCATTATTGTTGTACTTGTCAGGGATGTGGCCATGTACAGTCTATCCCAGAATCACTGTTTTTTGCATGTTCTTGATTCTACCAGGTTCCCTTGCAGGTTTCCTCCTGCAAGCCAAACATGGCTTAATCATTCACTCTAAATTGTCCATAGCTGGCGCACACACACACATACACGTGTGTGTGTGTGTGTGTGTGTGTGTGTGTGTGTGTGTCTGTCCTGTGATGGACTAGGATAAACTCTCCTCTCCAGGATAAACTTTCCTAGCCTAGATCCCAGGGATTCCAGGACAGGCTGCAACCCTGGCCAGAAATAGTGGTTAAGGCTACTGGATGGATGGACTATGTCATGTTCTTTGTTTACTTCTCAATAGCATTAATAAAAAATACAATGTATTATTAAAGAAGCACTTTGTTCCTGTAATACTACAGTTATGAAGGATGTAGCTCCACCTCTCTGGAGTTTTCATATTGTCCCTGTGTTTGTATGGGTTTCCTCTGGGTGCTCCAGTTTCCACCACAGCCAAAAAACATGGGTTTCAGCTTAACTGGTCCCTCTAAATTGCACATTCCACCATCCTGTGATGGACTGACATCCTATACAAGGTGTTGTTTCCTAGTCTGGTACTCAGTTATTTCACATAGGCGCCAGACCACTGTGACCCTGGCCCAGACAAGCAGTTAATGGATAATGGATGAATGGATGGATGGATGGAATTATAACAACTATGGTTTATTATTTCCATGATGAACATTGATTTTAAGCGCTAATATTTTAGGCATTAATGCTAATGATTAAAACATATATTGATGTATCATACAAGAATTTTTTTAAGCAATTTAAATATTCCATATTTTTAGTTTGTATTTTTTGTATTACTGTTTATGCAACAAAGTTTTCGGCTCACAAATAAGTACAGACAGAAAGAACTAAAAAGAGAAATTAATGAAACTAGATTAAAAAATCTTTCCTTTTTGGATGTGTTAATCTAACGGTATTGTTATTGGAGAAGGTATTCAGAGATATAACTGCTTGAAAAGTACTAATAAAAAAAATCAATCTAATATCATACCAATATCACTGAATAACATCTTTCGTTTTTTTCTCAGCTGATTTCCATAAAACCTGCTTTTTTTTATTGAACTGCTTTCAAATCTGTCTGGGAAAAAAAAAATTATTATTCACTAAAAATATAAAAATAAAAGACCAACTAATTAAGTATGGTAGTACAGGAAAATTTGTGGTTTCTTTAACTTAGCTTTTATAATGAAGTCAGTTTTTCTTTTGCATGGCTTATGAAAGTACTGTACCGAATTTCACTGTTCATCTGAGGACGTACAAATCCAGTTTGAGGATCAAAGTTGATTATTGATTTTAAAGCCCAGAAATAACCCAAAACGACGCAAGCGGAGTTTAACTGAGAGTGTAAAGTTGCTATATGAAACTGCCAGAGTCGGAGCAATACAGAAAGAAACAATAAAAACTTAATCAGCTCAATGGAAATGTACATTTTTCCAAATTGATGTCTCTATGGTTGTTGAATTCAAAGGCTTTAAAACGTTATAGTTTTGTTACATGCAACTCTGTTCAGAAACTCCATCTGCTGTCTGTGGAGTATTACAGTTTTTCAGAGTTTTCAGGGTAAAAAATTATATACAGTTACTGAAGCATAAAGCAATCAGTTTTTTTCCCTTTACATCCTAACTGATATAAGCTGAACATAGCTTCCTAGTATACAAGACCTTGGCTGCAAGTGGACAAAGCACAAAATTGTAAATATATAAAATATAAAATATATTGTATGTAATGTATAAAAAGCTATAATTTTTGGGTGCCTCCCGTGAACATTCGGTTCAGTTTTAAATTCAGGTATATGTGTATTTCTTACATGGCTGCAGTTTGCAGTCTCTCTAATATGCTATGTTTTTGGTTGTGGGTTTGAAGGCTCAGGCCTTGTGGGGTTTGACACTACCAGCAGACATCCCATGTTTGCATGAGAACATGTGAAGAACATGTAAAGCTCACACAATCCAAATACATGTTTCAACTGAACTGGTGACTCAGCTGTCCTTTGAGTTTGCATACATGAATAAACCTGTTTTATTTCGGTATTTGCTGTATAAAGGGGTGAATCTTTATCTGGATTTTTATATAGTATTTGAATTCACAGTGGATAAAGGTGTCACTAAACACTAATAAAAATTATTTTGGAGAAAAGTGCTAAATGGATAAATGCAAATGTACAAATGAATACAAATGTACAGTCTCCTTATTATTTAAACAAAACCCCTTCAAAACGTTGTTTTATAAGAACAATACATGAAGATTATTTTAACCCATTTGTCTCATTTTTGTGCTGGCCAGTTTTCTAGCTTTAAGGTCCCACCCAAAAGAAAAGAAACACAGAGTCATTGTGGGGGGAGGGGTGATGAAAACAGGCACAGACCCTCAGATGTACCGGCTGTGAGCCACCCGCTTTTTGCTGTATGGACAGCAGGTTTCACTGACCAATATAGCAAAGCTGACATGGCTATTCACCTGACTCCACACACAGTCTGTAGGTGTCACTGTTAGTAACAGGGGAGAAGCCTCAGGTGGGTCCCCCAGCAGAGGGAAGAACCTTTGTGGCCTTGCCACAGATGGCACTGCTGGGACTCAAAGCAATACACCACTTACATGATCAATTAAAAATCATTTATACGTTTAATTTGCTGAAAAAAACTTGTTTACAGCAGTTTGGAAAACAAATATTTTCTAACATTTCCTTTTAATTATAATAATATGAGCAATTTCACGTTTGTGTAATAGAGTGATACTTTTTTATTGAAAAGTTTGGAAAAACCTTGCTGAGATCAGTCACTGCAATATTTTGGAGTAAATGTAATTCTGAAGCTGTACTCCTGGAGAAGTCTAATTCCTTCACCAGATGGTGTTGAGTCAAGTAAAATAGTTGCCTCATATCAGTCACTAATGCGGTATCAAGAAGAGTTTGCATTTTTATTGGTTTCCATCTGTTAAGGCAGGGCAAAGGAGTTTTACAAACAATATTTCATAGCTAATATTAATTGCAACAAACTAAACTTGCAGCTGTGTTGAGTTGCACACTCTGTGGACTGTGAACTCTGTACTCACATGCAACCGTGATGAACAGGTGAACTGAAAGCACAGTTATAAATGAATGGAAACCACCTTTACAGGTGTTTTATAGAGTATAAACGTCAGTTAAACAAACAAATATTCCAGATGAACATTATTTCCAACCTGCACCTCCTGAAAACTGGGCTTTTAAGCTTTGTCGTATGACTTTTTTTCCCCCCAAAATACCACGGTAAGTCTGCTCAGTTGAGAACGTGCAGAACAGACAGCAACTGACAACATGTACAGCAGTGAACAGTTAAATGGACGGTCAGCTTGAGTGCTGTCAGTTCACAGCCAAAAACAGCCCCTGAATTACTCCCTTAAACATCCTGGTATACATGGTTAAAGTTATATGTCAGAAATAATAATAATAATAATAATAATAATAATGACCATCAACACACGTCAGCATATTTTCTATAAGATAGGGTAGGATTTATTATTATCTTGGTTTTGTATATAACATCTTCTGTCTGCGCCCTTGATAATAACTGGGAGCAAAGTCTTTTTAAAACTAACTTTAGAGAAATAATCACTCCTATAAAGTGTTCTGCTGTTCAAATGTAATTTCTTTAATGAATTAATTTTTTTTGCATAAAATATTTGTGCATTTCATTCATTGCTTACATGTGTTGTATTTTAACTCTTTACCTATTATAATACCCTTAGAACTAAGTATGTTGTAAAGAATTTTGGATTTATTACTAGGCAGCAGAGTGAATAGTGGCTGGTGACTCACAGCACCTGGACTGTTTGAACTTGGGTTCCTGCTCCATCTGTGTGGTGGTTCCATGTTCTCCTTGTGTCTACATGACTTTTGGCTGTGCCAGTTTACTCCCACAGTGTAAAGACATCTGTTTCAGGTTAACTGGTCATTTAAATTGCCCCTAGTGTGTGCATGTGTGGATGTGTGGTCACCGTGTGATGGATTGCTATTCTAACCGGATGTAATTTCACAGCCTGATGGGTGATTCCAGGATAGGTTCCGGACCACGACAGCCTTGATCAGGATAAAGCAATGGATGCACTCGGTGATTTATTACCTTGATAATAAGTACTGCATCTGCCCCATTTCAATTCCTCCATCTCCATCTCTGTTAGATGCACCAAACAATATTTCAGGCAGCTGACAATCCTCAGTGCTTCTTAAAAAAATCTTCATATGCAAAACAACTTTTGTTAGTCTGCATTAAGATGGGGCCCCTGCTAATATGCCACTGCTTTCATTATACACCTGCACAAGAAAATTAGTTCTCTGTTTTGATGAGGGACCTTCTGAGTGAAAACCACTCTGCTTGATAATAATATGCCAAGATCCCAACGTTACCTACAGGGGGAATCCAACTTAATTACGTACTGTCCACTGTAAACCGTCAGTAACATTTTCAATTAAATATTAAGTAGATGAGAACAGTCATCTTTAAAGGCTTAAACTAAATGCCCCCTAAGGATGTTTAAGTCGTTTAATTCTTATGGTATAAAAAAGGTCATCAGCTGGTGTTATCGCTTTAACTACAATTAAAGTGTGCTAATTCACTGAGACAACTGAAATATCTTTTTTATTCGGAGATTAGTCCTAAATGGGTTTCGTTTTCAACAGCAGTTACTCTCCTAATGTCAAAACCTTTCCATCACATGTCCAGCAGTTAAAGTTTTCCAGCTCCAGCAGCATTTAGATACACCATTTTCAAAGCAGCTGGACAAATGTACAATCGCCATTCATGGCATCACATTATCTATCCATTTAGCAGTAATGGAAATATAATTACAAATGTTCTTTACATCACATCAGTGCAGAGGTTGATAAAAAATTATAGCCTTTTCAAAAGTTCAGCTAGATATTTATCTGTTGTTTGGTAAATTCTAACAATGGATTAATTTCTCATTTCAGTAGACAGGCAACAGTTTTCACCCAGCTAAATCTCCTAACAATTTAACTAATAGTGAAATACTCCATGGAAAATATAAATTGCTAATTGCTTTTGATTCTAATATTTGATTAGTGGACCAACAGTGGGAAAATGAATTCAACCCAGAAACATAAAAGAGGCAATTAGTGTATTTGGACAATGGAATGGTGGTCTGGGAGTACATGGGCATTCTTTGTTGTTTTTTTAGTTAAAAATAATCCAGAAATGAAACACTATAGGGGTTTGAAAAGGATGTGAATTGAGATTAGTGCAGTAAAAAAAACTAATGGTATCAGAACAAACAAAATAATTTGTAGGAATTTATCACATTTCAGACTTTTCACAATGGTCAGGTGCTGACGTCTGATGCTACGCTGAGAAAATGTTTTCTTTCTAGACAGAGTGTGAAGAATTATATACTGTATTTACTAGCTGAGTTTTATTTGCCAGTGCTGGGGCTAGAAAGTGGAAAGGTGGGAGGAGAAAAAGTGACCATGGGTTATTCGTCACCAAACTGTACGTGACAACTGCACTGGTTTGTAGGACAAGAAGAGCCATGGCTGTGGCTTTCTGAGGTTCCAGCGCTTTATCTGAAACTCGTAGGTCAAGACAGGTCTGTGCTCAGTATCTTGCTCAAGAGGAAAAGTCATCTTCTTGTGGACAGTGAGGATTTAAATAGGGATATCATGGCAATTATGTAATAAAAATTGCACGATCCAAATTATTTATCACTAAACCTAGTACATAAGTATTGTTAGTATTGTACACAGCTGCACCTCAGTGGATGAAGTGCCCCATTTGTTGTTCCACTGACATATTAGCTGAGAATTAAGTTTCAGAGGTTACGAATGTGTCTGTCTGTGTGTGTGCATGCGTGTATGTGTGTGTGTGTGTGTGTGTGTGTGTGTGTGTGTGCACGCGCGGACGTGTGTATGTGTGTGAACCTCACTTTCTGTATTGAAACAAAAAGAGACAAAAAGGTAATATATGTCACCAAGCTTTATTACTATTAAACTGATTTCATTTTGCCCACAAGGTGCATGTCTGTGCCACGTGTGTGTCCTCTGAGCAGATCAAGCACACACTAATGTACATTACCATCGTGGTTGTGCCATTCGGTCAGCGTAACTTATGATGCAACCAAATGCTGCATGTGACGTCAGTAGGTGTGCCTTTCCAAGCTTCATTTCAAAGACAGAATGCTACATTTTCTAAAGAGTATGTCACTTTTTTGGAGCTTAACCATTTTGAATATGTAACAAACTTAGTTGGGCTGAGAAGTACCACTTTGACAAAGTTCATGTCTGTGGCTTGAAAAACAGAGACTGAGCTTAATAGATACAGAGATTCCATAGCCAGAATCAACTCACTCAGTCCAGAGGTATGGTGGGTATGGTGGTCTCAGAAAGCCTATGGCGGTGTAGTCCAAGAATGAAACATTGGGCTATTGTACAGCACTCACATATACAATGCAAATTCAGTAATTCAAGTCAATGCAAAGTCTTTTGACTGTGTGAGGAAGCCCAGGGAGAATATGAAAACTCCCCACAGATAGTGCTCGGTTCCATACCTAGACCTAAGGTTCCAGCTTGACCCACATATGTTCTTGACTTTCATGATGAATGTAATGTTTATTTTTTTAAAGGTGTTGCTTAAAGTAAAGGAAGAATTGTGTTGACATTCAAGAGACCTGAACACAAAATATATAATTTAGCATGGATCCATAGAAACATTGTAAGTGCTGGCTCACCCAGCACAAGTGGATTTCTACTGTGGGAGACATGCACTGCCACACACACCCAAAAGCTATGGGCAGCACTGAAAAAAAAGATTTTTGGTATATAGGCTAACAGCAACACCTACATATAACAAACAAATGTACTGCCAAAGGTTTCTTAGCTGTCACTTTCATACATTTCCAGTAATGCACAAGGAAATCATTTAGGAACATTAATCATGTTGCTTTTGTCACATTTTAGAGGTGGAAAAAAATGAAGGCATTTCTTTTTTTTGGTTCTGGAGTGGTGTGATTTCCAAATGATGCCTTGAAATCTCACCCTTGGGTAAAATTTTTTGTTCCTGCCTTAAAATGTTCTTAATAAAGGTTAAAAGAATTGTCCATTTCAAACATGAAGCAACATAATTTGCTCCCAAGCAGGTGGTTAAACCTGTTTGGGCAAAAAATGTAGACATTTTTTATCTGTAATGAAAAGCCAGGTAGAACGAGGCCTTTGAGGCCTGTTACATGTCTCACATACAAATGTGAATGTCATCATATTCATTCATATAATATTCATTCACATAATCCATTTTGAAGAATCCCCCCAACCCAAATTCAGTATCTCACAATTAAAGAATGTTATGTGCAGATTTAATTAACTTTGGTTGTTTCAGTAATGATGAATGTCAGTCTTCATGAATATTAGTCACCCTATAACATCTGCCCTGAATGAACCTGGGACAGATGTTATGGGGTGACTAATATGAAAGTATTAAGAGACATTGATCGCTCACCCAAAATGAACAGCAAAACGGAAGCAAAACTTTGGTCTGTTTCTATAAAGATTTGATGATGCCCTCCACAAATTATAATAAGTTTATTTTGCCCTTGACACAGATAGCCATTTACTATATATTAACAATTCTGATTACAGCATTTCTCTTGCTTGCTTTTATAATTTACGATGCTAAACCGTGTTGAACACGCATCAAAAAATGTATGAAATTCACCGTGCTAAACCTATTAGGGTCAATGTTGGAAAAGAAAAGAGTGTAAAAAATAGTTTATCACCACAGTGCAGGTGTTAGTGTTAGCCTCAGCCTCCTGGGGGGACAGAAATCTTGCTCACATATTCAGCAGAATCCCTGTTCTAGGCGGGCATCCAACAATTACTTAATATGCATAGCTAAAAATTACTTTGCAGCAACATGAGTGTAATTAGAATTTAAGGCATCTGTGCCTAAATGATTGAAAGAGAAATACAATAACGCTTAAGCATCCGTCACAGCTAATATTACACTATCATTAATTGGCCATTTTTACAGGTAGTGGATTACATGGCATTGATATATACTTTTTATTACACGATATAAGATTAGCCCATCAACTACCCTAAGGGTTCTGTCCAGTAGTGGTTTTAGTAGCTCCTACAAAAGACAAGCAGTGAGGAAAAGGAGGCTGTTCTTCAGTTAGCTGAAGCTTTAACGGTTATTAACCCTTTTAATATTTAGAGTCATTTGCTTTCTGAGCTAGGTACAAATAATGATGAGTAATTGTAAAGGGTCTTAGAGAAATCACATTTAACTTTACCCAAGACAATTTGTCTTTGAAGTAAAACTGTATTCATTTAACCACTGCTTTTTTCATTTAAAAGAAAAATATGAGAGGCAAAAGTAAAAAATGGAGAGGTACAAAAACAGTTCTGATCATTTGTGTTGGCTGAGGGTCAATCTACTCTCATCCCAAATTTTGAAGTTAATAATATATCTTTTTAGAGGGTAAATGGGTCAATGGTGGTTAAAGGTGCTTTAGAGGTGCAAATGTAGGACTTTTTCAAGCGGGAATAAAGGCTTCTCCCATTAAAAATATATGTGAAAACCTCTTTACCGTGAAAGCTGAGTACGTTGTTATTGCTGCCAGAAAATCCTCTTAAAGTTTAACAAATCTGAGGTTTTGGTTGGTTCTGGTTTAGTTTTGTTAATCAGTATACAAGAAAAACACATTGGTTTTGCAGCTTTTAAACTTCTTAAAAAAATATATTCTTCATCAATTTAATTGGCTCAGTGAATAATTATACATCAAGTTCAAATTAGAGGTCAACTTTCTTTGAACTATGATAAATTGTGCTTTGTGGTGTCTTTGGCATTTTAAAAAATATCAGACAAAATGAAAATATGAAAACAAATTTGTTGTGGATATAAAAAGACTAAAGAAACTGTTGTAGACAATGATTTATTTTTACAATTTAGCATATTTTTTTCATATGTTAATTTATGTATAACAAGAGAAAATATTTTGTATTAATGAAAGTAGCTGGAAAAACAGATGGGCCTCTAAAATTAAATGTTACCAGTGACAGAAAGAACTTCAGACGTCAGCAGTATTTATCTTGAGGATGCAATGCCACTGCTGAGCTTCAACTAACAGCAGCAATTTGCTACCTCTGGAAATAAAATTATAAAATCACTGCTGATTTGGTCAGATGTGAAACATCAGATGACAGTGAACTTTAGATGAGTTTGATCTCTTAAATTGACCCATAGGTCATATTTTGTCTTTTAAAACACTGCAATCATCATTATTCATTCTGATTTTAAGGATATTTTACTATATATTTTGTGTCATAAACATTTCATTAAAATCTTATTTTGCCTGCTGGCTTGATGATATTTTGCCTTGATATACAGTGGATTAGTAATCTATTACCCATCCATCCATCCATCCATCCATCCATTCATCTATCCGTTATCATTAACCACTTGAGCAGTCGCTGTGGTCCAGATCCTATTCCAGAATCATTGGGTGTGAGGTTATGAAATGCCCCAGAATGAGATGCCGGTTTATCACACTGTGGCTGCAGAGGCACAAACTAAGCAATTTACAGTAACCAATTAACCAGAAAGACGTATCTTTGGACTATGGAAAGAAACTAGGGCACCCTTAGGAAACCCCTGCAGACATGGGGAGAAACTGCAAACTCCACTTAGCTTGAGGAGAACTGAAGCTCACGCTTGACTCAGCCAGGTGCTACAAGGCAGCGGTGCTACTTGCTGAACTACTCTGCTATTATTCAAGTTTAATTTGGTCTTAAATATTCTTATAAAAAAGTTATTTATTAACAATTGTAAACACTCTAAATAAAGCTTAAATCACAACTTAATATCAGAGAACATAATTAATCATCATTAAAATACTGACTTCAACATACAGTAGGTTAAGTTATAAGCATTTTTTTACTGTCTGATGATTATTAACTAAGCATGTATTGGTGAGACAGAGGTGTTTTGATATATTATTTTCCTAATCTTATCGTGAAATATTCGTATTTGCTTTTATCCACACAGAAAATATAATGATGGGATAAATACAACAAAATATATACTTTTAATGTATACCGCATCTGTACAGATGTGTTTGTACTGCAGTTCTTAAGTTGACTGAAAGGCTGGTCAGTTGTTCTGCACAAATGGAGGGAATAGAAACCAATCTCCCTATGGTTCACAAAATTACATTTTGAAAGCTCTGCATAATACTAGCAAAATGTAAACTGACTTGTGGCTGATTGGTTTGGGAGATGGTGGGGGTAGTGGGAGGTAGGGGTTTACGTGATAAGCCACAGTTCTGACTTCAAAGATTCTCTTGGGAAGACTAAAATAGGGAAATTTTACCGACTCTTATTCTTTTTCAAGTTCAGTTAAGCAACAACCAGTATTTTAAATAAGATACAAAACACAGAAACACTTTTATTCTTCTCCCCTCATTATTTTTCATTTTGACCCTTACCTAGAGCTTTTCACAAAGATTCATTACCATATCCCTCTGAAATAAGCAGACTTTGCATAATTAATATTTCTTTGCAATTATTGACTAATGAATATTTTACGGAATTCATTATATATTGTGATCATTTGTTATATCTGTTCTAAAATGTGTTCAGAATTTTTTTTTAAAATAAATACACTTGAATTTATAGCTTTTGCATAGCTGGAATGATTCTCATTGCAAAGGTTATGTTGTAACTAAGCAAAACAGTGATTAATGTAATTATACAAACCAGTTTACACTGCGTTTTGGATTTCCATATTTTCTCAACAGCCATATATGGAGAAACTATTATGCTGTCTTCTGTGTCGCAGATTTAAATGTGAGGTACTGTACATGCACACCTGCTGAAAACAGAAATGTAAACTTTAAGGTTAGGCTAAAAAAAATTTTTAAATTGTTTACTGATAAAAATAAGTATTTTTGATTTGTATACAGACATGTTTGAATGATCTAGGGGTTTGTCACCTGAATTATGGTATATGTCCTTTTAAATCTATGTGGGGTAAGTTTTAAGATAATGAGTAGTCTATATACTGTGGGGTACAACCTGAATGGGAGGACAGGTTATTGCAGGGCAGACACATGAAGTCACACACTCAGCAAATTAGCCACCAATTCTCCTGCAACATTTATCTTTGATCCGTGAAAAGAAACCAGATGTATTTCTTTTAATATCTGTTATACATGCACCACATGCTAAATAAAGTTACTGCGCATTCTGCTCCCTCAGGAAGGTAATTGGTGGGAAGGCAGATAGCAGAAGAAGTTAAGGACACAGGTTTGTGACCTGCAGTTTCCTGAACATCATCCTATGCTCTGCTGATGCTTTAATTCACCTTCCTTTATTGTTTTAGAAGAACTATCCAGATCCTGAATAGTTTAAAGTGTCCTTTAGACACTTTATGTGAAAGTGAAGCTGAGCAACAAATCTGATCTTTTCTATTTCTCTGTCTACTAAATAGTACTTTTTAAAAACTTTGTGCAGGCCGTGATTTATGCATGCATTATGTTTGTGTATATTATGTGTAGTTTGTGCTACACTTCAACTCTTTTGTCTCAAACTGTTAACAAAACTTCCATTATACTGTTATTTCAATATTTAAACAGTAAAGAAAGAAATGTATGCAAACTGAAGAACTGTCTGAATTGGCTAAAATCTTGAACTTAAATTTAATAAAACAATATTTTAGAGCAAACAAAGACCATAGCAGACCTTTAGTGAAGAAATATTACCAAATAGAAGCTAAGTGTAAGATACTATAAGGCAAAATAAAAGTTGAATTAATGAAGGCTCTCTAATGTATACTTAAGCAAAGAAAAGCAATCGCATCCAGTAAATCCACAATCATCTAATGGATATAGTCTAAAATCTAAGAGTGATGCACAATGGAAGGAGGTTGGTGTTTCTTGTAAATGGCTTATAGAGCTTTAGTAAATTTGCAAAAGGTAACAAAACTCTTCACCAACAAGCTGAATGACAGACTGGAACCCTTAACAGGTTTTATTAATGCATTTACTATTAGTAAATACATGAACGTAGTGTAAAGCAACTTACGAATGGTTAGCAGTGGGGCCTGTGCTTGGGAACAGTAGTGGTGAGGCAGACAGTCTCGGAATTTTAGTTGCAGAAGATGAAGAATTTATTCTAGTTGGCAGCCACTGATCAAAAGGTTTGTTCAATAACAATGCATAAGAGAGCAGGAGTTAAAATTCTGAGGGCTATTCTGGCTGTCTTTGGACATGAAAAACTTCATATACTAACTCAGAGTTTCGATTCAACTACTTAGGTCATCTGAAACATTTCAGAAACGAGTGAATGTTAAAGCACTCTTTCTTTTATGCTTTTATGATTTTAAAACTGTTTTGGAAATCCTAGTTTCAGAACAGATACATTGTTGGTTTTACAGTCCAATGCCATTGGCAGATTACAGACCCCTTTAACTTGGATATAGAGTGCCTTCAAGGAAGGCCACTTACCATTGCCTAATAATTTATCATTAAAAAAAATATTAAAAGTACATTTTGAACTAAGCCATACTAAGAAACTTGAACTTGTCATACTAAGAAATCTAACACCAGTACTTGCAGCAAGCACTTCATGAGGATACTATGCATGGTAGAAGACAATGTGAGCAAATAAAATAGAAATATAAAGATTATTTGCAATACTGACCTGATGTAGTCAGATAAATATCAATCCAGCTGCATGACAGAAAAGTAAAGCAAGGGGTGGGAATGACAAACAGCAGAGCACAAACAATGATTACATTTTTGGTCTGTATAGCTAGGAAACACATGCCATCAGCTGTAGATTTCCACATAGCAAACCACCTAACTGGTTGATACAGAATCTAGTGAGACTCTAAGACCATACATGACACGCAATGGATTGAGCATGAGGGTAGGAATTAGTAATATGCAAAACTTTGTCTTGGAGGGCACTGTTGCCCAGCGTGCATGAGGAATATAGGCAGTAAACTCTGACAAAAACTGTGACAGTGGCAGACAGGTCAGAAAAAGAACCGTCTGTTTTGCTGGGATAGTGTGTGTTGTGAGTTAGAAAGGTGTTTGTGAAATACTCCCACCTGTTGGCAGTCGTTGGTACTGCAGGTCGCATTAATTTCGTTAACGTTCCTTTGATTCCCTTTTGTTTGATGATGTCTTCTATTAGCTTCTTCTGAAAGGACATGTAGTTGTGCGTGAAGTTCAAGTTATCAGTTAAATCCAGTCTTTTCAAGCCCATCAAATCATCACTGATATATGTGCGCATCTTGTGTTTACTTCATTATAAGATGTAATACCTCTAATTGATTACAAATTTTGATATATATATTATGCAGCATTAAGTCTGATGTGTGCCATATGCCAGCTAATTTTTTCATGGGTGTAATATTACTTTATTGTTATTCTTATTGTTTATGTGTCACCTATGTCTTTCATAAGTTAATATATTAATATTATTCTTTCTAGTATTGTTCTTTTTCTTATTATTGCTTCCTTAAACAAGTTAACCAAACTTCTATGGTGTGTTGAAAAGGGAATGAGTTTTAGCTGCCTGTCAGGTTATACACAAAGTATAGGGAAGATGGAACAGTAAAATGGAGGCTTAAGGGAGATGGAACAGTAAAACGGCGGCTTAACACAAAGCTGATAACCAGCAGCATGGAATAGAAAAAACTCATCTGATGTCTCGGGGCAGTAATAGCCATTAAAATCAACAGCAAACACAACTAATACGTAATGTAGGGTTCCCTGAAGACTAGGTCCTGAGCCTCGTGTTCATCTAGACACTCATGCAGGTCCTCTACAGACACAGCTGCAGCACGGGTACATGCCAAGAGAGAAGCAGCTAAAGCAGAAACAGCGTTTGCAGAGAAGGAAATGCAGATTAAAATAGAGAAGGCACGTTTGGAAGCTTCACTAGAAGCACTGAATTTACAGAAAACCACTGCAGCAGCAATAGCAAAAGACAAACGCCTTAGTGGAAGCCGTGGAGAACAACAGTGGAAAACTCTGCTAAAAACTTAGCAGTCATCCAGACTCACAGCCTGAAAACCCTGGCACTGCACCAGAGAATATATACAACAACATTTAAAGCAGCATAACAACCCACAGTCATCACTGGGACTAGAGGCTGGATCTATATATTACATTCAGCAGTCGCCTTTGCCACAGTAACAAATGGACAGAACACTCCCTAAGTCTTCTCAGCAGTATAACATCACTGCAGAACAGTTGTCAGACACAAGAAACTCTCTAAGACACAACCCCTTTACCCACTATCATGATGTACATCAGTCTGTCCTGCCCTCTCTTCATAGTAAAAATCCAACCACAAAGGAGGAGCACCACAGCAACCCCAAAAGCCAAAAATTGCATCTGATGTTCATAACCATCCAGCTGCATCATCTTTATCCATTCGCCACAAAGCTGGTGCAAGGTGCACAAAAACAAGTCAGTGTGAAAACATGACTAACTTTGTAAGGGCTCCTATAGTTTGATGATCGCTTTGAGAACTATAGAGCCAGGTAAGCATCATTCGTAAACACTGTCATAGACTTACTACTAACATAAAAGGAAGAGATTGACCTTTTAGTGAAGTGGCTGGGCTGTGAGTCAACGGAGCTCATGAAACACATAAGGGGCTGTGCATGGGGGGCTGTGCATGTGAATGACCCTAAGAGAGGACATATAACAGCATGGCAGGAACTTGATGAGTGCCAAGGGGCTCTAGAGATTATTGAAAATATGCTGTGGAAGACTGGACAGCTTTGGTAAACTCTCCGATGAAGACCACTGGAGGCTCAGAGAATTGGGCAAACTACTAATAGAACCTGAAACTGCAAAAGCAGACAGTGATATCCAAGAATCACTTATTTTGAGACAGTTTGAGGATTAAGCAGGATTGTGCAAAAACCTCTCTTTGCACCTTAAAAGGGATGTATGTCACAGGGATCTAAATATAAAAAGAACATTATGTGACTTTCCCACCATTCACTTTCTTTGTGTGCTTTGTCTGCCAGCAAGCAGGGATGTGCAATGATCAAGTTTCATCATACCTCCTTCTACTTCTGACTTCCCTAAGACAGAGAGGACCTCTTCCAAGTATGTCAACCAGAGATCATCTCTTTCAGTACACAAGACACAAATTCCTTCAGCTACTGTCTCACCAGTGGACACTACATGCACAAAGGCCGTGGCACCATCATATTTTTGCCTTGTACACAAAAAACCTAATCCTCTGCATAAGTGTTGTGGTTTTAGGGAAAAGTACTTTGAGGAGAGAAAAGTCTGAGACTAAATGATATCTGTTTCCACTGATGTGTACACTTAACATCTTGCTAAAACCTGTGAAAAGACAATTAGATGTATGGGCTTCGATGAAAGCTTCTGCGCTGACGGATGAGCATGATGGGGAGAAAAACTCCAGGGAGTCAGTAGCAATGACAAAGTGTACAGAGGTCTGTGATAAAGAATTCAAGGGAAGGTCTTGTTCAAAGATTTGTTAGGTTTGGTTTACCCTGTGGAGAGAAAGGGAATTGAACTGTACACTATTTGCGATGACCAAAGCAATTGGTCGCTAGCCAGGTCAGAATTTTTCAATATTTTATACTGACTCAAGATATGTACAGATTTGGTCGACACTATGGGAAGAAGAGCACAGAGCTTCCAAGTAGAATCAACTGATGGACAGGTTAGTGTTCCACTACCCACTCTCCTAGAGTACAACAACATACCTGATGACTGGACAGAGAATCTCACTCCTGAAGTCATCGTTCACAATCCACATCTAAAATCACTGGCAGGATAATTTCCCAAGCTCCATGCTAATGTTTCCATTCCCGTGCTGCTTGGCAGGGATATCATAAGGATCCACAAAATGTGAAAGCAGAAAAATTGACCTCATTATTGTCCTTGTGTTCAAAAGCTAGACCTAGGGTGGATAGCATGTGTCTAGGAAGTATATACAAGCCAGACGTGAACAACCTTTATTGTACCCCATTAGCCTGGAGAATGGTAGAAAATCCATCTTCAGATCATGTTCCGATCATTCTACAAGTTTTCAGCCTGTGCCACATGCAGAGGCATACCTGCGTGGAAACAGAAGATCACTTGGGTCGGCTATATATGGCCTCAGACATGCTCCACTACAGGAAGAAAAAGATTTCTGCACAAACACAAAACAGATTATTGAAAGGGAGTTCTATGTTGATGGTGGGTTGAAGACAGTACCCACGGCTGCTGCTGTCATGGATCTTCTGAAGAGCACAAAAGACATTTTAGCATGTTAAAATCTTCAGCTGGATAAGATGCAAACAACAGAGAAGTTATGGAGGCATTTCCATCTGAGGATTATGCCAGTGACTTAAAAGATCTTGACTTTAGCACAGATGATCTGTCTGTACAGTGTGGTCTAGGAAACAGTTGCAATCTGAAGGATGATATGTTCAGATTTCAGGTGTCCACTAAAAAAACCCTTCGTGTGTCGTGGAGTTCTGTCAACAGTAAACAGCTTATACAGTTCCTTAGGGCATGCAATCTAGTTGCATTAAGAGAAGAGGCCTCACTTTGAGACCTCACAGGAGACTTCCAGTACTGGGATGCACTACTACCTCCAGAGAAAAGGCATTTGTGGGAAACATGGAGAGGTTCCCTTCAGGAACTTCAGAATCTTTATATCCCACAACCTTATGCAGAAGTCTCCTATTCTTAAGCCAAACATACAGAGCTCTGAGTTTTCTTGGATGCTTCTATAATTTATAAAGACAACAGCTGCAGTTGCTTACCCTGAAGATCTTGGACTTAGATTGATAGTATCTCCCAGGCCTTATGTTACACAAAGCAAAATTAGGTCCTCATGCAGATCTCACTGTTCTACAGCTAGAGCTTTATGCTAGTGTACTGACTATGGAAATAGAGGAAAGTGTCACTGCAGAGATGACTCTACAGACAGATGTAGTCAACTTCTTATAGATAGTATTGTAGTAATATGAAACATTTTCAATGACAGGAGAAGATTCTATGTCTTTGTCAGCAACAGAGTTAATTGAATATGAAGGTACTCTCTTCCAAACAATGGCATTATGTGCCCACTGAGAAACATCCAGCAGATTGCCCTCCAAGATTTTTCTTGGCAACATACCTCAACAAAACACCACTGGGCCAACATTTCTAGTTCAGCCAGATCAATTTACTGAAGCATCCAAACCCTTTGATCTTGTGAACCCAGAACAAGATGAGGTGGTTTCTCCCCAAGTAGTTGCACTTCAGCTACGAAAGACTATTTGCTCGGATCCAACACCTTGAGCATTTCTGCAGCTGGGAGTTTTTGATTCGCACCATTGTGCATTGCTCACTTTTTTGAAAAGAACCATGACAATTTCACAGGACACTGCCAAAGCTGACACCAGTGCGGCATGTCAAACACAGCACAGTCCTGCACAAAAGCTAAAAATGTTACCATTAGAGCTGCGCAAGAAAGATTCACAAAAGGGCTCCTGTGCATCAGAGAAAAGAAAAGCATTCCAAGAGACAGTTCTCTCAAGATGCTAAGTCCCTTCATTGGTAAAGATAATCTAATGAGAGTTGGAGGCTGCCTCAGTGATGCAAATGTTGGATGGATTAAAAAAGACCATTCGTTATGCCTGATCACCATAACGTTGCGATCCTGGTCAACATCGAGGGTATCACTTCACAGAAGGTACTATCTTTATGTCAGTTCTTTGAATTCTGGGATGTGAGCAGTCTTATATTCCATATTGTCTTATATTGTGTTACATGCTACAAACTCTGTAGCAACTGTGAAGTGCTGAAGATAGTTGACTTACCTGGCTACAGACTTAGCATAGAGCCACTTTTTACTCATGTTAGCCTAGATGTGTTTGGACCTTAGTCAGTATCTTCATGCAACACACACGGTGGTCACATAAACAGTAAGAGGCGGGCACTTTTCTTCACATGTCTGAGCATCAAAGCCATTCATATTGAAGTGATAGAATCCATGGACACCTCAAGTTTTATAAATGTCTTGATGTTCAGGATGTTTTTCACCATCTGGCCAGTTAAAGTTACTAGGGCCAGTTGGGGAACAAACTTCACCAGAACTTATTGCAAATTGAAGATTCCTTCTAACCTAGATCCCAAAATAGTGGAGAGGTTTCTTTTAGAACACAGCTGCTGTTCAAGCTTCAGTCCAGCTCACTCTTCTCACATGGGGGGAGCATGAGAAAGGATGATTAGAGTTGCACAGACAATACTGGACTTCATGTTTTTGCAGTTAGGATCATCCAAACTCATTCATGAAGCACTCAGAACATTCATTGTTGAGGTAACAGCGATTCTGGATTCTAGACCCTTCGTACTGGTCTCAGCCGATCCTGAAGATACTCACTCCTGCCACACTACTTTCACAGAAGTTTGGACCTTGTCTTGTAGCTGCAGAGGCATTCATGTGTAAAGACCTTTACAAGCTTCAGTGGAGGCAGGTTCAGAGCCTTTGGACAACATGGCACAAACAATATCTGGCTACACATCAGACAAGTGAGAAGAGACAGTATGACAAACCAAACATCATGCCAGGTACTGTTGGGTTTGTGAACAACTACCAGACTATACGCAGAGAGTGGCTTATGGGACGTGTCACCAAAGTCTTTCCTGGTAAAGATAGAAGAGTCTGCAAAGTGGAAATGAAAGTCTTCAAACAAGACAGTGAAGTTTCTAATCAGGCCATTAATTGATATTGTACTGCTCTTGTCTCCTGGAAACTAGACAATGTAAATATTCTTAAAATTGTGATCTTTACCGATACCAGGCAGGGAGTGTATTGAGAGTTAAAAAGGTGTCTATGAAATACACCCACCTGTTGTAATTCATTGGTATTGCAAGTCACATTAACTACGCAAATGTTCTTTTCATAGGCCTTAAATAGTCCGATGACGTCTCCTGAGCATCTCCTGTAAGAATGCGTAACTGTGCAAGTCCAGTGCAATTCGGTGCAATCTTCTATCTTTTCAAGCTCGTCAAAGCATTACTGATATCTTCTATATATCTTATGTGTTTACTTCATTGTATGATGTAATATTTCCAGTCGAAACAGATTTTGATATAAATATTTGGCAGCATTAAGTCTGATGTGTGCTGTACGGTAAGTGAGAGCTCATATCAGTGACTGTAATGTTACTTTCTTCATGTGTCACCCATGTCTTTTGTTGATATTATTGATATATTTTCGGTAACAGATTTGCCTTTTTACGTTTGCTGTATCAAAGAAGTTAACGGAACAGCTACAGTGTGTCAAATAGGGAATGAGTATAAGCTTCCTGTCAATTCATACACGAAGTATGAGGAGGGGGACAGGTCATCGTGTGTAAAATGATGTAACTTTTTAATATTCTGACTTTCTGGAAGGAAACTATATGATTCAGGTTAGATCTAATTTGTTTAATAGCAACATCATCCACTACTAAATGGAATGATTATTCATGTTCTCTAATTGGACTTGTAAATGTGTGGGATAAACAACCAGCAGTCCTGAATTATAGTGACACCAGATTGACGATAAAAACGGACACTGGACACGGGACTCAAAAGTTACCGCTATACTAAAACGACCACATCTGTATAAATTTTGTCGTAGACTATGAGCAGTCAAAGGTTGAGTGCTGTGTGCTGAAGTGACCCATCTGCTTTCTTCGGCAACAGTTGTAATAAACCTTTTTAGGACCACTTGAAGCCATGATAAATAAGGACGGCAATAAAGTTGCTTTTCTGTACTTTTACAGGCTTCTTAAACAGGCTTCTGAGGAGGTATTGGGTGAGGAGGAGGAAATACATCTATTTACATCCTTCTCTGTCAAAGCTGTAAAATTGTTTAGTGCTGATGGGCGCTGTGCCTGTTTTCAACTGAACTATTTGCCATGCTTTAGGGCAAAAATGTAAGTAACTTATATGGCAGCTTGTCATTTAGTTTGCTGTGTTCGCTTCCTCTTTGGAGAAGCGCAGCAAGCGCAGGGGGCCGAAGGCTCACCGAGATGCTGCATCTTGGAAGGGCGAGACAATACAAGTGTCTGGTGTGGCTCTCAACTGTCGGATGTTGACTCGGAAGGTGGCAGCCTTTACAAACACACTCCGAGCATGAGACATGCAAAGTAGATGTAAGAACACAGCAGCAGGGTCTTCTGGCTGCCGGGCATCCTTGATGGAGATCATCAGATATGTCATGGTGGCTGATATCAACTCTGTTTTGGCTTTTGAATTAATACAAGTAGTTTGTGGCTTTCAGTGAGATGTATTATTTTCAATGTATGAACTTAAATTGCTTTAGCTGTTTCACTTTCTCCATTTGCATAGAGTGTTCCATATGCATTTTATTATAATCTCTCTTGCAGCCCATTAGAAAGAGAACATTTTTAGGCTTAATGGATACATATATGTGATGTACAGTAACAAGTACCAGGGTTCTTATGACAACCATGTTAATTGTTTTAAATGTGTATTATTATGCATTTCTACTGTGCATCCAGTTTTGTGCCCGTCAAAAATGGCCATTTAATACTACATTACTCTTTCCAAGGAAGTTGGTGTAAGAACATTATATGGCAACTGGGAGCAATTATGTTTGATCTTTTTGATTTGCAAATCTCATGGATCTCAGACATGTAAGCTGCATCTTTTCGTGGAGGAAGAGCTATTAAATCAGCAAGAAATTGTGGCTTAGGGTAGAAGGATTATATCCCATCTTTCTGCCCATTTGTTTTCAGGATCCACTTAACCAGGGCAGGACTGCAGCGGGATCCAGACCCAGTTCCAGGACGGAATTGCAGGATGGACTACGGGCTACACCCTGGATTGGAAGATAGGTTATCACAAGGCAGTCAGATGCAGTCACACTGTTTATCTTCCACACTCATCTGTGGGAAGAAACCAGAACACATGGAGGAAACCGACACCCTGGGAACCGTGAGGCACCAGTGCTACCTGCTACAGCACCATGGACCATGATAGACATTCCAGCATATAACACAGTGCGCAAATGTTTGAGTCTTTACAGAGTTAAATTTCGTGAGTGAGCTGTAGTTAAGAGTGGTACAGTATACCTCCGTACCATCACTTACATGATGTATAACTTTTACAACTGTACTTTAAGATGTGAGTAAGGAGTAAACTCAACTTAGCTGACATTATCTCCCAGCAAGCCCTTGCTTGGCTTTCAGCACAGTGGCATGCAGATGTACCACAGCTCCTGAACTGCTATATCAGTAGGTTAGCTGCAAATGTGGCCAAAAAGGTGTGGTTGTTTACCTGCTCTCCTTGCATTTGCAACCGAAATAAAAGAAATGGTAAACCTCTTCCGTAGCCTCCCTTACCAAGAAACCCAGTTAAAACAGATTTTGATATATATATTTTGCGGCGTCTGTCTGATGTGTGCCGTACGCCAGCTAAATTTTTCATGGATTTAGTATTACTTTGTTTACGTGTCACCCATGTCTTTCATCAGTTAGATGTATTATGTTCTGTTACAGATTTGCCTTTTTATGTTTGCTTTATAACAAGTTAATGGGAACATCTACAGTGCGTCGAATAGGCACTAGATGAGGATAGATCATTGTGTGTAAAATGACGCAACATTTTAATTTTCTGACTTTCTAGAAGAAAACTATATGATTCAAATGAAAGAAGGAAGCGATAAACCACTCCAGTATCCTCCCTTACCAAGAAAACCATGCAAGTGGTTTTCATTAGTTGAATTTGCCTTGGGCCTAATAACACACTAAAATAACAATAACCCTTACAGACGATTATGTACAGCAAAATGGTCGTTTAGTTAATGACCTTTAAACGTACAGTATGTACTTCATGATATGAATGTTTGGTTAAATGCTATAATAACTTTTCTGATATTTTTCTAATAATCTCTTGAAGGACTATTAAGCACTTTGAATGTGGTTATAAAGCAAGCACCTTTCTGCCTAACGTCTCCAGCAGGTAGTTTGGAAAAATAAATGCAACATAATTATCCAGGCTATTTTAGGATTTACTTATATAAGAAATTGCCTAAAATGACTAATTAGCAGGCTTATTAACAAGATCATAACAAATGAGGATCATCCTCCAGGTAATTAATGAGGTTTTTGAAACATTCTATCACCCATCTTCACTCCTCCGATTACCTCCCTTCTGCTGCGTCTCATTTATTTTCTGCAAGTTTGATGTATATCTGAATTTGCAAGGATCTCAATGGCAGCTGCAGCTTGAAGTTTCTGATACTTCTGATTAGTGCTGATCACACGACGGTTTATAGAGCAGTCATTTATTTCAGTTCTTTTGGGTGGGCAAAAAGACGTTTGCGGGATTTATTTCTTGATTTTGTCTTCTGGTTCCTACGCAAGGTACTATACTCTGATCAAGGTGCACATGCTGAGGATCCATTCGACACTGTTTGTTGAACCAGCAAGAAAACTTTGCATGTATTTCAGAATGTACATTCAAGGGTAATGTGTTCCAGAAGTTGTAAAATGTGATAGGTATGATTTTAAGCGTTGCTCCGACTCCCACTCGGCTCAGGCTGACCCTACTTTCTTTGCCGGTAGCTCTACCTGGTGACTTTTACTAATTCATGGCAATCACACAAAGCAAATGAGAAGATGAAGGAACAGTGAACACATGGCACTGTAGCCCCCAAGGGGCTGTTGTCAGTACAAAATGAGAAAGTTCTCTATGCTAGTTATACATTTGTTTAGATTGAGTGTGACTAATTTTGTATCCTGTGGTCTGGAAAAAACTAAAGTTTTACAATACAGTTCAATTACCATCTACAGTGATTTACCATCTAAAAAGTTATCTTGGTGAAAAAAGTGTGACTCTCAGTTTACACCCTGTTGAGGTCTGCTGCTCTTTGCTCATTAATATTTCTTCCAGGAAATGTAAAAATTGGGATTCTGATTAATATTAACCCAGCAAACCCTTTGAAATGTACAAGTAAAAGCCTTAAAGAGGTTTTTTTTTAAAATTTTTTTTCTGTTCCATTATTGCATCAGTGGAGTGTATTGCATCATTGAAGTGTGTTTTCCAAATTGCTACACAGATTTCAGTTATGAAGAGAACTTGAAAAATATTGTGATTTGAAGGCTGTGGTGGTAAAGTGAATACACATCAATCGATAAAATGTCACTTTTTGATATGTTTAGATAGGTTTAGCCATAATCCTGAAAACAAAGAGGTTTGTACTAGAAGAATCATAAATTTTAAACCTCATATAAACAGCAACAAAGAGTACAGATTGCAGGAGTGGGTTGTTGTAGAGGACAAACCTCCCCACAGGGATAAACACAGAGCCCCCTGCCTTAGCTATGCATTGAAGTGTATCATTTATTTATACCCAGTGTAAAGATTTATTAATAGACCTCAGTCTTACACTGTAAGATCATAATAACAATACCAATACTGGTCTGGTACTCCTGTACTTTTAATGTTTGGTTATTTCCTTGTGAATTTCATTATATGTTATATAACCAGACTACAAAGATGAAAACAATGATAAAAAGCAATATGAGTTTGTGCAGAAAAAAAAAAAAGTTGCTTTCTGCAGGCATGCAAAAAAAATCAATGTTGGGAATAACCTAATATCTATGCACTTGAAGCTGTAATAATGGTTGAAGTTTTAATATTTTCTGTACAATGAAAGAAAAGAAAAAAATAATTTGTGGATTACTGTATCTGCCTAAAGTATGAGGTTTCAAAATCCAGACTGTATCTCCTTTAAAATAATAAATAAATAAACAACACAGAAACTAATGTGTTTCAAGTTATAAGATAAGCAAACCCATTTCAAAGCATTATACTCCCCCAAGGATTCCAGTGTTAAATTCAAATCATTGTCTTAAATGGCTCTATAACAGCGACTGCAATAAAATGCAAGACTCCTCCTCCAAAGCTATTGCTCCACAGAGAGGTGTAAAGAATTCCTTTAAACTGTATATGGCCACCTGTGTGTTGATGTTTTTTTTTACTCATATGTCACAGCATGTGTCTTCTCACAGTTCCTAGGATATAATACTTTTTGTTATAATGTGGTGATGTCTTTAGGAAAGTCTTCAGCTCCCAGGAGTTTTATTTTTCCATCTCCAAATTGAGTGGTTCACATGGCAACTGGCATGGAGCTGTTGATTGTGAAATAGGACTACACAGCAGACCCAAGCCCTCGGTCCAAGTTTTTCTCCTTCCCAGCCTGGAAAGACTATTAGCATGCAGACTGTTGACACAGAAGCGGGATAGCAAGAGAAAAGCACGTCTCTTGTGCTTCCCGGGCCTCATTCACTTACCAAATCCTCGGGTTTGTTGTTTCACAATTAAATTATGGCACATATGCGGTGCCTCCCTCTCCACAGTGCCTTTTGATCGTAACCTGCCCTTTGTGATTCTGTGCATTGATCATGGAGATCTGCTTCAGAGCTGCAGAGCTTCCTAGCTGATGTGAAACTGTAATGAAAACATAATGCAGTGGGGGCCTGATTCTGTCCGGGACGATGTGCATATCAAGGATGGAATGGTAATCAGTTCACGAATTCAACATCTTAGTGTAATTCCTTGCCTTGAGCATTATACTAGATAAGAACCAGGAATGAAAACTACAGTAGGCCCAGTGGGGTTCAGCCTCAAAGGAACTACATTTTATTTTGAGAGCAACTAAAAATGAGTAGCAGCATAAACAAATACAGTATGTGGTAAGTTGTGACTGGATGCCCTTCTGCTCACAGTCCCCCATTTTATCCCATATTTTCAGTTTTCTTCTTTGTGGATCAAAGGATTTATTTTTAAATTTTTTATGCATGTTGATTGTATTCTTTAATGAAAACCAAATACACTTATAGCATTGGTTCCTAGAAATTGCCGTGAGCCTAAATATTAGGGAACAATTTTCATTATTTGTTATGAGAACAATTATTATTTGTTCAGAGAACAAAATATCTCCAAAACTCTAAATACCTATTTCACCATGATAAAGAACCTGTTATACACCAACTAGCTCATTACCAAACAGTTTATGAGGTAACTAGTATCGATTTGTGTGTCTGTATGCAGTTACTTTTTTTATTTAGTATCATACATTGTTTCTTTCCTTATTAATAGTAAGTGCAACAAAAATTAATAGTCAAATTTATGTCAAAGTTAAGATGTTAAAACAATATAGAATTGAAAATCAATACAATTTGCCTACTGTAATGAAGTGCTACTAGGGTACTTATTAACCCCGGTATATTATATGCAGTTAAAAAAATAAAAATAATGATTTTTACCCAATAACTTACTAAACAGAAGGAATTTCAAAAACCTAAACATATGCAAATACTAAGTGATTAGAATCTTTTGTTTGCGTCAAAAACAAAAAACAAACAAAAACAGTAGCCTAAAAAAAGGTTTTCTGTTGTGTCACGTTGGGTTATATCCTAATACTTCATTCCTATACAGAATTTATACAGAATTTGTTATTTATCTTTAATGTCTAGCATTGTATGTGATCACATACATATGAAGTTTGCAGTACATACATTTATTGCAGTCTGAAACTCTGCTTATGGGGCCTCAAATTTATGCAGCAATTCAGTGATGTGAGAGGAAAGATGAAGCTGAAACACTGCAATTGTTCTCTCTATATGGAAGCTATTAAGCATTTATTTTGTGTTGTTTCTTTTTGGTGACCCAGGGGGACAGCCAGTGGCATTTAGAAACACAGTAAATTGTAGTTTCACTCTATTTAATAAGCCTTTTCTGCCTCTTTTGTGATTAACATTTGTGATTTGCAGGAGCCAATATCCCTTCAGCTTAGCAGCACCAAATTTATTAAGAAAGAGCTGGTCCAAAATAAACACTTTTACAATATAATTTAAATTGGTTGAATATGGCTTGCAAGAAAAAAAAAAAAAAACATGCTTCCGCAAGTTCATTTATTTTTATTTTGTTTATGCAGCAGCGACATCGGCAATGCTTTAAATAAAACATTGCTGACAAACTGCATTTTAAGATGACATCATCAAAATGAGCTATGAAAGCCAGTTCAGATTGGAGTTCTTTTTTTTCCCCCCGAATATGAAGCTACTCGGAGCTGGCCGCAAGTTTTAAACATGATGGATTGTCAGGATGCACCGCGGAACAGAGCCCCATCCTAACAAGCTCTCATTAGGGTTTAGGGACGTTAAGTGCTCTTGTGGGTCCGAAGGGAAAGTGCATTTAGGGCCCTGGAGCTTTTAATGATAAGGAATTGCACTTAGAACAACAGTTGGCAGCTTGTTGCTGTGAAAGGTCATGTTTTTGCGCAGTGGCAGGGAGCCGCCTTGGAGGATTAAGTAAACCGTACGGGGAGGCCGTGATGCCTCATTAATGCGCGGTCCAAGGTTTTCCGTTGTCTGCAAAATAAAGGCACTCTTGATCATTTGAAAATTCAATTGTGTACAGGTTTTTTATGTCCGAATCAATAAATGTATTATCTGAGAAGTTTCGGTACAGGGTACCAGTACTGAGTAGAAATAATTGATGGTAGTCAGAGTCAAGAAATGGTGGAACAAATCTGCTGTAAGAGCAGCATAAGTCATAACGGCAGAGTCTTTATGTTTCATGCTTACTTTCAGCTGCAGGATATCAAGAGGGCTGCTAATGCGGACCACCAATCTCCTGATGCATCCATATTTGCCCTACTTTGTAAGAACATTACTGGCATTTGTATTGCATGTTGTAACTATGTCTGGAATGGGGACTCCTGACAAGAAAGAAAAGCCAAAAATAATCTTGTGATAAACCTGATCACCTAAACAGCCCAGTGGTTTGGACAGAATGAAACACAGAGAGGAAGACAGACAACAAAAATAGCCACAGACTACCCTAAACAAGGAGCATGTTACAGTACTTAAGAACTAAAGGAAAACTGATTATGTTGCAAAGCCAGACTTCTACAAGCACAAAAAAAAAATCAAACAGCATTTGAAAGAAGGCATACATTTTGCACTAAAAAGATGTGTATGAAGAATCTTATGATTAAATGAATTGTTGAATGAATTGTTCCCAAGCAGAAACTGAACAAAAAATGTTGAAAAATAGTAACACAGAAACAAGGTCGTATTTGTGGCATACTTTACTGCATAAAGATTATAGGGCTGCAGGTAATTGAGGAGATAAAACATTTTAAAACTTGGAAACTGACTGAGATTTTTATACTTTGAGGCACTGCAAATAATTTGCATAAATATATAGCACATGAATAACATTTTTCATAACAATAAAATGTGTTATAAACATATGAATAAATCATATCTTCTAAAAAACAACTCCTTACTTGTTTCTATGTGGTATATTTTGTTGCCCATTATAATATAATTTATTGATACAAACTTTTTTAACGGAATAAATGCGTAACTGTGATGTATTGACAACAATGGGCACATCTCAGGAGGACTTTGAAATGGAATTCTTAAATGGGGGTTGCAGTTTGAATTAGAAGTAAATGGAGGAGTAGATGGGCACCCTGAGAGACAGTGGGAAGGTGAAAGTTCTGTCAGCACTGGGAATTCTGGTAATATGATTGTGCTTGTATGTATGGGAGAGGCCTGCTGCAGAGGAGCTGGGAGGGAGACCAACTTGGTAGGGTATTGTAGGTGGTGAGAAGTCAACTCATTCTTCATAATATTGGAAATGAAGAATCACCAGGTGCAGGTTTATGCCATAATTATCTGGAAGGAGATCAGCAATCTGTGGGTTGCTGCCATAATTATCTCGAAGAAGGTCGGTGATTTGCACATCAGCTGCATAATTATATGGAAGGAGGTCAGCATTTTGTCATTCATTACACAAATGTTCTTAGTGGTCTGGGAATGACACAGCATGGGTCTTTTAATGTTGCAGGGTTTGATCTTCCCAAAAAGAAGTTTGAATCGACACTGTCTGAAGTGGGTGGTTGCATAAGGACCGCTGATGATCCCAAAGGCAGAAGCAATGTTAGATCACAAGTGGGTGCTTTGGCAAAATGTCCAGTGGCTTCGGTATCGGCAACTTATAGATATTTATAAAAACAAGAAGCTGTGTTCTTTCACTGAGACCACGGAGATACTGAGACCCCAGGAAAAAAGGGTCAACTGTTGTTCCAAGAGCCACACTTCCTTTAAAATAGCTGCACTTCCTTGGAATTCAGGCAGCTGGATGGTTAGTTCTGTTAGTTTTTGTTACATTTAGCCTTTGATTAACCTGGGCACTTGCAGCAGAGCTTGTCATAAACTTTGATTCATTGTGCTTAGAGAGGACTTGTAAGCTGTGGCAGAAGAATGTGAGGTTTAAGAATACAGTTTTCCAGGAGGATGATTACAGATACGAATGAAACTGCAATTCTCACGGCCACGATATCAGACACTGACAGAAGGTCTGTGTCCCTAGATGCCATCAGAATGCAAGAGATCTAAAGGATTATTTTTGGAGAGGAAAAGTAATATAAAGCTGTAGAATAGCAGGAAGGAAGGGAAAAAAGCTAGAATGCAGGATTTTTCTGTGATGGAAGATGATGAAAGCTTGTCTTGGAGATAGGCAGGGGACTACAGGTAAGGGACTTGAGCTGGGATGAAATAAGGGCGGCTATCAGAGGTTACTTCCAAAAAGAAGCTTAGCAGAACCAGCATGTTGTGGGTTTATAAAGCAGGATAGCTACCACAAGTTGGTAAACAGAGGAAACAAAAATCATGATTGTGGACAGTGACATTATCCTGTGCTGTTCAGAGGATGATGCAGGTACTCAGAGACAAAGAGACGGGTAGATAAGCAATTGGTAGATAAGTAACTTTGGGACACATACGTGTTTGGAAAAGGAAAACTTTATTTGTTTTCAATGTAGGCTCCTGGAAAATTAATAAAATAATACATTTTATAATGGTTGATAGTAACAGACTCAATTGCAGTTTGAAAAGTTGGTTATAGAACTACCTTACGGCAGTTTGTAGTTTTAGTATGAACCAAATAGCTTTTCCAAGCAGCATGATTTGATTCATGACACTAGGTACCCAATACAGAACTACAACCAACCACTGTAGCTGTAGACCCCTCTTCAGTTCAGCCTTCAGTTTATGGATGATGATGAGACCAAAGTGCAGATGGTTAGTATGGGAAGTCTGTGAAGGTCAAGTTAGTAGAGACCCAAGACAGGACACCCTGTACAGGAAATATATGCTAGGTGTCAACAATTAAGAATAAAAAATGGGACGTGATCATCCTTTATGAACCTAAAACCGAGGAGGATCTTCAGGAGATTTCACAGGGACAACCAAAACTTTATTTCTAGCACCATGAATGTATCAACAGCAATCAAACCTTTCTGCTGGCTTCTAAATTAAATCCATGAATCTCCTCACAACAAAATTCTACAGTATATAAGAAGTTAAAGGTTATTTTCTGAGATGGAATGCAGTTTTTCATTGTGTATCACCGATGGTCATAGCAAGACTGCATTGAATTCAGTTGAGATTTCTTTGTGAACAGCTAGCATTCTAAGTAAAGCAAACATTAAAGTTATTTTAATAACCACACTGCACAAGTTATTACCTAACACTCATAGAAGAAGGAATTGAGATCTTGTTAAGAATGTAACAATTTTCAAACAGAAACCATTATCATTATCACAGATAGACACAGAAAATGTTAAATCACTTAAATACCTTTTATGTACAAAATATCACTGATCCATCACTGTAAAAGTACAGTCTATTCTCAATTTTCTGGACCTTGTTTATAAAGATTTTGGATTTTGAAAAACCCTATTGTCATGCAAAATGTAAGGGATAATCTCTATGTCTATAAAGCTTAATCTCGGTCTGTTCTTTATGCACGTCTTCGTTTTTCAAGCCATAGTCTTGAGAACTAACGCACAGGTACCTAGTGCACCTTAAGTTAGTTTTTTTGTTTAGCCAATTTCATTAAACTCTAAAAAGGCCAATTACTATTTTGAAAATTCGGTCTCCGACAAGGATTGGAAAAGCATAAAAGCAGAGTACTGATGTCACAAACAGAGTGTACATAAAGATCATGATACTGACAAATTTTCTTGCCAAACACACACACACACACACACACACACACACACACACACAAGATAATAGATAATAAAGTTCTGTGATATGCGTGTGATTTTGCACACTGCGCACTTTCTCACACACATATATGAGCACGGACAGACATGTGTGACACTGGGTTTTCTCACTGTACACACTCACAAATGTATGATACTGAACTGAGCACAAGATTAGCAGGAGGGGTGGGGGTTACAAACAACCCTAACATATGTACATAATATGTAATATGTACGGATTGGTGATATATTATGTTACTTACATTAAAAATTACTTTTCCATCTCTACACTTTTTGATTTTACCCAGTGTCCGCTAACTCTGCTAGTGTAAATGAACAAACTTTAATTTTTTTGGAGAAAATACCTTTATTAATGTATAAAATAAGGCCGTGAAGCACCAGCTAGTCCTCTTGTAGCAGCATTCGGTTCAAAACATATCACTGAGAGTGTGTCATTCACTGCTTTTTGAATATAATTCACTGTAGTATGTATGTTTCAGTTATAGTACTGACTTTATTTGATTTTGTTAAGCATCTTACATTATTTTATAAGTACAGGTTACAGTACCATTGTAAAAAACTCTTGTTTTTCCAGACTTTTGCTGTATCTGGAGTCCTCCATTTCCCATATAGTCTGGAAAATTGAAAAAACACTGTAAATATTAAAAACATAAAGAACATATAATAATCTCAATTATAATGATACATTCATTTTTATCCTGGGATTTCTGCATCAAGTTTATATCTGCTCCATATAGATTTCTTGCAGAAGTCTTGCTTTTTATCCAGTTCAACAGGCTTTACATAAGTGTGCAAAGAGTCAAAGGTGAACCAAGAGCTGAGTAAGTGACCTTGAAAGACTATAATCTCTGCACTTTGTATACAGACCAATGAACTAAGAATAGTATGGTATGCCACCCAGTAATCCAAAAATGCCATTTTAGATTATATTTTAGATTTCAAAATGTATTTCTGGAGAGAAAAGTGGTGGAAGGATTAGTGGAAGTGTAGCTGGTCAATTTTGACCAGCGGAGGAAAAATAGCAGCACCAAGGGGGTTAGTTGTTGACAGAAGATAGCACCATAACACCAATGCATTGGCAGTTTCCACTTCATTGTAGATTCCATTGTCCCCCATGGTTTTAAGACTGAATGCTAAAATGTAAGGCCAGTTTTCATCTGGAACTTTGAATGAAAGACTTGTTTTTGTATGTGCCATGAAAACCTAAGCAGCCTCAGTATCAATACACAAAACACACAACATCTATCTGCTGCATTGCTAAATTGACACCTTGTTTTACACCATTTGTGGATATTATTTTGCCATTATCTAATGAAACAAAAAAAAAATGCCAGCATTAAGCCATCCAATACACCTCCTCCAAGCTTCTCCCCTTCCAATATTGATGAAAAGTTAGAAATGTCAAAAGGCACACAGTTAAACTCACCCCTTGAGGCCTGACTTTAATGAAAGACAATAGGGTCTTTGTGCTTTTTTCAAACAACTTAAATATAACCTATATGGATGGTTCTCCATGGATTAAAATGATTATTTTCAATCATTTTCACAGGACTTTGGTAAACAGCAGATTCACAAGGGACTACAGCAAACTAATTCAATAATTTCTTATGGCTACTTTTCACTGAATAGGAAAACTTCTCAAATCAAAAAAACTTGCAGACTGAAGCCATTTGATTCTACTTGGGTCTATTGCTGGGAAAGATGACTTGAGAACACATTTAATTTGATTTCACATAGAGCAGAACTAAAACATCAGCCTCATACGTCTCAGTCTACTGAACATCCTTATTCTAGATAATACTGTAGAAGACCAACTCCTTTTCAGCACGTTGAGCTTTGAAGCTAATAGCATTTTTAGTCATAATCAAAATATTCCTCACGCCAAGGCAGATAAATACTTATGAAAAGTGGTATACGTTTTCAGTCTTTAAAACTACTTACAAATAATGTTCCCGCTTTTACAACTGAGGTTTCACACTATAAAAAGCGTCTTGCATGTTTTAATTGTAAACATCAATCTTTTATCTCTCCCACCAATAATGATTGGTTAGTTGTTATTGAACGAACATCCAGAAGCACAGACATCTTCTCTAAGCTGATATTTACCTGAACTTACATTAGCAAACAAATGTGGCTTTTCTCATATTCAACTCTGGTATTACATGTATGCTCAGTACCATTACTATTCCAAATAGTGCCAAGCAGCAACAATTGTAACAATCATTGTTTGGAAAATACTGGTCTTTAACATATACTGTGCATTGGCCACTGTGCAATATATATGCATTTTTTAAAATTAATTCAAAGTGCCTTGGGTGATATCAACCATAACTAAGCTGTCAGTAGATGGACAAAACCTCATTTTTCATAAGGAGATCATTACCATGCACATGAAGGTATCCCATAAGTTAATTAATGTACTTGTCATCAGAATGAGTTGATGAGAAGATCTCCTATAATGTAATGCCAGGCAAATCGCTTTCCCTTGGAACAATCATTTTCAAAATAACTGCCCCACGGCAGCTATTAAAGAAAACAGCAATAATAATGATAACTATAATGGTATTATTTGGCTCACCACATAAAATCACACAAAACTGTGAACTTTAGAAATGTTTAAATTCCTTAGAATTTCTTTTTCTAATGAAGGACTGGAAGCAGACATTAAAAAAAACAAACAAAAGAAATTATAGAACACATAAACAGTAACTTTAATAAAAATTACCATGCAAGACTGAAAAAAGAACCGTTACACTGAAAATTGCACCCCTTAAGCCCATTATACATTTTATTTTGTATTTCTTATTGAGTACAAAGATGCTCACAGAGTTTCATAAATAGCTGCTCCATTTTAGAACTTACTGCTGCAGCTAGAGCTCTAGTCAAAACACAACTACCAATATTTCAGTGACTGGTAAATATTGTGCAGGCAGTTCTACAAAAAATCAATGTGTACATTTTTAAGAAATGGAGTAGGATCGAATTGAAAGTTTAAAATTTTAATTTAATTAAAATTGTCAGGAAACTATCCTCAACATTTCAGTTAAAAATGAGGCTGATGCTTTGTTGGTGCTGTAATGATTTTGGGGAATATATGCAATTATTGTCTCAAAGATGACGGCAACTGAATTTCCCTTCATGGTGCTCTTTGTTTTGTCATTTCTACGTAATTGACAATGAAAAAAATTACATTTTGTACATAAAGGGTATTTAAAGTACATTGTAGGCTGACAGAGGAGCATCCTAGTTGTGACCTCAGTGATTTTGTATCATGCAGGTCACAGCAGAGCAGGGTCACTTGCACTACTGAAAAAATATTAATGTTCTAAGTGGGTGCCCGATTAAATGTTAAATATGGTTATGTACAACCACATTATACAGAAAGTGCAGTCCATTCAATATTTCTAAAGACAGGCATATTTAAATGAAGAAAAATTACAGTATAACAGCAGAGTCATTAAATTTAAATAGCCCACTGCAGGATTTCTGTTGTGAAGGGCAGTGTTGAATACATAAGACTGTGAGTCATTTCCACTGTACCACCACAGCATGATTCTTAAATGCTGATGCTTTCGCAGTGTCTTCAGGCTGCGGTGCCCAAACGCGGATTGTGCCAAGGTTCCAGTGCTGCCGAAAGGGGTCTGAATAATCCGATTTTATAATAAGGAATTAGCCACCATGCCGGCACAGCAAGTGCCCGTTGCCTCGCTCTGCATGAGTTCAAAATCAAATTCCTGCTCTGTGTGCATGACCTGGTCCTGCTGTGCTCCCCACTCCCTGCCCCCATCATCAGAACAACATGGTCTGGCTGGAAGTTCCCTTTGGTAGAGAAACACTGTCAGACACTCAGCTGAGACTGTGGTAAACAGAATTAGGCGGGTCTTGAGCACACTAACCCAAACTTGATAAATGCATTATTCAACTTTAGAGCAGAATGCCAAAAACAGTTTCAAATGTAGTAAATAAAGTTAAAAACTATGAAGAATGTTTTTTTCTGCTTTGTTGAGAAGAAAAAAATATGAAATACAACCTTTGCAAGCTAAGTAGAGTGTGATCGGATGCAGGACTTATTGCACCATCTTTCAAAATACCACTTTAAATCTCTGAAACACAAATAAGGCATCATGAACTTTTGATGCAGGCCTTAAAGGCTTTCTTTACAGTGTTACATACGAGTGTGCGCTTGCTTTTTCAAATAACTACGTTAAAATTAATGATTATGATGTAATATTAAGCTGCATGTTACAAACATTAGCAAAGCAACGTTACTTTCGGTGACATTCAGTATTTAACATCTGAAAACCCCGGGAAAAACATTTTCTGTTCTTTTCTATTTCTTTTTTATTGAAAATATTCTGACATCCCCCCCAAATAAGAGCTGTTATTTACACCCCCTGACATCACTTGGACATGTAGGTTTTTATTCAATATTTAGTATAAAGTTATTTTCATCACCATAGGTCTTCAATCTGGTCCTGTGGCACCTAGTCAGCGCTCAGCCTTATCACCTAATTTTCATGATTCTTATGTGAATAGGATTTATCATCCAGGGCTCAAAGGCAATCAACACCAATGTATACCTGTATTAAAGTCTCAATTCATTTTTCCATGTAATAACATTTTTCATATTCCCTTGGAGGGATTAAACACTAATAGTGTGGGAGAAAGTATTCCTGAATGCTGTTTCTGTAGATTTTGAAATTGCATGCTATGTGATCTTCTCCTACACATAGTAAGTTAAGGAAGCTAGTGTAGAAAAGCATGGAACAGAACCCAGTAAAACCTTCAAAATTAAATGAATGTATTTGTAACCTACTGTGTTGCTGCCACAGCCTGGCCTTGGCAAATGGAGAGAGCAGCAGTCAACAGAACCTTTTTTTGGTCATCTCATATCCTGATGGTAGCATTATGTATACAGCCACATTGTGTGGACCACAACTAAGGGGCTCATGGTCATTTTCACACGAGGAGTAAGTGGGCAAGGAAGTGGACTCTCTGGACACAAGTGATGTAACAGGGAGACGCAGGCTTTTAAACAAAAACAGCGTTTTTTTTTCATCCTGTGAGAGTAGATTGTTGTAATACAGCAGTACAGTTCCTAAGATGCTTTTTAGCTACCTTGTTCATTCCTTAACTTAACTTTTTCAATTACAAATGGCAGAAATGAGACAATAGTTACTAAAATAATGACAAGAGCACAAAAATGTTTTCTACCTGTGTTGTGACGGACTTATGGAACTGGGGTCAAAGTCAAAAGGAGTGTATCACTTATTAAAGGACTTTTTTATATAAAAGAAAAAATCAACTGCTAAACGGAATCGTCTTCTCACTCTTCGACAGCTGCAAATGGCAACAATTGACTTTATTGAATAAGAACTGTGTGATCCAAATTATTTGAATTAATATTGCACTGCTTGTTGCATTTAATTTTATTTCATATACTTTATGTTGTATAGTATATGTTCCATATGTTAGGTAACATAAAACAACTAAATGTAGCTTTTTACTTACAGCTCAATGTCTAAATGCCAAACCGTAACTCTCACAATGCCCCTTTTCACGTAACTTGCATTCATTTCATTTTCTGCATAAATTTAACATCAAATAGTATGGAAAATACATTTTTAGTTATAATAATAATAATAATAATAATAATAGTGGGACCATAACACCTTCCACCCATAACGTCTATGGTGTCCTATATGTGACACCTGGTGTATCCAGCTGAGAAATTACAGCAGTTTTGCTTTTGATGGGAACTAATGACCTTCAGGTTTCAGTGCAGTGTCCCTAAACACAGCACTACTGGCTCTAAACTAAACTGAAAAAATGAACATTTTAATTACATGTTACTCTGGGATTCGGTTTCCCAGTGATATCTGCCATAATGTTTTCAATACCTCTTATCCTTGAAGGACTACCAAGTGAGTACAGAACTGTACACCATGATAACAATTAAACACACAAATAACTAAAAACAACAGCTAACTGAGTGCCAAAGGAGAAGAAGGCAGTAAGAATGTGCAGGCCTTTGCCAAGCAGTTAGAGACTGTATAGGGTCTTGGCATTATAAATACAAATTTCATTACAGCAGATTGCAGGCAGTGTCAGGATTGCATTAAATGGACCTTCAGCAACTGTATAACTAGGCTGTTCCAGAAGTAATATTTTCTAAGGTATAAACTGCTTCTTAGCAAATAATAATTAAAACAGAGGGAAAACCATCACTCAGTAAATAATGACACATTGTAAATACTCCAGACCTCTTTACAAAATGTAATTGACACTAAAGAAAAACAGTAATGACACTCAACTAACAAGTGTGGGAATAAGTCAATGAATCTATGGAGCTGAAGGAATTAATCATTCCTGTGGGGTGTCTGCCCATAGAACTGTCGCTCACTGGATGTTTTTTTTTTTGTTTTTTGCACCATTTCACACTCCAGAGACCATTGTGTATGAAAATCCCAGGAGAGCGGAAACACCTTGTTGATGAGAGAGGTCAGAGAAAAACAGCCAGACTGGTTTGAGTTGACAAGAAGGCTACAGTAACTCAAATAACCAGCACTAGCACTCTTTACACCAGTGGTGGGCAGAGAAACATCTCTGAATGCACAATGCATTGAACCTTGAGACGGATGAGCTACAACGGCAGAAGATCACATCAGGTTCCATTCCCCTCAGTCAACTATAAGAAGCTGAGGCTACAGTGGGCACTGGCTCACCAAAACTGGACAGCTGAAGATCAGAAAAACATTGTCTGGTCTGTTGAATCTTGATTTTTGCTGCAACCCACAGCAGTCAGGGTCAGATTTTGATGTAAACAGCTTAACCTAACCTGCCATGTGTCAACAGTTCAGGCTGGTGGTGGTGGTGCAATGATTGTGTGGAATGTTTTCTTGGCACACATTGGGCCCCCTAATACCAGTCAGCCATTGGTTGAATGCCATATCCACAAATTGGCCGCAAATTATCCATCTTCTAATGGCTACTTCCTGCACGATAATGCGCCATGTCTCAAAGCACAAGCCATTTCAAACTGGTTCCATGAACATGACAATAAGTTCAGTGAACTGCAGTGGCCTCCCTAGTCACCAGATCTGAATCCAATAGAGCACGTTTTGCATGTGGTAGAATGGAAGAATAACCAAAGCAGCATTAGAATGGTATTAGAATTACCTGGGATTAGAATGGTGCTTCTAATAAAGTGGCCTGTGAATCTAAGTCTCCCAGTTGAATTATTTGGGAATGAAAAATACACAAATAAATAAATAAATAAATAATAAATGTGCATATTCTAAATATTTTGGTATAACTTCCTGTAACTAGGGCTTATTTTGTTCCACGTCACATGGTACAGTACATGTGGTCCAGAAATAATGGCATTATTTCTTAAAATAAAATGAACCCTTACAATCTAGAACTGTGACATTTTCAGATTCATATTCTCAAACTGAAGTAAACTCTGACAAAGAAAAAATATGTTTTCACTTTGCGGTAAATTAATTTCATGTTAAAGTAGAAATTTTGGTTAAAAAAAACTCCGGATTTTGTATCCAAGAACTCACATTAATAGGATTTTTTTCTTAATAACACTTGTGCCTGTATAGTTTTGCTTTGTTTTCATACTTCTTGGTTACTGGTCATAAGAACATTGCTTTGTTTTGTTTTTTCACCATGTCGCACTGTCACCTTACAGCTTCTAGGCTTTGGGATAGGAAATGAGTTTAAATGTGGCCCAGTCTACAGGTAGTTTGCATGTTCTTCCTGTGGTCAAATGAGTTTCGTCCAGGTGCTTTGATTTCATTCCACCGTTAAAAGATGAATTGGTGAATAACTTGACCTTAGTCTGAGTTCATGGATGAGTGAAAGAATGTGAAAAATTGCCATGTAACTTACACTGGTCTTACACCCTGTGTGTTTGAGATAGACTGTCCTCCACCATCATGAAGCTTCATCAGACAAGTGGTTATTGATAATGGATGAATGGATTATTTAACACAGCCACAAAGTTTAATTTGTACAGTTGGTGCTAACTTCCCACCCTACAGCTTATTGTTTTGTATTTTCCGAGCTATTTAACTTTCTGTAAAATACTTCTTTGAATTGATATCCAGCACTGTGCAACATATAACAAATAAACAGTGGATAATGTTACTTAATAGTAGCCTCTTAAAAAGAGCAAGCTGACCTCATATTATTTATTATTAAATATACAACATGACTGCTTTAAATATTTACAACTATGAGGAATTAATTAAATTTTTGAGCAACTAATGTAAAAACATTTTTGATAAAACACTAAGTATTTTAGAGTACCGCTTACATCTCCTTTTGCTCCAACTTACTTTGCTTTAAGTAAATTAATTTGTAAAAAGCTCTTTTTTGATCATGTAACTCATTACAGGTGTGAGTTTTTAATGTTTTAATACAGCCAAAAGTTTTAACAACTAATGCTACTGTATTATTCTTTTTTTGTGGTTAGTGAGGAATTGAGCCAGGAAGTGCTGTACAGGATCACATTTGTACCTAGATACAGCATAGGCTACACCCCTATCTCCAGAAGTGATAGCTATGCATGAGGGATGGCATGTTATGAGAAAACCAACACCAGGTAAAAAAAAAAAAACACAGTGATTCAACCTGTACTGAGATGTGTTCTATAAAGAGACTGTTTCATACTGAGCTGAGGGAACAAACTTCTTAAAATAGATTTCTTTTGATATTTCCTGTAGCAACGGGTAAAAAAAGTGTTTGCACTCTGTACTTACAGTTTCTCTAGGTAGGAATGTGCAAAGCTCAATCATTCCTATTTATCTTTGCCTTGTAGGGTCCTCCTTGGCCTTTGCTCATATAGCCTTTCTTGGTTTAATGTATGGCATAGGGTGTGGAGTGAAACCATCACACCAGATTGCTCCAGATTGCTTGGGTCAGCTTTATGCTCTTTGAATGTTTTACATGGCTTCCACCTTCAATCTTTAACTTTTCAAGACTTTTTTCATCAATTTTCCTATTCCCTTCATGTCCTAGGAGGTTCTTGACAGTTCCATGAACAGCAAGCTTCTTAATAACATTGCAAATGAAATGGGGATGCCAAGGTCTCTGGAGATGGCCTTGTACCATTTTGAATTTTTATGTCTGGTGATAATAGTTCTTGCTGATTGTCTCAGTCATCTCCCTTGTCTTCACCACTGTCAGAAAGGAACAGGGAATGAACATGACTATTTCAAGCATTAAAGCCATCATCCACTGGCTAAAAATTAGCTTGTTCATGCCATGTGAATACTAGAAAATTGTCACAGGAGAGTTTAGTTTCACTGCAATGGGTGCAGTGCAGTGCAGTGCATCTGTTTATTTTAATAAAACGGATTTGAATTAAACGAAACTGTACAAGTAACTGTGTTATAGCAACTTTTAACTTTTTATACTGTTTCCATCCATGTCCTTTTTTATTTGTTATTGTTTTATTCTGTGCTACTCTGTGTCATACAAATGAGTGTAACTGTTACTATCGGCACTATTTTCTATATGCAGAAGCCCAGGAGAGGTAGGTAGCTGCTGGCACTTGGACCCCCGGAGCTTTATTTTTCTCCCTCGCCTCCTGGTTTAAGGTTTTTTTTTTTATTTTCCTCTCCTCAGTTGCTGGAAGGCTTATCGTTTTGCATTTGTACAATGTGTAGCTGCTCTCATTAACAATTAACCTTTATCTATAGCTTCACTATTTACTTATTTTCTGTTCCATTATCCTAATCTACTGTTCTGCACTCTGAGTCACTGTATGAGAAGAAGCACGCTATAAAAATAAATTGAATTGAACTGAACTGAATATGGACCAAAGCTGTTTCACTGCCCACTTTCTTCAGGAGATATTGTACATGATGTATATGAAAGGGTGTCAAAAATGTTAATAAGAACTGTATGGTGACATAAGGTAAGAGGTCTGTGTAGACCCTGAACTACCCACAACTCAGGGGTTTGAATACTTACAAAGGTAGCATACTTTTTTCCTTTTTCCATTTTTCTTTAAAATATATGCAGACAAATAGCTTGTTTATTGTTACAGCACATGTGTCACGGCCCCTGGTCCTGACTGCTGGTCTTTATTGCTGATCACGTGCACCTGACTATCCTTAAGTCATTATAAATACCTGTCTGTCTGAAGTGATCTTTGTGAAGTACTGCCATGATCTCATGCGTACTGAGCATTCTGTCTGTTTGCCACTCCAGTTACTGACCTGCTTTGTCTTATGGCTTTCGCTTGTGTTTAATCCTTATTTGCTTTGACGCTTGTACTGAATTACTTTCTGGTTTTTACCCACGCCCGTTTTCTGACTATGACTTTGGAATCTCCTCTGGCAATAAACGGTTTTCTTCACTTTACGCCCGCGCGTGTCTGCGCCCTTCCTACAGTGTGACAACATGATTTCACAGCAAAAATAATGGAAAATGATGTATAAGCATAATATATAATCCAGGCAACTTTGATAACTTTCACAGAGTTTAAATAGTTTTGCCAGGCACTGTAAATTTACCTTAGTTAAAAGAAACTCTTCTTCTGATAGCTTGGGGCAGCTACTGGGTGTTTTAGCTCTGATCCACATACAGTGTTATGTGTTTTAAGTGCTAATCTGTGTCTGAAGTAATAAAATATGTAATTTTTAGCAATGTAATATGTGTAACTAATTCTTCAAAACTTAGAAGCAAGTTCCTTCCATCTAGGTACTGTATTTCTTTTGCCCAATGTTTGAATAAAGGGTTTGTTACCTGTTACGTTTTTATTGCACAAAGTTGGGGAGACTTTTCCATTTTATTTTGATCATCAGATACCTCTCTGCAGCCTTAAAGGTTTGTAGCATCTGTGTCAATATCAGACCATATCTTATTGCACATTTTTGAAAGATGGGCCTGAGAATAGAAAATTCTCTAATCTAATGAGAGCTATAATCTCTTGTTCTATTTTTCTCCAAGGTACATTAGAATTTGGGTCTATGCAGTGCTGGAGGACATGTAAAGTAAATAACAAATAATAAAATTTGAAATCTACCAAAACCACCGTTTAATTTATTTCTCTGCACTATGGATTGTTTTATGGGGGTTTTTTTTTTCCATTCCAGATATATTTAGTTAGTAGAAAGTTCACCCTAGAACAAAAGCCAGTTGGAGGTGCCACTGGCATCACAGGAGTGATTAAGTTAATGTTTGGTAGGATATTCATTTTTGTTAGCGATATGTGAGATGGACCCAAATCTGACAAGGCAGTCCAGCTGTTATTTATTTATTGGATAATTCTTGTAAAAAATGTCTCTACCAACCCAGCAAAAGGGTTTTAATTTGACTCCCTAAGTTGGATATCTAGTTTTTAGTTGGGATTTCTGTGGAAACAGTCACCTCACTTTTTTCTGTGCTGATGAGCATTAGAGCTGATTTTGTTAGATTGACTTTGAAGCCAGACATAAGTCCGAATTCCTTTAATATTTGGATTGCATTGTGGAGTGAACTTTGAACATCAGACAGGAAGATCAACGTTTCATCTGCATGTTGTGACACTAGGTGGCTAGAAAAACCTATTTTAACTAGAGCAATAGAAGTATAACTACTATATTGTGTGAGTGGTTCTATAGGATAGGATTAAAAATCAGACAGGATAGTGGACAACCTTGTCTTGTCCTCTGAAATATTCCAAATAAGTCAGAATAAGTGCCTCAAATACAAACCTGAGCTGAAGTGCCACACACCAAGTTGAGATAACAGACTGTTGCATCCACTGGTGTATCCATTTTATTTTTTTCTCCTTTATTTTCCAGTTCCTGACTGGGGTTAGACAAGACTTCTATCACTCATTGTCAACCCTCTGAGTTTGCATGGATTGGCTGTAGAATCACAGAAGCAGGATTCTCCTGGAACAAAAGCACTTCCTGGGTGAAGCTTGAAAAGACTCTCCTGCCTTGAGAAGACTTTTGTGCTCTTTGTTTTTGTGGCTGGTTGTGTTTGTTTTGTGGTTTGTACAGAGCAGCGCAGTTATTGTTTAAAGCATTATTTTGAGTTTGACATCCCTTTTATGTTTTATGGTTGAAGTTAGTGGTGTAATATAAAAGAATTGGGTTAGTTAGGTTTATTTTGTTTTCTTTTATTGTCGCTTCTGTTTTTCCTTTTTACTTCTGTAGCACCACTGTGAAATACGTGCAGTTGTTTGTTAGTAGTTCATTCACAACAAACTAGGTAGAGTTTTTGTTGCACCCCACCATACCACTGGACAGCTCTCTAGACAAGAGAAACACTCATTTTGGGAACAAAGACAAATCATAAAGGGAGTAATATACTTAATCTGCTCAGCAAAATGCTGCTCCACCTGCTACAATGGATACTTGGTAATTCTATTGATAATGTTCTTTGAAATTTGTGGAAGTTGTTTTGCATGGTGATCCAGCATCATTTTTCACATCTGTGTATCAGCATTGTCACAGCTCTTTCATACTTTCACAGTTTGGGCTGACACTACATCTGAAGTTAAATGCTTACATTTACATGTCGAAGTGAGCTGGTGGCCCCATTACTGGGGGAAAAAGCCTTGCAAACACCCCTTAAGGTGCTATAGTGAAATAACCCTCAGGGTACTGCCACAGTAATTGTGCTGCTGTCAAAGATGCTTATACATGCTTTAATCATCTGAACTTCTAAATGAGGAATTATTGTAACCAGATAATAGCACTTTGTTTTATCAACGGACGCTTCAAAGATGTCAGCAGTTGGACATAATGATTTATTAAGAAGTCCATAAAACAGTATCTTCGCTCTTGTTCACTCTGTGTTTTAAATTGAGGCATAAACAAAACAGGAGCGGATGCTGTGTGCATTATATTTGAGCAGAACAGTGTAGTGACTGTGTGCCCTTCAGGGGTATAAGTTTTGAGAAAATTTTATAAGGAAGAAACATGTCATCAATATGAATAAAGTAATGATTAATTGAAAATTAGGTAATTAAGTTCTATGGCATGTGTATTTGACATGAGTCAAATATGGAATGTGCAAAAACATCCATGTGAATAATTACCTAGGGAATAAATTAATAGTTTTAATATCCTAACAGCTAATATTAAAGTCATAATCACATGGAAATGTGAAGTGGGCTGAACTCAGGAATGGAGTTTGTTTTCAAGCGCATGGTGGAGTTGGTGAGTACATACATGGTACAGAGGTGATCCACTGGGTTGTGAATGAAGAGTGAAGAACTTGCTGAAGAGGAAACTGGAGAGCCTGGTAGAGGAAGGAACATGGTGTCTTGGTGACGAGAGGACTGGAGGACTTTGGGAAAACACAGGAACACACCTGGGACAGGGACTTGGAACATAAGGTAAGTACGCAGGCTCAGAAGGTTCTTGAGATCACTATCCACACAGATAGTCACGAGGAAGGTTGCTGATTGAGACTTGATCACAGTCACTTGTTTTTATAGAACTGGTAATTACAATGTGAGCTGGTGCAATGAGCAGTGTCTCCATGACCATTTGAGGTATTACTCCTTGGGGTCGTGACAGGTAAAACTAAGCGCTGAAAAAGATGTACTGTGACAAGTGATGTTTGTAATGCATTGTTTTACCCAATATTGTTCAAATTTTAAATAATTTAATTTTTTTCCATGCGAAACATAAACTATGTAAACGTTGTATATTAAAAATTTACATATCACATTTTCAGTGTGACAACGCTATCAGAATATCGTCCAGTGTCAGGGATCCTGCTGTCTTGATTTTTTTTGCTCAAAGATATGACAATGAAATGCGTTACAAAAAGTGTCAGACTGCACATTTTCAAAGGGGAAATGTGCTTCCTATAAGGAGGACATGGGTTCTGCCGGACGTGTAAAATTTACTTTTTATGACCTGGCTTAATGCAAAAGTGACAGTGTAATAATATAGTCACATTGTTACGTCATTTCCCATGTTTACATGAACTCATACACAGGCACAGTTTTCCACGTGATGCTTTTTTGTAATATAATTTAATTATTTATTAGATATTCTAATCATTTGCAGCAGATATGCAAGGAAACAATTGCACAGGTCTTTATTCCAACAAAAAAGCAACAAAACCATATCCCTTAGAAACAGTCTGTACCAATTTTCTAAAACAAGCCTGCTATTTGGAAAGCGGGAGTCATTTCAGACCACAGCATGAATGAAAACTCATGAAAAGAAAACTAAAAAACTTGAAAATCACCTTTTCATTTGACTCATACATGAAAACAAATATCTCTGAACAGCTTAGCCAGCCAGCAAAATGAAAGGATTGGTTTAGCTCACAGCAAGCAAGTCATCAAAACAAAAACTGACAAAATCATTGCTGCAGTTTTGAAGACTAGCCAAAAAAGTAGAAATGGAAGAAGACATGCTACCTTTCTAGCAGCAACAATCACTTGATCACTCCATCCATCTATTATCAAAAACCTCTTGTTTAATTCAGGGTTGTGGTGGCCTCGTGTCTGTTCTTTGAGCACAGGGTATGAGGCAGAGTACATGCCAGACAGGACTCTGGTTCATCACAGGGCAATGAGACACACACTCGCGCGCACACACACGCACACACACACACACACACAAAATCTTACTGAGTATATATACACTGTGTCCAGCAGAGTCACCAACTTCCCTGCAACACATAATTTTGCACTGTGGGGGGAAACCAGAGCAGCCAGAGGAAACCCTCACAAACTTGAGGAGAACGTATAAGAAGAAAGAGATGGATTTGAACCAACAGTCTTACAGCTGTAAAGCAGTACCATCAGGCCACCCTAGTTACACACAGGTGCCATATTTGCACCATAGGTACCAATCGTTGATAACAAACTAGTGAATTTTAAATAACCATTTCTAATGTTTTAAATGATACAGTGCACATTATATTTTTTTATGTTTGAGAGCAGGAAAATAAACTTATATGTACATCAACATAATCATATTGCTGTTTATTTGTTACCTGTAGTGGTTGCTACTATTTATTTTATGTGAATATGCAAAAAAAGCATGGATGCCTAGTACTATTAGACTTTTTCAAACATCTTGTTTTATTTAACATCAGTAATTACTTCATCACTGGTGCATCTTGTTTAATGAACTATTTTAAATGTTAATGGAAACATAATGACACCACTCAGTAAATATTTAATCTAACTGCTTCATGCTTTGGCATTCTGTGAAGGCCAAAAACAAATGAGAACCTTTCCAATTAGCCTTGCATTTTATTGTCTTGATGTTATTGATTAAGGTGGTTATGTGCTGACCCATGATAGTGCAAACCTCTTGTTCAGTAAGTCAGGAAATTGAATTTAAATGAATATGTCTGCTCACATGAACAAAGGATATTACAAAACAGCACTCTAATTGAATTGCACTGCGCTTTAAATAATCTTTGTTTATTTCGGCTAAGTTAAGATATTGTCAGATTTGGCCATCTCTTGAAACACGCTTCATCAAAAACCGAGTTTGCTTCAGAACACAAAAGTACTCCCAATGATGTTAAACCACTTCAAAATATATGTAAAGAACCTGGTTCAAAAGACGTGTTCATGATGTTTCATTGTATTGATATCACTAGTAATATCAATGCTCATCATTACCTGCAGGTGAGAACATTTTTCATTTTTCCAAAATAACCAATTCCTCATTCTACATCGTGCCTCTCCCATGCTGTGCTGGAACACCAGAAGTAAACTAGCAAGGAAATATTGACTTTTCTAAACATTAACAACTTGACCAAGTCAAAATGCACAGAAAGTTACTGAAGTAATCCACAGTGAATAAGTAGTGATGCTGCCTCCAACAACACTTTTGATACTTGAAGTAGAACATAGAGGGTATTTTTTTTAGCCCAATTACAGTAACTTGTGGCTCAGAAAATTACATCTCAAGTGTTTGGATACAGCTAAGTGTGTTTAGTATTCTCTTGGTTTTGTACAAATCACGAAACATTACGTTCATTAAACACAACTGAACTAATTGGCAATTAATGACATGCATGACCTTTTAAAATGTCATTGTCAAAAACAAATTAGTATAAACTAATTTTCAGTTCCAAGCCTGACAAGGTTTTGTAATGGATCGACTTATTTGAATTCTATATAACTTCAAATGGTGCAGTTATATATTCATTGTAATGCAACTCATACTTTCATGTTTTAAATTTTTGTGATGTTTCTAATTTGGCTATACATGCCACACAGATATTTACAATTCAACACGTTCCTGTTGTTAACAAAATGATGTCGGCAAACAAAAGTTCACGTAGAGCACCTGCATACGTGAAACAGAGGTTAAATGTTTTAACAGTTTTAAAAATGATTTCTTTTGCGTTCATCACAAAGGCAATACGTGTGAGAGACACCTACATCAATCCTTCCAGATGAACTGAGTTTCTTAGTAAATTTGTGTCTACTAATAACTGCTACTCCGAATGATAATAAAAAACTGGTGGGTTTTGAACCGTTTTTTTGTTTTCCAATGTTTAGTATGAAATGTTAATGCTGACAGATGATCAATAAAACATGAAAAACATCCCTGATGAGTTTGTGTAATATTTTCCCAGTTGTGCTTTAACAACTGATTATGCAGAATAAAGATTTATGACAGAGCAAGGAACAAACATTCTGTTAGAAGTTTGCATGACTTCAACCCACTTCCAAGCAGTTTTCCCAACACACAAGCAAGATGCAACCTAACCTACACTGTGCAACTGAGGACATATAGTAGTATTACTGCATTATTACTTAGCGCAACATAGACTGTTACACTGATTCTTACCATTAAAGGAAGACAGCAATGCTTTTATTCAGCAATGCATAATGTATGATGACTACACGAAGCATGTATTTGTTATTCTGCTGCTGACATTAGAATTTAGATACATCTATAATTAACTCCTGCTGATTGCATTCACATACCCGCTATTATTATTGATATTGCTTATTTCGTAAAACCTTATTGAGGTAGTACAAGCCTACAGTTGTGCTCTTCCCTAATTCATACCAGTGGCTGTTTAATGAAGAAATGCAGCTCAAGGGCACATCAAGAATCATACCTCTGGCACCTGTGTATACATTCTTCTTGTGAAAAATCTAGCTGTTGAAGAGGCGCCTCACCTGCCCCACACGGTTACTGATTAGGTGTCACCGAGCACAGCCCTGCACCTTGAAATATTCACCTCTCTGCCCTGAGCTGCCATGTTCATTAAACCTGTGACAATGATTACTTTGTCAAGGTTGGGACAGAGTGGAGTTGAGAGGCTTCCTTACTTCTTCCTCTCTAGATCTCTTGCTCTGAGGACAAAGAGGATGGGTTTACTCTTTTTATCTACATAGGGTTTCATTTTTCAATTGATGTTAGTTCCAGTGAACTGGAGAGCATTAACAAGACATACTGGGCACTGTGATACTTGCATAAAAAGGGCAAAAAAAAGAATTTCTTCTGGAGTCCTGGTTATTTTATACTAAGGAGCAACATGATTGTATGAAGTTGAATGCAAAACAGCAGCTTCCCTGCTCCATTTCAGAAGTTCCGAACCACATGCCAGTGGTTTGACTTGTGTTGTTCTCGTTCCACATAACCTCATAGACTGAGTCATATCCTTATGTTTGTATGCAGGGCAATGTGACAAGGCCTTTCAGATTCATTGCCATGGAGATTTCTGCAGGAAACAGAGTGTGATGAAAGAAATGGTGTGAAGCCTCGGAAGTTTCACCCCCACTGATGTGGACTGCAATATGTATGCACTTTTCAGGAAGCTAAAAGGTGCATAACAATTATGGCCAGGTAATCCAGGGGACAAACAATTCTTTCTCCTCACCGCGTGGTGTCACCACTGGCTGTGACAGTCAGTCTAATTGCTGGGTGGCACGAGGGGCTGACACACAGGGGCCACTGTACCTACGCATACTTTTGTGAGTGGGCTTATCCCACAAGCCACTTTAATGCACTCTGTGACTACAAAGGATCTGTAAGATGCTTTACATGTCCCCCTGAAGTGTTTTGGCTGTAGTCACAATGGTGTTTATGAGGGGGCTTCACACTTGTTTGTTCCTTTCCAACTTTGATGTTGCACAAGTTGCTGACGGTGGTGAGACGTGCAGTCAACCAGGTTGTCTTCTCTAGACATAAAGTATGCTTAGTTTTTTTAAAAATTAGATATTTTTTGTCCTTTTCTGTTGGGGTTTCAACTTAATTCAGTCCAACTCAGTCTATCGCATGCAATAACAGTTGATGTGACCCCATGTGGGCACGAAAGAATAAAAAGACTCTATTCCCCACCTCACAATAGCTTTTTGCAATCCATGCATATTTTAGCCCAATCTGGTGATGTATATATCACATTAATAGACCGCTGAATTTTTGGTCTAATTTGCCTAGACTCTTCTTGTGCCAATACTGATCATTGTAAGTGAGTATGTACCATTTTGCTCACTATTCACAGACAAATGGGCCTTCCTGCATTTGTTTATGCTATCCTCAGTGAGTTTCATGGCTTATGATTTTTTTTAACACTTCACCCCATTTATAGAGCTGAATGTTTTCACTGAAGCGTTCCGGGTATAATGAATTTCTCGTGGGTACAACAGCTTATAACTTCGTGGAAACAGGAACCTTTTGACTGCAAGTCCATTTTCATATTGGTGACACAACCTGCTGCATAATGTGCATCAAAGTACAGTACAGCATTTCTGAGTCTTTCATAAACCTGTTTGAGACTGTCTAGCACTTGGCAGGGCTCCTCTGACCACTCTGTTTAAGATTTTGTTCACTGGATCAAAGTACTTTATAGAACAACCGCTGTAAAATGCCACAGTAGCCAAGCTCCAACCATACTGCATTAGTTACATAAGGTGAACTCCTTGACCTCTGACAAAGACCACAGTTCAAAGTATCTCCATGGACTAATTGAGGGCTGCAATATCACACATCTGCCCAATATAAGAGAATAAAGCATAGTAGATATTGGATGTGATGGTCAGTCTTTAAAAGTATTAAAGAGGACTTCCTGGGAACAAAGCTCAGGGATCCCACTGGGTTTTGAGTCAGCACAATAAAAGCTGTGCTTGGACACAAGTGATGACATAAGTTCAAGTCCAGCAGTAGAAAGTACCTTACATCATCAAAGGCTTATATTAACTCAGTCCAGGGGAGTGATCTACCTCTTCCCTTTAGTGGATTTGCTGGGGATTCGTGAGTGCACACCAGACTGCATCATGGTCTCCTAACAACGAAACATAAAGTGATGGACAGCACCCAGGTGCCTCTGGGTTGGCATTTGAAGTTGAAACAGTGAAAAGGACAGAAATGAACAGAAATTATTACCTCTGTGGTGTTTGCTGGGCAACCTTCTCTTCTCCTGCCCAGCACATAAACAATTTCTAGCAGATAACCTAAGGGCTGGGGATCCAGACTGGTAACTTAATGGCTTCCAATGTACAGTTTAGCAGTATTAACAAAATCAACATATTAAATGTGCTGAATGTGCAGAGTACAGGCTAAACTTTCTCAAGGTGTTTCATGTGAAGATGTGGATTTTCAGGAGGTGCCTGAATGTTAGGAGAATGAAGGTCAGGAGAGCAGATCAGATGTTCAGCAGAAGTTCATTATGCATCTTAAGAAATCAGAAAGAGTGATCAGTGTTCCTGCATCTGGATAGAGGGGACACAGAGAGTATGTAAAAAGAAGAAAGACTAGGAAAGAGAAAACAGGAGGTTTCCTGGTGGTCAGTTGAGAAAATGAACTTATTAAGGCAATGAGGGGCAGAGCCATGTAGGAGTCAGTAGGTCAGAGTGAGAGTCTTCAGCTGGATCAAAGTGAGATGAGGACTGAAACAGAATCACTGCACACCAGATGAGCAGTAGTATTTTGAATTAGTATTATGTTTCTGCAACTGGTAATTGTGAAAAAATGAGCAAAAAAGAGCTGTTATTACCAAGCTGTTCCTGTTACCATGGCAATGATTGACGGTGTTCTAGAGAAAAGAAAATCTCTTTAAAATCATTCTTCAGTTTAAAGGGAAAAAATCTAAATAAAGATACAAAGGAATGGCAGCTGAATGTCATGACACATTTCTTTAAAATTAAAGTTAGTGTCAGTAATAATAAAATCTGTACAGGCTTTAAACTTATTTCACACTGTAATTGCTTTCGAGTAAGGCAATAAACTTTTTTCAAATTGGTATTTAATGCTCAACGTGATATCCATGCAGGAACTGGAATGAGGCATAGAAGGTATGTTGTAATACAGCATGAAGCAGCACTCCTCTGCACAGATATTCAATAAATATGGAATAACAACAACCATTTTTAGGGAAGCCATTTTTAGGCATTTCCCCGAAGAAAGCACTATTAGTGTCTGGTGGACTTTCAAAGAACTGCTCCCACTGTACTTTAGAACATTGCTGACTAGAGTAATGTTGAAAATTGTAATTCATACTGCCCCTCGGTAGGTTGTTTGAGAAAAGATTGCAAGAGAGGCTCAAAGGATCATTAATGGGTCAGTCCTTTCATTTCCCTGGATTGGGTTTTGCACTCTTGCTCTGTCTGAGATGTTCTCTCGGACAGACGCTGCTCAGCGGTATTGAGAAACTCCTTGTCATTTCTGGATGCTTCTTCTCTGGCCCAATTAGACAGCGCATCTGGGGGCTTTTTCTAGAGCTGCTCAAGGGCATGTACAGGCCTGCCTCATATCGCATCACAACATGTACTAAAATATACTAGCTGTCCTATCTTAAAATTAGGTAACTTATTCACCCCCTAAAATGCCTGCTACAGGAAAAATACTCTGTCCTTCAGTGAAATGATAATGGGAGTTCCCATATTACTCAGAGTAAATAATTTTTGATTTATTAATGCGGGAAACTGAGTTCTGTCACCCTCATAGAAAACAACTCCAGAGAGTTTTGAATAAATTTAAAAGATTCTCCCTTCCTCTAACCACAAAAGACAAGACTTAAGAAGAGCTGCATAATGATAACTCACGGCAAGCCTCCTAGATATGTTAAATACAGAGCAGACGCTGCTTATCTTTGCCAAACGTTATATAACACTTGCCATCACTGATATGTCAATTGAAGATGAGCTAAATAAGTTTACTTTTTTCACGAGCTTGTTTTTTAATTATTTGTATTCGCTATGCTTAATAGGACGCAAAAAGTACATTTGAACAAACGGAATTTTAATACTGAATGTTTTAAACTACAATGTTAAAATGTATATTCATTATACAGCACATTCGTGACTTATGCTGCATAAATGGGATGGGATGTCCTTTGTTTATCTGAACTGGTGTCTCTTGACCCTGAGTGTATTTGAGCGATTTGTGGTGGACTGGCAGCCTGCTTTAAAACCCCAAGGTCACCACAACTATAGCTGAATGTGTGTTGTATTGAAATTAGAGGAGCTAAGTGGATGTTGTATGAACAACCAGCATATTTTATGTTGTTGTTTGCACAATTACTTTTGCTTTTATATCGCTGGAATCTGAATGCTGAAAGTCATCAGTTGCGTCTGGTGGCCATAGACCGGTCTTCTGTTCAAGGGCATGTTACGATAGTCACAAATAAGTATTAACAACTCGCTGTAGGAAGCCGAGAGAAAGTTTTTTGTCTACTAGAGGTTGGATTAGTTTCATTTTCATGACAGCCTGGAGAATGCAGCTATTCCAGCTTGAAAAGGTGATTTTTTTTTTGTTCACATTTTCCGGTTTTGTGTGCTGATTAAAAGGCTGTTGATGCCCATAAAGGCTTTTGTAATGGCACTCAAGTTTCCTATACCTGCATTTTTTCCAGTACAGCTTGCTTTCCATTTTTAGTTTGAACTGTTGTCCTTATCTTTGCAATGGCCAATCTCCTTGGGATGAAGTATAGAATGTGACCTTAAAAATTTTAGTAAAAATAGAGAAAACCTTTGAATCAGTATGATTAATGCTAATAATGGCCACTGTGACACCTACATGACAGTCTTCTTCCACAATATTTGACTGTACCACAGAGTATAACTGGACATGGCTCAGCCAGGAATAACATAGTTTGTTGCAAGAAAACCAGGTCCGATGTTCTCTAAATAAATATGAGTATAAAACAATGAAAATATATGCTTCTTTGAAGCAATGAGGATATAAAATGCTTTTGCTGTGAAGGGTTAGATTTAATATAAGAACAGTAATGGAGAAATAGTGTACAACATTGTTTTGAAGGATCCTGGTTCAGTAAAGAAGAATGTAACTACATTTTTCTAAACCAGTTAGACTAAGTGAAATAACTAAGTAAAATTATTTTTGTTAGATATGACAATGCAAGTGACACACAGTTCAGGTGCCCATAAAGTAAGCAAACCGAGAGCTGGTTGAGCTTAATGCGATGGTGTGGGAAAGTGACAGGGAATGTGACGAGTTGTCCTTCACGGTTGTAAATGAATGAAAATTCATCTGTGTGGCAGCTGTCCAAAGAGCCTGAGTAGATGGTTCAAGCAGTAAAAGCTTCTGATTGTTCCATAATGATGTGGAATGCATTTTCCTGGCATAGGCTGTCCACTCACTGGATTAGAAGGTTCATGGAGCACAATATGTTTATGTCCTGAATACTTATCAGCCGTCCATGATGCAGGGATGCTTTGGTGCTTGCAGGAATAGCGCCAGGGACAACACTGAAAGTCAGGAACAACATGGCACAGTATAACAAAAGGAGGATTAATGCCTCATTCAGTTTTTTTTCTGTTTCTTGCTCCTCCCAATCGTTTTGCAGGTATCCCAAAGAGCTTTGTGCATCTGTCGGAAGAGGTCTCGATGGTAATGGCTGGCATTTCCATTAAACCAGCATGAAATTTTGAACTACCTTGGAAATATGCATCACCTTGTATATCACTGCAGGTGGGGGACATGAAGCCCAGGCATTTACTTTGAAGCAGCCCCAGAATTGTGTCTGGACCATCATCCACAATGAAGAGAGAACAACGTGCTGGGGACTTGTGACAACTGCCACAAATGCATTGTCTCTTTTGGACCACAAAATGGCTAAATGATCCTGACTGAGTGGCCCAGAGAGAGATGATGCTTTCCAGAGAGCTGCATGCTGTCTCATAAAAGCTGTAACATTAAGCTGTTCCTTCCCAGTTTTTCATAATAAAAATGTGCATCTTAAATACTTTTGGAGTTAAGTTTGAAACCTATGTTTTATAAAAATATGAACAGTCTAAACAAATAAGAACAAAATATATATCATGTCATGTATAACTACCTATTTCCAGTTTGGGTCCTTCCTCCAGCATGCACTCCCACCTCTTCCTGGTGTGTGTGTGTGTGTGTGTGTGTGTGTGTGTGTGAGAGAGAGAGAGAGAGGTGGCTCAAATCAGCTGTTACTGCCTGGAGGCAACTGTCACTAGCGTGTGTGTGTTTTGTATGTGTAGCTACACAATAATCTCACTTAGGGTGAGAATTACCTGTTTGTCAGATGTGAAGTTTGTAGCTAGAAAACCAAAATGCATAAACAACAAACAGACTTGAACTCTATAAATATAGAGATTTAGCTAAATCTCTTCTCCAAAGAGATTTACAGTGTTGTCTCTCATGGTGGTATTCAAACCTGCATAATCTGAGTGGAAAGTGGCAGATCTAATCACTACACCACCTGCCCACCACCTGGTCCACATGTACATTTTTAGATACTTGTTCCTAATGTCTGTTCAACTTCACAGATAGTTTTAAAAGACAGCTAATTACGGGGCAGTAAAGGAACAAAAAACTGCAAAAACTTGTGAGATGAATTCTCAAAAATCTGAATTATTAAATTAAGTAAATCAGTCTTTGGACCCCATGTTGAATATTAGAAGAGTTGTTTCCGGTAGATATGGTTGCCATGAATTATGCTTTGCTGAATAGCAAGTTAGAATGTGTTGGGGATTGCGGCACATGAGATTTAATCTGTTTACTTTGCACTAAGTAGCTACTTCAAGTAGTAGTAAAAGTACATAAATAATACCACATTATATTTGTACTTTAATTGCCTAGTAAAAAGGTACTGTAAATTCAGAATTACAATCAAAGTTATAACTCAGTCCAGATTTATGAAGGATGTTGCACAATTTTTATGACGGGAAAAAAAATGGCCAGTAAAATGAAATATAAACAGAGCACCCATTTCATGAGCAAACTGTCATTAAGTTTGCAGTGCTTTCCTATCACTAGACTTAACACTGTCATCAGTGCTCCCAAAAATGTTTTTAAATATTTGCTACAGTATACTGAAATCTGTACAGAAGAAACGCAAATAGCTGCAAAAGAAGAATGCAAATTATTAACTGAAAAATAAAGTTACCGAAAAATATATATTGAAAGAAGAAATACACATTAAAATGTGCTGTGTTTGTGTCAACTTTCCTACACACAAAGATGCATCTTTCAACTGAACTCAAATTGCCTTTACAGGGTACAACTATTATGATAAAGTTAAAACAGCACAGAGCTGTGATTTTGAGATTTTGAAGGTGAATCCGGGGGGAGAGTTTATTTGTAGTGACAATAACGCAGATCTTTCAGCACAAATAAATCTTTACCCACAGGGACCGAGGATCATAGGATCAGGATCAGGATCAGGGCAGATAAATTTCACTAGGGCAGCTCAACAAGAAGCTAGTGAGCAAACTAAACACAATCAGGACTCTGCCAGCTTCCTTTTAAAGAGAGTCTGGTGTGGTTCAGATGTGTTACAAAGCTGCCAGAATTAAGGAGCCTGTGGTAGACATTTCTTTGTTGTTTGTCCTTTCTCAACACTTTGCTTCATTTTACATGAAAATTCCATAATTAAATATCAAATCATTTCACTGAAGCTACTGTCCCTGGGAGACACATTGGAATATTATGACATTGGTATGTTAGCGACATGTTATTGATCAATGCAGATGTGATAACTTTCAGTAATCCTGGACTTAAAGAAGTGTGTGTTTTTGTTGCTGCAACTGAGACCTTTATTTAGAGGTAGAAGTTAAACTTTACTCCAATATATCATCTTTTTTATTTCTGCATATTTTTGCCAGTAAAGGTTATCAGGGTCCCATAGAGGAAATACAAATATATGTACAGAACCCAAGTACCCAACTTTTTCTTCAATTGTTTGTAGGTTTTTCTAAGACATGCTGTTCATTTGGGATCCTTACATGTTGCTGTGTTTAAGGTCCACTGTAAAAGGAATGTTTCACAAAGGTTAAATGCATTGTTTTATACTTTAACATTGGTCATTGCCTTTGACCATCCTCTGAGGTGAACTGTTCAGTATATATTGACTGCAGTGTGTGTATATATGACTGAATGATTGCGATTTTGCCCTGCAATCAACTTCTGGACCACTGGCCCACCTTGACCTTGCACTGGGAAGCTGTTATTGACAATGGACCAACAGATAGATACTTTGTCATGAATCCTGTTTTTACCAAGCTCTTTCCTGACAGCGGAGACATGAATACAGACTTTAGCAAAAACATATAAATCCCTTGGTGTTTTTTCAAAGTCCTTACTGACTTGGATGTTCTTTAGATGTTGCCAGCACTGTTATCTTAATTTAATCTCCATGCTGTAGGTACCTGACTGAATCATTTGTGTTGCTCTAAACAATGAGGATGAGAAAATTTAACTTGGCTTCAACATGTTAGGTACCTCAGCAGATTCTCCAACCACAGTCTCAGTCTGCATGACAAAGGTTACAACCTTTGTAAACTACACATTGGCAGCTGCTGAAGTTTTTTTTTTTTTGGCAGGTCTTTGGCAGCCAGAGAAGGAAGAAAGTCTTTTAAGTTATATATCATTAATATCTAAGTTTGTGTGTATTAGGAGCACCTGTACACCTGCCTGTTCATGCAATTATTTAATCAGCCAATCATGCGGCAGCAGTGCAATACATAATGGGGTCGGGGCTACAGCGAATGTTGACATCAAATTGTGAACTGTGAACTATGAAAAAACTACGATCTGTATGACTTTGACCATGGCAGGGTTGTTGGTGCCAGTTAAGGTGGTTTGAGTATTTCAAAACTGCTATTTTTTGGGGATTTTCTCACACACTACAGTCTCCAGAGTCAACAGAATGGAGTGAAAATAAAAAACCTCTATTGAGCAGTAGATCTGTGGGATGAAACACCTTGTTGATGAGGGAGATCAGAGGAGAATGGCCATTCTTTACAACAGTGGTGGGTAAAAAAACCACCTCTGAACACATGACGTGTCAAACTTTGAGTTGGATGGGGTACAACAGCAGAAGACCACATCAGGTTTTACTCCTTATAGCCAAGAACAGGAGGCTGAGGCTGCAGTGGATGCTGGATCACTAAAACTGGGCAGTTGAAGATCAGAAAAATGTCACCTGGTCTGATAATCTTAATTTTGGCTGTGATAGGCAGACGGCAGAGTCAAAATTTAGCATAAACAGCATGAATAATACCAATTGAGCATCATTTGAATACCACAGTTAAAAATTGGCCACAATTTACCCATCTTCTTATGACTACTTCCAGTATGATAATACACAATGTCTCAAAACATAATTCATCTCAAACTGGTTCCACGAACATGAAAATTAGTTCAGTGAACTTCAGTGGCCTCCCCAGTCACCAGATCTGAATCCAGTGGAGCACCTTTGGGATGTAGTAGAACAGTAGATTGGCAGCATGAATGTACAACTGACAGATGTGGAGCAATTACGTGATTCAACCATGTCAACATGGACCAGAATCTCTAAGGAATGTTTCCAGCACCTTGTTGAATCCATGCCACAATGAATTGAAGCTGTTATGAGAGTAAAGCAGGGTTCTGTCTATTAGAATGGTGGTCCTAATAAAGTGGTGTGTGTGGAATTATGATAGAAAGTTTTAATTAACTCACCTGGCATTTTGCACTAAAACATCTGTATGTGGCATGTGTGTGCCATGGTAGCATAAAAGGAGGTGGGAGAAGGGACAATCTAAATATACCTGCACATGATGTCCTCACCACAAACTATTTATTTATACCTTCCCTGGCAGTAGAAGAGAGCACATACCAGTCAGAAAATCTACTTCTCAGCCTTTCTTTGTGTTCAGTCCCTCACTATTATTCCTTACCAGTCACCATATTTGTGAGTACCATGAATAAAACCACAACTTCCACAGGTACCTAAAATCTGTCTTTAGTTCCTCTTTCCCTGAATGAACCTAATGTATCACAAAGTAACAGTCAAAAGTTCGGGTAAGTTGATTGAAAACATTTCACAAGGCATTCAGTTAACAAATTTAAAGAAATGAGCTGACATACTTCTTGAGCTCTTCTGTAGTACTTGTGGATTGCTTTTCTGTCACTCTTCTCTCCGGTTTGTCCCACACAAGTAATGCCCAGGTTGCCCAGGTGTTTTTATTTTTTTAATCCTATGACATCAAACTGAACAATCATACTGAATAAGACCTTGACAGCAAATATCAATTTCCTTTAAAAACATTTTTTTTCTCTTTTGAAAATTGAAATCACAATTGTTAAGATGATATTCCTGAAATAAGCCATGCATACAGCTTGATTAAATGTTGCTAGGAAACAGAGCCACACAAATAAAAAACGTGTTCAACATAATTCAAAAATCTTATTGCCTTACTACCAGAAATCCAATAAAGTTCTTGACATTAAATTCAATCATAGTTAAGTAGTAGATGCCTATATCAAAAGGAATATACATAACTTACAATTTTTATACATAGCTGGATAGTCAGACTGAGTGTCGTGCTCAATAATCCCCTCCAAATTTGATCCAGTTTTTCTTAGAACACAAGCTTTGCCTCTTATTAAAATCTACGACCTGCTGATCTAAAGTGACCACATCCATTCCGTTTCCAGCACAGAGTGACCCTGTGACCCCATAAAAAGTCCTTTAAATAAGTGCCTTCATTTATTTCCTGTAAAATAACTGGCTTGGTTTCACATTCACTTTATAGTAATTGTTAACTCTAAAGATGCAAGTACCTTCTAATTTTATAATGAGTGTATTCCGTATACAGTAAAAGGGAACCTTTTACAGGATTAAACATGGTACATGGTACATAGTTGCTTATCTGCTAAAATGTACATCTTAAGCAACTTGAAAAGTGCAATATTGGCAAAATGAATCAAAAATATTAATTACTGAAAATGTGAATTTGACACCTAAAAGGCACCCGTATCTTAGAAAGCTTATCATCACATGCATTTTGAGAAGCAAAGAGAACATTTAATCTTTTCAAACCAACTGACAGAACTGGCATACATTTTTGGAGATGGGAGTAAATTGCCTCAGGAAACTTGCTGAAAGTTATTCTGCAAATAGCCATAGTGCTTATGCCTCCATGTTTTGTTAGTCAAGTGAAGCTGCACTTGTACCACATTTGTGTCAAGGTGTAATTTATGATTCACCAATTCCAAAGGGCTCTACTGGTGTCTTGATCTCTTCAGCAAAGGCCTCCACATATTAAGGGGCCATGTGATATTAATTTCACACAAATTACAGTTGCAACAAACAGACTCCCTTAGCCCACCTGTGACAGAGCAACAAAGGTTAGTTGTAATTTATTTTCTGTAGAGTTAGATTATGTTCCAGCAGGAAAACTACATCGCGAAGCGCCGTAAAACTGCCATCTGTTATTTGGACACACTTCATGGAATTGAATGCTCTACTTCAACTTGACAGTTTCCTTCTGGGAGTCACAGAGATCACCAGCTGGTTCTCCGGCATACATCTATAAAGCTTTCCCTAAAGTGATTTTCTTGGTTTAACAGGTTTTTCCACACATATTCCAAATTTTAACCAGAAGTCTGTGACCTAAAACATGGCATTATGAGAGGAGGAGACAGAGAAAACTGTAAGAATAAAGACATACTCTGACAAGGTAAAATAGGGGTGAGAACAAGGTTACTCAAGGTATGACAATTTTGTTGTGAGGATACAGTCTGTACTGGCTGAAGTTCATCTCTATTTGCCAAAATTAGGGGCATCAGCACAAAACACAGGGTAGTATAAGAATGCGAGGAAAGTGTGGCCCACATGCGCATAGTTGTGTAGAGAGTTTTACAGGACAGCAGACAGCAGAGATTTAATTTAGTTATAATCATATTTTAAATACTAAAAATGCACATCTTGCACGTTTGGATTTTATAGCTCAGTCTACTGTACATTTTTTAACTTGGCTCTGAATAAAAAACTAGGTATATTTAAGATGTTTTTTTTTATTTTTAATTCTGTCTTTCAAAGAGACAAAAACATTTTAAAAAATGTTTGAAATTATTTCTACAATATTTCTGGATTAAAAATGCATTTATCATACAAACTTATTATTAATACACATTGTGTACTATGAAAAATGTTTTGAATATCTGATGAGCAACAGTTTTTCAGATCACCATGACAGCATTGCCACTGTTTCTAGATACATCACATATGGGTGCTGGATTTTCAGTACTGCATTTCAGGGTAAAGAAGTTTTGCTCAAGGCTACAAAATAAACAGATAAATAAATATATTCACCAATTCCAAAGGGCTCTTCTGATGTCTTGATCTCTTCAGCAAAGGCCTCCACATTTGCAAAGGCCTCCACTATATATATACACACACACACACACACACACACACACACACACACACATATAGCAGCTTGTAAGCCCTTTTTCTTTGGGTGCTTTGCCACAGGCACATTATGCATGATGTAGTAATAGTGTCAAACGTTAACACTTCTGCCATACTAGATGACAGAAAATTGTAATATTTCCAAAATGATGCAGCAAGTGGAATCTTTGCCTTTCTGAAAAATAAAAAAAGGCTGTATGATTCATACTAATTATGTGCGGTTCAGAATGTTCCATAATTGTATGCTAGCTGCTTATGAAAAGACGTGGTGTTTGGAGCTTCTATCCTTCTTGTTGGAATGGATGTGTACGGCCATTGTGCTGGTACATGTTTGACTTCTGCTTTGTTGTTGTTGCTCTAGGCATTCTTAAGATATCATAATGGTGGAGAAACACGGGAACTGTGCATGGCTCTATTTTGAGTGAGGGTCATTTTGAACAATGAATGCATTCCCCTTTTGGCCCTGGTATCAAATAATCCTTTCATTTTCTCAGTGTGAGGGCTTTACTTTGCTGGTTCCACTGCACAACACACAGCTGCTAAGAGAGAAACTGGCTTTGCTGTTGTAATGTCCATCAAAATAAAGCACAGAAACAGACCCGACTTTAAAGTGCCTATGGGTACAAAACTGGAAAAAAAAGAAACATTTCTCTGCAAGCTTTTCCAATTTAGCTTTTCCGTACTATTAATTTTGTTTATTTGATAACCGTAACAGGGTGAGCTGACATGGTAATTATAATGATGACACTGTGCAAACATTTCAATTAGCAAGAACCATATGGTATGTTAAACATGCATTTTGAAATTTTTTACACTGGCTGTAAAAACAGTATTTAATAAATGCAAATTATGATTATGCAGCACTACAAAAGTGTTTATGGCTCTTGTGAATTTATACAGGCCTGTGTCCATATGTCATGATTTTTAAAGTTAGGACGGCGCTTATCCTGTAAACGAGTCTTTCTGAAGAAATATTAAAACCACACAAACATCCTGAAATCAGAAGGAGGTTTGCCTCCAACTATGTTCTCAATGTGAAAACTTAGGTAGAGGTTAGAGAGCAGTTTGTCTTCATTCCAAGCCCACTGAAGGCTTACGTAGAGGTTCATTGCAGATAAATGTGTTTGTGATGTGAGTGTGTGTATACAAGTATCATTTCCTCTCCTTTCGGGAATAAAATTGTCCCCTTAAATGTGTTCTGCTTTTTTGAAGCTTTTAACTGAAGGGACAGTCATGCCAAGGTCAGTAGAGCCACTGTCCCATTCAGCCACACCAGATGGTTCTCCCCCAGTTGTAATACCTAATCGCATTCTCCAGTGAAAGGGACACCTTTGGATATGGATATTTGAACATATATCAGTCTTACTATCATGTATGTTTTCAATTGTTTCACAGACAGATATGCCCAACAATAGAGTTGTCCTGGCTTATTTTAAGCGGCAGCCCACATGTAAGATACGAGTCAGCTTGTACTATACTATGCTTTGTTAAATAAGATGCATGTATTTATTAACATTGATGTAAAAACCCCCTTTCTGTTCGGTGCTTATTTTGTAAACTGTTCTAAACCCCAGACCTAGAGTATGAATAAAGGAACTAGGTAAACTATGAGTGCATTTTCAGATAGACTTTTTTCTCAGCAAGAAAACTTTTGGCAAAGACAGAGTCACTTAGAATCTTTATTTGACGTGGTTTATAATAAATCTCTTTGATTCTCAGCTTTTTTGAAATTCATACTTAGTGTGCCACAGGAAGTGACATTTGAGCAGGGTTTCAGCTCTGAACAGAGGCATTCAAAGCAGCCATGGAGCTTGCTGACATTCCGTTGCAAACCTTGCCTGAGCCCTGTGGAATATATGACATTTCATCTCTACTCCTCCTTCGCAAATCATATTCAGTGGAGACCACTGTATTGTAATACTGCTTTCAATTGTAACTCTAAACCAAGAATCACTACGAGTAAAATGCACACTGCTCTTCCACATAAATGTAGACCGTATTAGAGACACTACATAATGTGTAAAGTGTCGTGCAAATAAGAAGGGCGTTGTGCGTCACACACAGTCACCATGGCAGGTTGCACTGACAAGGAAGAGTAAAGGAGTGGAATTGTTAGCTGCAAGCGGAAAGTTTATTTGCAGTGCATTGTGATGGACTTGGACAAGGCAGAGGAATAAATGAAACCCTTTGTTGGTAGCCCTTGTGGGATGGTGGCAAAAACAAACACAGAGATGCAGAACCGTCGCTTTAGAGTGATGGGCTCCCATTTCCAAGTCATTTAGATCCCAAACGCACACTTTTACACTTCCACCATGCTCCAGTACCAAGAAAAAGCCTCTTAATGATGCCACTTTAAAGGACAGCTTTCATTTGTGTCTAACCCTATTTGCCAAGGTACAAGAGTATAATATATGTGACTAAGTGATAAGGTGATGCATATCTCTGCATCAGTTCTGGTGCAGCATCCATATAGCCAGATGAGCCCAGCACAGGGACCACAGTTTCTGTTAATTACAGCAGAATCTGAAACGGGCTGAATTAACAGCTTTTTGTGGGATATGAAAGGAGGAGCTGAATTTAAATATAAATTTAAATTAGGCTTGTAGTACGCAAAGATTGCATAAATCAGTGTTTACTTAAAATTCCTACATTTCGAGGTACAAGTGCCTGGTGGTTAGTAATTCTTATTTCCCAGTCCATGGTTTTAAGAATGTCTACAAAATGTCTGCTTTGTCAGAGACAGGGCCTCAAGTATGTGATAAAGATATGAGAGGTGACATGCTTTTAAATACTTTTTGTTCACAATAATTCTAAAGGGTTTTTGGGCTTCACTGAAAACACAGATAACTGACAGGGATTTTGCATCCATTAAGTTGCCCTGTTGCTACAAATACACCACCTGACAAGATGTTATTTCGAAAGTCAAAAGTTATTTTTGTTTAACTCTGGAACATTTGGAAAGATTTAAAGTTTGACATATCCTCGAATGGAAAAAGATATGTAGCAAATACATGGAGATGTAATTAATCTGTCATCAGTCTAATAGCCAGGATTTTTTTCTGTTTTGTATTCATGTAACTAAGTGACATGCTGATTTATTTTTGAAGGCTACATAAATGAGGGTTTCTCAGCTTTCAAAAACAATCTTTTAAAATGCAATATTTTCCTTTAAGGAACATCAAAATTAATGAGATTTGTTTGGGTTAATGTCATACATTAGTTTCCTCTAGAAAATGTAATGTGGAGGGGGTCAATAAATGGAGTCATGGAATGTTGACAAATTGTTACAATTATTGATATTTTAAATGTATTCTGTGCAAAAGTCGTAGGCACTTGAAGGGAAAAAATGCTGAAAGTGAGAATACTTCCAAAAATAATACAGAGTTTTTATTAACCAATCAATAAACTTCCTAGAAAGTGCAGTAAATAGAAAAAAATCTATTTCAATTCCATATTTGGAGTGACCACCATTCGCCTTTAAAACTGTATCAATTCTCTTAGGTACACTTGGTGTGCAGTTATTCAGCTGGTAGGTTGTTCCAAACATCTTGGAGAACTTGCCACACTTCTGCAGACTTTGGCTGTCACATTTGCTTCAATCTCTGCATGTAATCCCAGACTGGCTCCATGATGTTGAGATCAGGGCTCTGTGAGAGCCATGCCATCTATTGCAGGCTTCCTTGTTCTTTTTGCTGAAGTTCCTTATGACTTTGGCAGTGTGTTTGGGGTCATTGACATGCTGGGGAATGACTTTGCAATGATCAGATGCCTCCCTGATGGTATTGTGTGACAGATAAAAATCTACCTGTACTTTTCAATAGTAAGTGGGCCATTAATTTCACCCAAATCACCAACTCCATTTGCACAAATGCAGCCTCAAACCTGCAGGGAACCTCCACCATACTTCACTGCTTTCTGTAAGAGCCAAAAATTTCAAATTTTTACTCATCAGTTCAGCGCACCTCCTACCATTGTTTTGAACCCTACTCCTTGTGCTTTCATGCATAGGTGAGTCACTTGACTTTGTTTGAAACATGGAGGGATGGCTTATTGGTCACAGCTCTTCCATGAAGACCACTTCTGAAAAGACATCTCCGGACTGTAGGTGGGTGTAGATGGGTGTTCCAGCATCCCAGTTTTTCTGCCAGTCCTAAACTAACAGCAGTTCTAGATATCTTCCAATTGCAAAGAGAAGTCAGCTTGATGTATGTCTCATCTGCTGCACTCAGTTCCTGTGGATGATCACTGTTTTTCTGGTCCACAACCTAGCTTGTTTGTTTGTGCTTCTGCAGAAGAGTTTGGACAGCACATCTGGAAATACCTGCCTGCTGTGAAATTTCTGATTGGGACCTTGAGATCTTGCTGATGCAGGATGAACACATCTGTCTTGTTGCTGCTATGCACACTCTTGCCATGGTGTATTTTGAAAGTTACACTGCCACTTCTTCCACAACCTCACTTTTTTAGTATAGTTGTCCCTCATCCAGTTTTATTCCCTCTGCATAGCCGTTTCTGTTTCAGTTAGTCAGTTTGGTTCAATGTACAGTACTGTGCAAAAGTCTTAGGCATGCAACTTCAATGCCTGTTGAGAAGTACAGGTAGATTCTTATCTACCATCAGGGAGGTTTCTGATTAGTCCTAAATTCATTCTGCAGCCTGAGAATCACCTCAAACACCCAATCTTCAGCAAAAAGAAGGAATCCTGCAACAGATGGTATGGTCCCCACAGAGCCCTGATCTCAACATAATCAAGTCAGTCTGGGAGTATATGCAGAGACAGTCAAAGTCTGCAGAAGAACTGTGGTCAGTTCCTCAGAATGTTTGGAAGAACCTATCAACCTCTACCTTAAACTGCATGCAAGTTTGGATAAGGGAACTGATGCTGTTTTAAAGGTAAAGGGTGGTCACACCAAATATTGATTTGATTGAGGTTTTTTTTTGTCTACTGCACTTTTTAGAAGGTTTATTGATTAATAAGTATTCATGGCATTATTTTTGGAACCATCCTTGCTTTATAGCATTTTTCCCACAGGTGCCTAAAACTTTTGCACAGTACTGTATATCATGCAGTCTTGGAATATATACACACACACCTTTCAAACCCAGTTCTCCTCTGTGGCTTCTGAACTGTGACCAATGTTTGTCACAACTTCATACCTGGGATCTGATGGAACCTTTCATCCAGCTTTTGGATCACAGCCCCAAATGCTCCTATCAGCAGTGGGACTACCTTGGTTTTCACCTTCCACATTGTCTCCAGTTCTTCTTTGAAATCACCGGTATTTCTCCAGCTTCTCATATTCCTTCTTCCTGATATTTCTGTGACTCAGAATCACCACATGTGGCACCACTGCTTTTTTTCCCTCCTTAGCTATTACAACTATATCTGGTTGGTTAGCCAGCACCTGTTTGTCTGTTTGTCTGCCTAAGTTTTAGGCAGGTGTGGAAAAATGCTGCAAAGTAAGAATGCTTTCAAAAATAGAAGTGTGAATAGTTTATTTTTATCAATTAACAAAATGCAAAGTGAATGAGCAGAAGAGAAATCTAAGTCAAATCAATATTTAGTGAGACCACCCTTTGCCTTCAAAACAGCATCAATTCTTCTAGGTACACTTGCACAAAGTCAGGGATTTTGTAGGATTATAGTCAGGTGTATGATTAACCAATTATACCAAACAGGTGATCATTGTTTTCATATGTAGGGCGAAACACAGTCATTAACTGAAACAGAAACAGCTGTATAGGAGGCTTGAAACTTGGTGAGGAACAGCCAAACTCTGCTACAAAGGTGAGGTTGTGGAAGACAGTTTCATGTCACAGGTCATACACCATGGCAAAACCAAATTTCTCTTTCTGTTTCAGTTAAATTATGGCCAATATATTTCCATATACATGTCCTCTTAAAGACGCAAAAGCACGAGTTTGTTTGGGCTTTACTGCACCAGCTGTGGGTACATGAACATCATACCTGCCTTTGCTATCTCTTTGTCATAATGCTGCCTTCTTCAAGTCATATGCACTTTATATAGAATGCCCATTGTACAACATGCAGCCTGTACATACACAGGGTGTGTAGTTAATGTTTTTTATTACACATTTTTACTCACTTGGACGAAATTTTAATATTAGAATTTTTCACTTTTTTGACCAATTTTTTTAACTGGACTGCATTGTATTAAACAGATTGGCACATAAATCAAATAATGATGTTAAATTGCACTGTAGCAAAAACACATAAATCAAGGGATGACTCGATATGATATAACAGACACACAGACACACACTCACACACAAGCCCATTTATTAGGAACACAATTCTAATATCTAGTAGGACCCTACTTTGCTCTGACAACTGACAATAGCCTGAATTCTTTGTAGCATGAACTCAACTAGGTGCTTGAAACATTCCTTAGAGATACTGATCCATGTTGCTGTTATGAGTCAGCAACCAAGAAACATAAAAAAGGAAAACTATACAGGATATGAACTGTTATTAAGAAAAAAATCCTATTAATGTGAGTTCTTGAAAACAAAATCAGGAGTTTTTTTTTTTTTTTACCAAAAATTTTTCATGGACATGGCATTAATTTATTGCAGAATAAAAACATTTTTTCTTTGTTAGCGTTTGCTCCGATAGGAGAATACGAATCTGAAAATGTCACAGTTCTAGCTTGTAAGGGTTCATTTTATTTTAAGAAATAATGTTATTTCTGTACCACACGTACTGTACCATGTGATACGGGGCAGAATAAGCCCTAGTTACAGAAAGTTATGCCAAAAATATTTAGAATATACACATTTATTGATTTTGTTTGCTTGTCTGTCATTCCCAAATGCTTCAGTTTGGAGACTTATACTAACCGGCTACTTGATTAAGAACACCATTCTAATACCAGGTAGGAACCCTCTATGCTCTTAGAACAGCCTGAGTTCTTCATACCTTGGATTCAACAAGATGCTGGAAACATTCCTTGGAGAATCTGGTCCATATTGGCATGGTTGCATCACATAATTGCTGCACATTTGTCAGCTGCACATTCATGCCGCCAATCTGCCGTTCTAACACATCCCTAAAGGTGCTGTATTGAATTCACATCTGGTGACAGGGGAAGCCATTTTTCACTGAACATATTGTCATATTCATGGAACCAGTCTGTGATGACTTGTGTTTTGTGACATGGTGCATTATGTGCTGTAGTAGCCAGTAGAAGGTGGGTGAATTGTGGCTAATTTTTGGCTCTAGCATTCAAAGACGGCTCAGTTGGTATTAGGAGATCCAATATGCGCCAAGAAAACAGTCCCCACACCATTACACGACCACCACCTGCAACTATTGACACAAGGCAGGCTGGGTCCATGGCTTTATGTTGTCTGTGCCAAATTCTGAGCCTATTATCCACTTGTTGCTGCAAAAATCAAGATTTGTCAGACCAGACAACATTATTCCAATCTTATACTGTCCAGTTTCGGTGAGCCAGTGCCCGCTGTAGCCTCAGCTTCCTGTTCTTGGCTGACAAGAGAGGAACTCAATGTAGTCTTTTGCAGTTGTAGTTCATCCATAAGGTCACGTGTTCCAAGGTGCTTTTTCTGCCCTGTATATAGTGTGATATATTATATATTTGATTCAATGATGCGTAGTAAGCCTTTACTAAAGGCCATACAATGAGTCTTTGACAAGAAAGTGTTCCCTGCAACAGCAGAAAATGTCAAAATAATAAAGTAATTTTCTGTGGTTTCCAAGATTTTTTCTTGTTCTCCAAGAAATGAGAAAACATTTTTGGTGAAGAGTTTATTACCCCATACTCCGGTATTCAAAATCGATGCATTGAAATGCTAGAGAGAAGATTAGTTTCCTCCAATTTCCAGCTGCGCTGAACTGAAGATGTCTAATGCAGTCATTACGGCACCATGCCAGATTTCTCCATTAGGGTCTTCTTAATGAGAAGGTGATTGCATGTCTTTGTTGGAGAAGCTGTTTGGAGAGGCTGCAGTCTGATATTTTGTTCAAACAGAAACGTGGACTTTTAAAGGAGGGTCAGTGTTAGGTGAGACGTGATTCCTGTGCCACTTATTCCCACCATTCCCATATCCACCACTTGCAGTTCTCCATACCCCAGTGGATCTGTGTATTTCATACATCTGTCTTTCTGATACATATGGCATAAATCCATTCATTTGTGTTAATCTGTCCCAGAGGTATACACACACACACACACACACACACACACACACACACACACAGTATACACATAGATATAGCATATGCACACTCGGGGCCACTTTATTAGGAACACCGGTACACCTGTTTGTTCACACAATTATCTGAGCAGCTAATCATGTGGCAGCAATGCAAGCATAAAATCATATCGATGCAGGTCAGGAGCTTCAGAACAGAATGGTGCAAAAAACATCCAGTGAGCAGCATTTCTGTGGGTGGAAACACTGTGTTGATTTGATGAGAGAATAGCCACTCTTTTATTTTATATATATATATATATATATATATATATATATATATATATATATATATATATATATATATATATATATATATATATGAGCAACATGGAGGTTGTGTTTGAACATGAGCTCAGTCTGTGTGGCTTTTACATGTTCTTCCTATGTCTGTCACTGTATATCTATATATGAATTCTCTAACAGTTTTCCCCACTGAGTGGTATCATTCTTCAGACTCAGGCCTACCTTAGTTTTCACCTTCCACATTTCACATATATATATTTGCACAGAGGAAAACGCTGTATTTTGCTATTATACTTGTACACTGTACATATTGTGAAAAAATCTTAAATAGACTGAAATCAAGGGACCGCAAAACCAGACAGAATATCACAACAGTTGAAATTATCCAAACAACAACAGATAAATCTTTAGAGCGAGTCTTTTCAGGTTTTTTATGCAGTACTCTATTAAACTGATTCATGTCTGCATTTCTCTTAGCAAACATCAGACTAGCAGTAGAAACAAAGGAATTTTGTGATTCTTTTCATGGCCTGTCTGTCTCATATTCCATGCCAATTAGAAGGGCAAAAGAATAGCTTTCTTAAGTTTAATCTTCAAATTATTTTTCTCGCTACCATTAAATCATCATTAGAGTCAGGGAAGAAGAGACTTATGGAAAGATGATAAACTGTAGATATATTAGAAATAAAAATCTCTGTAGGTTGATGAAGTAATTATTAAGGCCTGGTTTGTGACATTTCATTTGTCAAGTAAATATGTTACACTTTTAATATCTGCCAAAAGAACAAATTTTGTGCATAGCCATACTGACTACTTTTTCCAGCGTTGTGTATACATTCTATAAACTGAAATGTACTTAAAATCATAAAATAAACACCAATAAAGCAGTGAAAATAAACCACAGCTGAAATTGTTTTCACCAGAAAGTTCACCAGAACGCCAATTGTTAAATATAGTAAAACAAGGAGAATGACTTTAATTAGAATTAGAGTTAGAGAATTAATTATATTTCACTTTGCAGATTCATGAAAGACAGCCTATGCCTATGATATCTTTCCAGCATCTTGAATAGCTTTAATGAAAGTTATTTTGTCTGAGGGAAGTCTATCACATACCTTCTCTAAAAGGTGGACACAAATGCTGTCTGTGGTGTTTTGAGGTAAAGAGTGGTGTACAAAAAAAGTAAATAAATAAATGAAACAAAATTAAATAAATTATCAAATGTTTTTTTGGTAACACACATACAGCAGTAAAAATGATCTAATATGTATTTTCAGATGAATGAGCAAAATCTCCCACTAACATCAAAATTTTAGACATACAGAGATGGAACACGATGGATGGAAAATGCAATGATACAAGTTTTTTTGTCACAAATTTTAAATCTCAATCTCTCAGAACACTGAATTTCACAAAATAAAAGATCACTACAGTTTAAAAACTAAGAAATGCTGAGGCCCTGGTGAACGAGAGCAGTCTGCACACCTGTCCAACACTGTCACTTAAGGTGGCTTGGCGGCTCTGACCAGAGGACAATGGAATAGATGACACGGTCGTGTCATCTATTTCCCGCCACCTGGAAAGGTGCCACTAGACACGTCGGCTGTCAAATCCGAGCAAAGAAATGATTCAATGGCATAGCCCCGTGTGACTCTGAGCACTGGGATGTGCCTAGCATTTGCAATATATATTCTTTCAGTGAGGAGAGGGGCCCTTAGTCGTAGCTGTCAGTCCTCTGCATATCTTAAGAACTAGTCCTGGCATCCCTTTTTCACCTCCACAGCTTCCCTTGACAGACAAGCAGGCGTCGACCCGGGAAGGAAAACCATGTTGTCACTCTGCAGACTTTGACGGTGTCTGGAGCTTCAAAAAGATTAAATGAATAGCCAGGTGAATTTTGGGAGTTACTGAAGGACTACAGAAATGTTGAATTCACACACCACTCTGTATGTAAATATACAAACCATTATTGTAACAGAGGATTTTAGATTATTAAACTGAAGTGCAGAATAACTTTCACATGTCTTGCACATGATCAAATCTGTAAAACATAAATTGTAAATCCACAAAGGACAACAACTGGTCGTCAGCAGCAACAGGAAGGTAAAGAACATAAAGTTGTTCAGATAAAACTTTTCAGTATTGACAACATATTGTTTATGTTTTTTTTGTTTAGTTTTTCTTAAACTGTTTCTCTTTTGCCTGTTGAGTATTGGACTCTGTCAAGAACCACTATGACTCATGTGTAGTTTTGAACACAATTCTAGACTTGATTGTCAGTGGTTGAGTATCCATACTGAGGTACCAATGTAGGAATTTCACCAAGGCAAGACATGATGATGGAATAGTGGCTGGATGAAGCAGGAAGCGGTTAGGGATACAGGAACATGGTAAGACTGTTCAAGATGTTCTCAAAACGAGGGAGTGTGTACACTCTTTTAAGGTTCTGCAATAATGGTTCATGCTGATGTTCTTTATATAGAAAGTGTAGGTGTTCTGGGTTAGGAGTGACTCAGAGTGATTTAGAGACTGCAAGGATTGCCCCTATCACCCTAGGTCTTAAGGAAGGTGGACAACCCCTGGGATGGGACAACGGATGGTCTGGATGAGCCCTGTGGAAATCAAAGATCAACGAGGGGTCAAGGATTTCACTGAAAGGGACTTAAGACCACTCCTCAGGGCCATATTCCTCCCAATCCACAGGGTAGTAAAGTCATGGGCCACAGTGCTTAGAATCCTGGAGAGACTGGACAGCATCTGCAGGGGAGCCATCAAATTCCATTTGTAGAGAAGGAGAAGACATGGCAGAAGACTGTAAAATTGAGGTACAATGGTGTTTCAGTAGAGACACATGGAACATAGCATTTATGTGATAATAGATAAATAATTTTGAAGTCTGAATAATTTTGAAAATTGATCTGGCAAAAAATCTTGAATGGTCCTACATAATGAAGACTGAGCTTCTTGGAAGGCAACATCAGTTTCATATTCCAGGTGGACAATCAGAGGCTCTGATTGCAGTATCGTTCAACGCTGTCAGTTGGCATATTTCTTTTGACCTCGGATGGCCTGCTATAGGTGGGTGTGGGCTGAATGCCAAACTTCCCCAATTGATATCAGTCGTCTAGAGCCAAAATGTCTCTAGGGTTTGGCGAATAAGGAAAGAGGAATGGTTGATAACCAGGCACACACTGAAATGAAGTCATCTTAGTGGAAGTGTTAAAAAGAGAGTTCTGAGCAAATCAGCAGAGAGGAAATAACAATCCCACTCACACTGATTGGCATTACAATAACTCCACAAGTAATGACCACTAATGGTTCACTTGTTCTGCTTGTCTGTTTGCGGTAGTAAACACTTTTCAGGCTTACTGATGCCCTCAGTCTGGACCAGAACGCTCTCTTCTAGTAAGCAATAGAGTGTGAAAACCTGCACACATGTACATTGGTACCGAGTCAATGCCTGCATCAATAAAGATTTGGTAAAACTTGATCTCGTGGTCAGAAACTTCCAAAAACTAGGCATATCAATGATAAAGTCAAGAGAAACATGTGTCATACATTTGCATAAGGCCCTGCAGGAAGTTTTCTACGCACCTGGATTGTGGCACATACCTCACAGGCTGCAACGAACTCAGTCACATCCTTCTTCATAACAGACCACCAGAAATACTGTTGTAGTTGGTATAAATTCCTTGTCATCCCTGGATGACTAGTACTGGGCAAGTCATGTACCCAGTGTAATAATGTTGCCCTTATAGTGTTTGGAACATATTCTGTGCCCCAAGAGCAGTTATCTGAACCAGAGTCCTGGGCCTGGGCCACCCTGACATCATTGCACCACTACAACCAAACAGGTCCCTGAAGTTAGTGCAGATTCTTGGGAACCTTCATGCAGATGGGATAAGGCATCTGCCTTACTGTTCATAAGGTTAGGGCCAATCAAGTCCATAGGAGATGGTTAAAAAAATAATAATGATAATGAACCCAAAGGCAACTTGGACCTTATTGAATTCTGCTGGGTACATGTGTGAGGTAGAACCTGCTTTCAGGAATCACTCATTCAAATAGCTGATAAACTAACTGAGGACAAACTGAGGTGTGGATCTGGGGAATTGAATAAGAAAAAACACGAGGATAGTGGAGTGGTTGGGTGATGCAAGAACAGATTTAGGACACATGAAAAAGATAAGTCTGGCCAACACATTCTCAAAACAAGGGAGCATACGCACTTTTTTGAGGTTCTGCAGTGTGGGTTGGTGTTAATGCACTTTATATGCAAGGTGCATTTCATGGTGAACAGGTAGAGGTGTTCTGGGCTAGGAGTTGTTCAGGGCTGACACTATTCTGATATTCTGCAATCACCACATATTTTCTAAGAAAGGATTCAGTAAATTATATCTTACATTAAAGTATTTATAGATCATTATAACCTATTTTGTCTGGATGCTAAAAAAACTTGTTGTCAAAGGCTGAGTTTGATGGTCAAGTGATCTGCTGCCTCTGGTCCCCAAGGGATGCTCCATAGGTTGAAAAATCCAACTCGAGATGCTTAGCTTAAGGCTATTTCATGCAACAGGCTGGGGTCCCCCAGTGATGTTTGTCAGGTGGTGGAGTTTGTTTTGGTCACACCTATCAAACACTTTTCTCGGGTTTCCTGGGCAGCTACAGAGAACCTCTTGTCTCAGCTTCTGCCTCTAGACCCAAAAGTAGGGATAAGGAGGTCTTCTTATGTTTTTGACAATATTGCCAGCCCTTTTTTGCTATCTTACTTCTAACAGTTATTTATTAGTTCACTTAATAGCTTAATAAAAATACCTTCTGACTTTCCTGTATTTTTTCTGCTAACCCCACATCCAGAGGACAGACCTTGAGGTGCATGTTCTCAAAGGTCATTTTTTTCACCACATTTTGTTTTCTCAGCCTCATAAAGCTTCATTATATTGTCATCGAGTATTTTAGTGCTTGCTGCATATAGAGTACAGCACTGTTATGCATTTGGTTTCACTAGATAGTGACTTGAGTCTCCTGTTTGCTTTGTCTAAAAACCCCTGATTTATTTCAATGCATTTTTGCAGTTATTCTTATCTAATTTTAATAAGAGATAAAAATCTCCTTTAACTGTGAGTTTTCCTCTTCCTACCATGTTTGGATACAAAGATGTAATGGACTCCTTTTGACAACAAATTCACATATTTAAACCTGATTCTCATTTGAACAGGTTTAATTTACGGTGGTTTTGGTGCTTGTATATTATTTATAGGCAAATATTTCGCAAGCCCTCTAGCATGTATTCACAACCAATTATCAAATGGATGTAGAAAATGTTAATATTAACTCTAAAGATACAGTAGTTACTAAGCAGAGCTTCTTCATTCCCAGCACTGGACATATTGAGTTAAAAAACTCATTTCAACAACCTTCAGCAGGGATCTGTCAAGTTCCTTAGAACTAACAACTGGCCAGAAGGCTATAATGTTAATTTATGCCTTTTGTATTCACACGTCAGGTTAGTTGCCACACTGCTGACTGTTTGTCATGCAGATCACCTTGAAAGAACAAGAGCTTTGCTATTATCGTCCTCTTATTCGTTTACGCACGTGGACAAGCGGCGATATTACAACAAAGTACAAACTTAGAGTGAGACATAAAAAGTGCTGGGTTCCAGCATCCAGTGTTGCTTTAGACAAAGCTGGGTGTTCAGCCAAGATGGACACGAGTCACAGACATTGTGGCACCTGGTTGTTCAGCCTCTGTTGATAAGATTTAACTGTCATGTTTCATGCATGCCCCGAAAATACCCAGTTGCTATTCTATGGTTTGGGGTTAGTGTTGTTTGAAATTTCATTCTTTGGGGGTCTGGCATCAGAAGGCTTCTGTCTGCCGATGCTGCCAGGCAAATATGCAACTTCAGATAACATTTGACAGGTGAGCCCTCGCAGGGCCGAGTTAGTGCCAAAACCTTGCATGTCTCTGCCAATTTCAGTAAATTATACATAAATAATGCATGTCATTTCAGCAAGTTTTTAGTTGGAATGATAATGCACTTTTAAATTTTTCTGTAGTGAGAAGTATAAAGTAAAAAAAAAAAAAGATCAGGACCAACATCAAAGTGGTTTTCAACAAATATTAAATAAATGTTTTCCTTGCATTTCATTTAGTTTACTCAGGATTTTTATTCTAATTCATGTATAATCAATGTTTGTTCTGAGATAAAATACAAACAAAAAATCTTTGCTGAGGTGTGCAGGCAGGTTAAGCTATTTTTTTCATCTGGACATGTCTTGTCTTTGAGAAAATGTTTTTTGCTTTGTTTGTGCACCAGCCCATGAAATGCACTCTCGGAAGAAGGTGTGTTACATAAAACTTCTTGTCTTGCATGGTAACCTTGTTTATATATAAGCGTGATTTCCCCTCTAAAATCAATTCAGGAGGATTTTCGGACCTGTTAAATCACATTTATTGTACTGATTACCTCATGCAGGTGGAGCCGACGTGGCTTCACCCGTGGGGGCCACCTAGCACCACCCTGACAGCTAAAGAGTTTCTTAAAATATGAGTAGTTGTATGACTGAAGAAAAATAAAACAAGAAAGAATGCATTTCTTATGTTAGATCACAGCAGACGCATCTAGGAAAGAGAGCTGAGAGTGAAGTAGGAATAGAAAAGTTTGGTCAGGGGTTGTGCAGAATGAGGACGCAGAAGAGGGTACAACCTTGATGAAGAAAGAAAGGAAAGTTGCATGGCAAGGAGGTCTGACAGCGCAAGCCTGCCAGGTCACGTCTTTCCACACCTGGGCTCAGGGGGCCACAGGAGACATGAGATCGGAGGCGGTCAGCATGAGGAGTGTTCATGAGGGGGAAAAATGAGACAGGAGGGCAAAGTGGCAACATCTGGGCAATGTGGATGGGGGTCAGTGAGGTCAGAAAAAAGTTGAAGATCAGTGTCTCGGGTGTCGGAGGTTGAAGCACCACGAAGAAGAGCTCTGGCAGGGGAGGGCATCAGGGTCAGAGAGGTCAATCTTGGTGTTCTGTGTTCCCATAAAACAGTGAGAGCTTCTGTGACACACAAATGACATGACAGAACAAACGAAAATTTAAGTTGGTCACTTTTTTATGAAATGATCCAGAAATGATCATCAGAGACCATGGACCAGAATTTGAATTAATATCTAATACAATGGCTATACTCTTTTCAACTTAATAAAATATATATTATGTTACATTCTTTAAAAAATATGTAGCAATACAATGGACAATACAATACCGGGAAATAAGAAAAATACTTTTGATTGTGGGGATAAAAATCTAAAAAGAATGTGTGAAAGATTGCTGTAAATGAATCTTCACAATTGCATTTAATTTTCTTGGAGATTTTATATTGGACATAAAATCAGAAATGTGTATAATATGTGTATAAACTCTGGGGGAAAAATTGGGCCAAGCCAAAAATTGCAAGACATCTAGCTTATCGTGGTTTTAATAGGTCTTTCACAGGTCATGAATTCTTCTGACACCTTTCACTTTTTCCAACATGAAGTTGCTTTGGGTGCTCCTTAGCCTTTACTTCTAGCGAGATCACCTATTGTTTCTCACAGAGAAATAGGGATTTTCCAAGGCCTGTAGGGTCTTGTAAATTTCAATATAGTTGGCCTGACGAAAACCGGCTATATGATTCCTGACACTACAGAAGGTGTTTTAATGTCCAATATGCCCTAACATTACACAGTCTCCATTGGTCAAGAATACATTTATAGAAGATGCTTCTTGGCCTATTTTTCACCCCAGAGTGTGTGTGTGTGTGTGTGTGTGTGTGTGTGTGTGTGTGTGTGAGCGAGACTGTCTAGAAAGGACTGCTTACATCAAAACACTACACCTGATTAAACCAAACTGCCAAAAAATGACTTTGAAATATTGTATACAGTTGTGTCATATACACGGGGCCCTAAAATCCTAATTATTGCACGAAACATAGGCAATGTCCCATTTTTTGGATGTGTGTACTTCAGTGTACAGTAGTTTTAATGAAAAAGTTTTAATAAAAACTCTTTTTTTAGCTATAAAGCCCAAAACTGGCAATCCATAGCTTTGATTAACATAAATGTGTGAAATATATTGTAATCATCTGGAATTAGTTTAAAGTTAGCCTGATTTTCTACTTTTTCTGATTAATAAAAAAAATCCCTCATCAAAGTTTCTATTAAAGAAAACAGACATAAGCTCCAGAAAGGGTTACCAAAAAATTTCTGTGATGTGCATCAAGTTTGCTGTTCTAAATTTAAAAGGCTACCTTCAGATCTTAGAAGCAACTGGCTTGCAATTAATAACTTGCCAAGTCTTCATCAGTGTGATGGCATGCAAGCTGTTTATCTTTGAAGTATCATTTATTAACAAAAAATAAAATTAATGATGTTTCTGCTCACTAAAGCAAAAGTTTTGAGGTTCAATTCCCAGAACAGGTTTTTTCACTGTTTAATAGAATAGTTTACTTCAAAGGTGTACATATCGACCAGAAGGATTTTAGCTGATTTCACAGTAAAAGGAGAATTTGCTGATTCTTCTGTAATAAGACAAGAGGGACATGGCAAAAGGCAGAATATTCTGCAGGTTCCGTGTTTTGCACAATTATTCACAGCCTTCTAGAAACAATATCGGAAATTAAACACCATACAGGAATGTTTTTGGATGTCTCTAACACCCTGACAAGGAAAATGTGCAACAAAAAAATCAGTTCACTGGCAACTGATAATAATTTCCTCCTATTAAGATGATAAGAGTAACTGGTTGCATAGCTGGCATAACATTTTGTAAATCAATTTCAGCATAACTGGTCACAGTTTTACAATATTTATACATGTAGTTCTTTGCAGATGCTACATTCAGTAAGGACTGCAGCAAGTGAAGGCAGGGGTCATATGTAATGTGTGAGTTAAAGAGTGTCTGAAGAACATGTATAATGGTTAATATCAGAGAGGTTTAAGAGATAAGTTGTAAAGAATCTGTGCTTTAAAAAATATTTGCTTAAGTAATACAAACCTCTGTAGCCTTCTTTATTATCTTATTAAGATTTAGTTTATTCCTTTCTTAATTATATGTATCCTTTTTAACACTTACACCCCAGTGAGTCATCTGGCTCCATTAATGCATGGAGCTTAACTCAGTCCCATTTTTAAGATGCACTCAGCAGGTGGTTCCAGTGTTTACCACCAGCAGAAATACCAGGCACAACAAAGCATGAGCGTGGCTTTCATAGCTGATGTTTGTATAAATCATGTCTGCAGATTTCAAAACAGTGTTTCTGATCTAAAACGTCACAGCATGGAATAATCCTTCACAGTTCACGAGCAGGACGTCTGACTTAAACACGTCAGCCACACCTCCCTAACTTAGGTAGAGAGCTCTGCAACTCGACCCAAGCTTTTCAGAAACCAACTCCATGTTTGGGTTTATTTTTTTATAAAAGAAAATTAAATATTATAATTTTATTTTATTAGTTTGTTTTTACAAGAAATTAGTAACATTTTACGTGCTTGCTTTTCTTTGTGTGTAACAAAATACCAAATAGCAGACTGTTCACAATGGAGGAAATAAACCTAAAAGTCACAAAGGGAGAGCTACTCAAAATGCCAAATGTGTCAGGACAGTTTCATTAAGGAAATATTCTGGCCTGATGATAACAACAGATGAAAAGCTCACTTGTCAAATAAAATGTAGGGGTTGCAATACTATTTTGACGGCAAGAGAACCAGTGCATCTTCTGTTCAGTGACAACTGTCTACTATAACATACAGAAATTAGGCTTATTAAAGCATGATCCTTACTGCCAGGAAGATACTTCGACAAAAAGGTTTGATGAATACTCCTGTCTAAGATGCAGAAGGCAGCTAAAACCAGCAAATCCTATTCACTTGAATATTCACCTTGCAGTAGCTTTTTCTAGATCTGTTATGGTTACCTGTAGATGACCAGAAAAGCCACGTGAAAAACAGCGTAATCCAATAATCATTACAAACAAACTGAAAAACAAAAACAGTAGAAAGCAGTACATCAAATAATAAACAGAATGGAAAGCAACATAAAAATGCAGAAAATAGTATATTGTTAAACAAACTATAAAGCCATCTATACACAGATTCACTTAAGCACACATTTATATCCATATTGGAACTTTCAACTGGGTGAATGAAATGACCAATTAAATTCTCACAGAAGCGATCCACATGTTGCTTACTGACCAATGGCATTAAAAAATGTTCAGTTAGTGACCAATAAAAGTGTCGCTTACTTTGACAAAATGCATAATTTGCAGTTTTTTTTTTCCTCATAGTTCTGGTCCTGAAGCAGAAAAGCAATTGGAAAAACAATAAAAATCTGTAGTGGGCAAAGAAAAGTGCTGATCCCAAAAGAAACTTTTAATTTGCGTATAAATGTGCATGTAAATGTGTCTGTTTATACATGGATTTATAGTTTGCTTGTCAAAAGACTGATTATTTTCTGTATTGTTTTATTGTTTTCTATTTACTTTATTATTTTCTTTTTTTTTCCTTTCCAATTTGCTTTAAGGATTAATGGATTAGATTTTCACGTGCCACTCCTGGTCCTCTATAGGTATCCGCCATTCTCCACATTCAGAAGTGTTGACGATTTATAAAATACTACTTTTTCGTGGCACACAGCATTTTCTATCAACTTAAACACACAGCAGCTGAGCAAAGTGCTCTAAGTCCATATCTGTGAGAGTACGTCTTTGTCAGTGCATATGTTTCCTTGCTCTCAGAGGAAAGTGATCAATGTTAGTTCAAGTCTGGGTTTCAGATTTGGCAGCACTATTTGGGTCAGGGTTCAATGTCCTGTGTATAGGCCAGGTACGTGCAGACCTCTGCAACTTAGTTAAAACTTTATCCTGGTTGTCCTGAGATTCACATTTTTTAACCAGAAATTTAACAGAAAGAATCCTTTTGCCTAGTTCTGTCCCAATTCCTCTGAATACATTTATTAAGTATAAAAATGAAAAATCATGGCTGGAATAATGCAAATTGGTGCTTTGTGTTGATACTATTGATGATGCACAGAAATTGACAAAAAAGGAGTCATTCAACTGTACAATTTATCCTTTTAAATCTGTAGCATAAAAGATGAAAGTCTACTACTGTTCAGGCTGTTTTTGCTAATATGTACAGGTGCTGTTGGGGGGTTGTGTTATTGATATTGCTGCCAATATGTTTAATACATATATTTGATTTGAAAAGAATTCAGTTGTAATAAACATTAAAATAACTGCTTTAATACTGACAAATTTATCCATGATCCTCAAATGAATAAAAGCTATGATCAGAGAAAAAAGTCTCAATGTGGAATGAAACATATCACTGTGTTTTCTAGAGAGGTTCATGCTGTATCTGAGAAACCTTACAGGAAGAGAACAATTTTTTCCTGCAGTAATGGACTTTTCTCGTCCAAGTTGTCTCACATGTTCTCTAAACTCAGCTGCTACCCTCTCACACTTTCCGTAAAGGCTACTCCAGGGCTTTGCCGTCCACTTGTCATTACTGAATCCATTAGCTTCTAGCTCATCTGCCCTCCAGCTTCTGACCTACTCATGTCAGTCTGTTTGTGTCTCCCTTGTGGTGGTCTCTTCTTATGAAGATCAGGCAGGGGGTTCTTGTGCTGAGTCCTACTTGTTCCGAGATCCTTTATGAACAGACTGAGGACTTTTCAAAAGCTGAAGCTGAAAACCTAGAAAATATATGAAGGTGTTGTGTGATTGTTCCTGGGCTCAGAATTTATTTCCATTTAATGGCTATGGTTTTGTTCACTGAATGATTTGTAAAGTACAAAACTACAGCAAAATTGTTCAAATAATAATTGTGGTAATAACGGTGCCTTCTTTCTCTGACTATGAAATGCAGGCACAGAAAATAAAATGGTCGACTGAACAGATGAGCCACCCTAAAAAGATGGAGGGACTGTGACTCTTCTCGAGCACCTCTGAGATACACAGCAACATTTTTGACAGTTTCTCTCAATCAACAAGATGAAGATTGCTACTACTTGGTGATATGCCTGACAGAGTGTGCTCATCCAGTATATTGTTACGGTGAGTTCCTCTGGTTTGTAGTCTCCCGTTAGACAAGCAATACATAGAGCATGACCTAGTCACTGTGTGGATATATTGCTATTTCCAACTCACCTGCAAAATTTTGTGAAACCTGTGGCACTTTTTTTTCATACATGACCTATTTATTCTGTTTTGCCTCTAACGGTGGACGTACATGGCAACTGCCAGCAACTTGGCGATCAAGCCTGTTTGCGATGAAATACTGACCGTCATGATTACATCACCTGGGCTTCAGAAAAATCTGCATTGGTGTTATTGCATTTCTTTATAAATGTGATTTTTGCATTTTTAGAGTTAGCAAATGTTGACAATGGTGAGAATCTTTGATTTTTTTCACATCACTACAAAAGAAGGCTACCGGTTTTGGTTAAGTAATTCATAATTATTCATATAAGTAAAGTGAGTCAAGGAATTATATAAATCAGTCCAAAAAATTTTGTTAAGCTTAATCTAAATGATATTTTTTCTTTTTCTTTTTTTAATGTTTCCATAGCAATGACATTATACTGGGTTTCATTTGTTTACATCCTTCTCTACTGATCACCACGAAACAAAAAGCTCTATTTGCTTGCCTCTGATCTTTTCACATTCGAAGTCAAATTCATGTACCCATAATGACTGCATCTGCACTTCAGTCACTCACAGATCAATCGTGCTAAACTCGACACTTGAGAGGTTATGACATCTTTGGTTGCGGTTGTACATTTGTATTCCACTGACGCACAAACAGTGTCCTCAAATGAACAATTGGTAGAAGCGACATCAACTCAAGCAAGTTTTTTAAAGAGGTCAGAGATTTATTTTAACTTGCAATCTGAAGAATAAGAAGGTCCAGAATGAGGTGGTGCCTGACTGTAGTCTGAATGGCTACCAAGTAAAGAAGGACATTTGTCATTTTAGCCCCCTGATGCTCATTAAATACTTGAATTTACAGCAAAATGACAGCTTGTTCATAGAAGGTAATGCATTGTTAATAAATGTATGATTCGGGGTTTTTGGCATTTTGCCAGTAATAAAAATAGCCCCCTGGAAATGCTGGCTTCTTAGTACAGGGGTGTCAGCACAGAGTGACTGAAATATTCAGTTGAACAAGCTATGGAGGCCAGTGATTGTTTTCACTCATACTGGCTGTGACAGTGCGACTGTATAATGATGAACCACAGGCCATATTGTAACAGCAACAACCTTAAGGGACAGGAGGCAAAAATGGAATGTTATTTCATTATTTCCTCGTTGCTATTATTATGGTTGTTCATTTCATTGCAGGAGTTTGATAATGTGTGACAGCTGATGGTTTTGTATTAACATGTCAGGCTAGAAATACTGTCGCAACACATGCTTTTCATAAACATTCTGCACATAGATTCCTGTAACCTTCCCAATGCAGACAACAAAAAAGCAGTTTAAACAAACATAGGGTAACAAAAAAAAGCCCAAGTCATGTGGTTAACAGCACGTCCTCTGAAGTCATTTTGAAGAATTATAAACAGTCATCCTGATCGTGAGTACATATCTACTTTACATATAGCTCCCCATAAGTGAAGGGGAAGATCCTTATCAAAATTCAGTATGCATCCCAAAGTTGTCATAAACAGATGGCATTTGTGTTGTCATGAATCCTCAAGGAATTGCTACTGCCTGGTGCAAAACAAGAAAAAATGTGAAAAAAGGCTGGAGTGTCATTTGATAGTGACTGCTTTCCTGATGAATCTTGTCTTTTAATGGATTTATAATTAATGTTTGTAAGTTGCTGATGGCATTGGTAGCTTATGAAAGATAATGTTCTCTAACCACCAAGTAATTTTGGATCAATGTAAATCAGCAGAGATTAAGGCAATGATGATAAAATGTCCACTTATATTTGGTGGCTATTACAGTACATACAGCCCAAGTGGCAGAATCTCTCTTAAAGCTTAGGAGTATGAAGACTTAGAAGTTTATATGTTTGTGACATAAATGCCTAAATGAAAGATGTGCTGACTGAATTTATTGATGCTTAAAAAAGAAAAGAGTCTAGAAATGATCTTCTGTGATGTCTGCAATTAAAAGTTCCCCTGCTGTAACCTTGATGGGCTGATCTGAAGGCCCACACTGAGCTGATGCACTTTGCATTTGCATTTTTCCAGGATGAACATGGATCAATTGTCTGAGGCAAATAGACATCAATCACCAGCAGAAGCTTATGGGGACTAGTCCAGTGTTCCATTCTGTCTGCTCTTCTCTTTTAATCATCCACTTTACAGTATGTCATGCTCTGTCTGAAAAATTAACAGTGAAGGCACTTTGATGGTCCTCGAGGTTCCAGAGGAAGATGATAGTACCCTAAGGTGTGTGGCAGAGGGAATTTTCATGATTTTTTAAGTTACCAACCTCAAAGTTGACGATAAAAACAGCCACATGCACACTTAAAAAAGAAAAAAAAAAACAAAGGAGAAGAAAGAACGTTTAAATTAACCAATCAGAACAATCTTTAAATCTTAGTCATGAAGTCCAAATCACAACTAAACCAGTAGATTTTAATTCAGTGTCAGAAATATTTTTTAAAACACAAATGCTATCCAATTCGGTTAAATGTATCCTGCATTAATAAAAAAAGTATGAAATTAATTTTTATTTATGTTTTTAGTAATATCAACCCTGCTCTGTAGTTTATATAGTGAGGTTCCTCTGTCCTTCTACTGAAGAGAATGGTGACTTATGAAGTTAAAATGTCTCCTAATTTCATAGTTTTCTGTGTTTCTTTGCATTTGTGCTTTATAAGATGCATGTCACTGTTGTGAAAATTAATTTTCTTTTTTCTGTTCTATTTAAAATAAAATATTTTCAGTTCATGTCAGAATGTTCAGCTTAGGGCAGTAATTTTAAAGTGCTGTTCATTTAACCCTGTCTGAATGTTGCTCCATTTTTACAGAGGTTACCATACCTTGGTCTATGACTTAACTTTTGAATTTATTTATTTATTTATTTATTTTTTGGTTCTGGAATGACCAAGTCATCACCACATGGTTAAGTCTGATAAACTGAAGCAAACAATGGAGCTGCACTTGCCTCCTGACCCAGCGCAAACGTGAAGATGTCTGTAACAAAACGACCTTTATCTATTGATACAGTCTATTTGATTTAGAAGCCTGAAAAAATCATGTAAATTTTATTTATTCTTAACTAGTCATCAAATTCAGAGCAACTATGCTAAAAATGTCAAATTACATGTCTCGCTGGCTGATACAATAAAACTATATAAAGTTAGATTAAACTGTAAATTTTTGCTAGGCGAAGCCTACCCTAGCGGCAATAATTTCAACAAATTTTGTGATTTTCTTACAGCCCACTTATGATGAAACAGTCAACCCTAGGTTCCCGATACATAGCACAAAGAGTGGTCAGATGTTCGTGGGTGAGGATATGGTTCAGTAGAGAAGGAAACAAGTCCCTTTGCCTACAGTCCTCTTCCTTTTCAATTTCCCTGCACTGAAAAGGGTGCCACATATGACAATCATTGTCTCACACTCATTTGCCAGTTTCAATAGAACACTCAGAACTAGAGCTAATGCGGTGTTTCGAAATCTGGCCACAATGATGTTGTAAGATTTCATACCTATTATACAATACATCAGATTGTACCTTTTTGACTGAAATTTCCTTTAATGTGACATGTCTTCTTCCTTGTGATATCGTTCTTTGCTGTCCCATCTCTTTTCACCCCAGAGGTTCCCCGTACAATTAATTACAAATCTATTCAACACAGACACTCTCATACTAATAAGTGCTAAAACCGTACTTTTTTCCAATATGTTCAGTCCCATTAGTAATGACAAATGAACAGCACAATTAGTCTGAAGCTGTTGCAAAGCTGCTGAAATAGGTATTAATTGAAATTGATTTTAAAATCCTCAACTTATGGGTCATTAATTTTTAATCTTTTCCAAATCAATAAGATATTCATAATGGGACAAATGTAACTTTTTCAGTAATATACTGTGAATATTTTTACATTAACGGAAAACAATGAAATCCATCATTAGTTATGTGCACAGCACATTAGGATGTTCATATTTTTCCGATGCTCAGATTTAGTTCAGTGCCTATGCAGAAACTTTAAATTCGCTTGGTTTCAATTAAAGCTATTGCCTGATGATCATTACCACTTTCGGTAAATACAGGCTGAGTACATACCTCTCCTGCTATAATGCTGATGAACAGATGTAATGTAAAAGCCCACATTCATTTTCTTCATTTTCTTCCACCGAACTGCCATTTATGTTTGTATACAAGTTGTCACAGTACAAACATTCTTACAGTTTTACTACACTTGAACTGTTCTTCTCCAGATCTAACATAGCTCTGCATATTGTGAAGTTCAAGGAGTTGGATTTTCTGTTTATTCATATAAAGGTAAAGGAATGGCGAGTACTTGGATATGTAACAGGAGAAGCGTACATTGGGATCCTAGTTAATACTCATTAACTGAACTTATTAGTTTAATAGTTTAGTAGCGTGAGAGGCCATGATGTACAGAAAGAAAACCACTAAAATACTGAAATATAAATAATTCTAGTATCTAGCCATGATACAGTGCAACCATCTGACCCTTAACCCTCACTGTATGTAGATGGAGGTGAAATGTCTTGGTGTCTCTCCCTGTATGTGTTGGTGTGACCAATACAAAAATAATTAAATAATATAAGTATTCAAAAATATTTCATCAGTATCTGTCGGTAAGGGACTCTGATGGGGAAAATGAGGTCTGGTGACTGGTCAGTGGCATTACAGTAACGTGCATCACTGGACAACTCCACAAGACTTCTAAGTGTACCTTTTTCTTATTTCTTAATATTCTGATATGTTCATTGCCCTGTTACCATCAAGGTTAGAAAATGAAGTCCTGCCAGTAAATGCACTTGTCTGCCAAACAAGCAGATGGGTTCAGTGCCCCCTCCTATGAAGGCCTATGACTGGTAATGTTTTAGGTAAACATTTGGCTATATATTATTATTTTAACATACATTTTTAAAACACCACATTATACATTCAAATAAGCAGCAGAGCTGCAAAGTATTTTTTTTATGAAACATTTGTGACAGGTGGGAATGTGGCCACTCCCACTTTATGAATTATTGGCCACAGACACAATCTTAGTAATCGATAAACAGGTAAATTATAGTCATCATACTGCGGAACATGTAGATGGTTTTTACTGCGTAGTTTTTGGAAGTGCTAGGGCTACTCAGCTGGAGGGCCACATCCTGTAGATTATCTGGCTTTCTTTACATAACAAAGAGATCAACTAACACTGAGGTCTTTGTCCAGTGTGGCATGTATGTATAGCCTATTTTTAGTTTATAATCTAATATAAATCCTAAATATGATTAAATATTACAAAAACATTTAATACATATATTAAACTATTGGGGCCACACTCTGAATATCTTACAAATTTAACTTGAAATAAATTTATGCAAACACAATATATTAAAAAACTGCTGTGTTACCTGATGCTCATTCAGATGTAAGATGTAATGGTGGAAAGGTAAACAGTAATAACACATTATTTAATTACCAAACTGTTTTTGCTTTAAAGAGGTTGCATTTAATACATGTGTCATTAGTGCTGTCACACAAGCAAATGTATACACACACACACACACACACACATACACACACATATATATATACATACATATTTAGATGTGTGTGTGTGTGTGTGTGTGTGTATTTATTTAGATATGTATATATAAATTACCAAACTTTAATACCCTTACATGACTTATTTGTGCAGTGCTGTATGTGTGTTTGTATATGTTTGTGAATCATGTCTAATTTCTTATTCATTTTGACATTTTCATCTGGCCACATATAACATTTATTGGCTCCTTTGATTATACACAGGGTTGGCACTGACAGCAATGCGTCTACTGTCCATAGTGATATGCACAAAATATTGTACATCATGAAACTTTATTACATTTAAACTTGTTCTCTCTCTTTCTGTGTGTGTGTGTGTGTGTGTGTGTGTGTGTGTGTGTGTGTGTGTGTGTATGCGTGGAGAAAATTCAGCAACATCATATACCTATGTGTTGCATGTGATGTTACTACATGCTGCGTGTGACATTTCTTGCTCTACATCTTCAAGAGACCAGATGTTACATTTTCAGAATAGCAAATAGACTTTATCTAGTTTAATGAACTTCACTACACAGAAGCTTCACTTAGGGAAACAAGTACCTGTGTGCCAAATTACAAGCTTGTGGCTTGTTGAACAAGAACAAGCAAACAAACAAACAAACAAACAAACAGAAAAATAAACAGACAGAACCTTGTAGATATAGAGATTTGCATTGTGTAAAGCAATTAGAAAAGTAGAGTCAAAGTCCTGATCTCAATCCCTTTGAGAATCTGAGGCACTAGCTGAACATTATGGTCCACAAGCATCATCCAATCAACCTGAACAATCTGCTTCAGCTTTGCAAAGATGAATGGAAAAATTCACTCCTGAATGGTCTACAAAGCTGGTACAAAAGATTTAAAGTTGATACTGAAATCAAAAGAAATCTACCAAATATTAGCGTGTTGGGTTTAAAATACTTATGCAAGCAGCATATTTTAGTTTTTCATTTTTTTTTAAATATGTTTAAACAAATAACTTTTGGGTCTGACAATGTAGTGTTAGAGCATATAAGTTCACAGCAAAAGCACTGATTGGAAAAGTGTGTAAATAAAAACTATAATAAGTATTTTTTATAATGAGAATAATTTTCAAGGGGTTTCAAAACTTTTGTAAAGCACTACAAACACCTTTTCTTAAAGTGAATGCAACAAACATTGTTTTTAGAAAGTCTGCAGGGCAAACAGGTAATTGTATTTCTCATGCCCAATGCAGAGAGAAAGCGGAAGGTGACCTTGTTTCATTTTTTTCCCCAGAATCCACCTTGAGAATCCCGTCCCTCCGTCTTTGTGTTTCTTTAATTAGCAAAGATAAAGCCGGACATTCGGCGGACATTCTGCCTTGCATTCTTTGTGACTTTGTAAGGTACAGGACTTCAGACAAGGGCCTTATTGATAATGGTTTAAAAAAAATAAAAAAAAAATCTTTCTTTTTCTAATTGAGAGCAAGGGCTAACTTGCTCTGGACGTGATGCTAAATGAGTAATGTACCAAGGTGGGGTAGCAATTATTCTATACAACAGAAAACAAAAGGACATGCACATTTTGAAAAAGTCTCTTTGTTGGACTGAGTCTTGATGAACTGCCGCATCAGTTTGTTATGAAGCAGTGTGAATGATGTTTCAGAGGGGAAAGGCCTGTAAATTAATTTTCATCTATTTACAGACATAAAATAATTAATTTTCACAAGGCGTCTCAGAAGGGGAATTTTAGCGCCGTGCTCCCTAATTGCAGAATGATTTCAAGGTTGTTAAATAATTATAGGTCTTCACCTGACTTTTAATATGTCTGGGACGGGTGAATGCATTCTGTTTTTTATACTCTCTAAAGTCTAGGAACAAAAGGCCCAATACAATTGAGTTTACAAAGAATGATAGCTGGATTACAAGGGCATAAAACAATAAAACATTTTGCCTAGCAAAACTCCAAGATTTTAATTAAATGCTGAAATAACTGTTTAAACGTTCAACCAGGTTAAGTCTTAAGTTTATGTTAACATTTTTATTGTGCGCAGTGAATCCGATTTGAATAAATGTGTGGAATAAACAATGCCGTAAAATATAATTAGGTAAAACAATAGAGTAGGTGTAACAAACAGAAGACCTAATGAGCATAACTTTTTATTTTCCTCTGCATTATACAGTGCTAGGATTACCATACAATTCTACCATACAGCTGCCCTACAGTGTAATGCAGTGCTTAGAGCTGTGGGATTGGAATAGAAGGACCTGGGTTTGAATCTGATCTCCTGCTGTAATACCCCGAAGCAAAGTACTCTGCTTTAGTGAAAAAATACCCTTCTGTATAAATACTTTACTTATTTATACAGAAGGGTATATGAATAGATGAATAGATACTATTAAAAAGATTAACCTCATTTTGGATATTCTTTGTATTGTGTAACAACATACAATCAAAGTATTTGATTATTTAAAGTACATACTTTTTATTAAGAACTTGCGCAAAGAAAAAAACATTAAAGCGGGAAAAACTGCATATTATAAATTAATTACTAATGATGACAGTGAATAACTGATTATTAAGTACACATCCAGCTTCATTCAATATTTGTTACTGGTAAGTTTTATGGTAATGACAGTTGCGAGTCTTTCATGATAAGGTTCTACTACACCTGCAAATGCGCCCACTAATTTTTGCTAACTCTTTTCAAAGTTCTGTCTCAAATCATTACAGGATGCAACTCCTTATGGTCAACTACTGCCAGGCATTCTCATTTAAACTGAGACACACTTGAATAGACATGACTTTAGCTGTTATGTTTTAGGACAGTTTGGTCCTGCTGGACAGCTAATCTTCTGAAATCCAGTGCCACCTTTAAAAATATTCTTTCCTTTGCCACATCAGTTTGCCTTCTGTTTTATTTAGTGGCCCAGACCAAAATGCAGAGAAGCATCTCTATTGTATGATGCTGCCACCACCATATTTCACTGGGAACATGATGTATGGCAAACTTGAGTGATACACAGGGAACATGGCAACATGATGACAGGAGGACTGGGAGACTTGGAAAACACTGAGGTTTGGAAATGCACAGGACTGGAACTATAGGTGTGAGCAGGAAAGTTAACACCTGGGGACACCTGGCTGAGAAGGAAGTAATCCAAAGAACAGTAAGCCGAGCTACTCAGGACTGGTGGGCAAGGAGGAATGCGAGCATGGCTAAGAATCCACAGGGAGGGAAGCAAGTCTCCTTCTTTTAAAGGCTGAGACAATGAGCACAGGGGACACAGGTGTGTGCCCTCCTGCTGGTTGACTAAAGATGCCACTCCAGGGGTTGTGAAAGTAAACTTCTAAGAAGATAATATGATAGCATAATAAAGAAGTTAGCCATGCTGGCACATGGATCTTATCATTTGCAACATCGCTTATGGTAAAGATTCAAAATAAGGTTCTACATCACTTGACTGCAGAAGTAATGCTTTTTCATCAATATCTTCTTGTTTAGTCAGTTTTCAATAATATATAGCATTTTAATGCATTTACCCTATCCATACCTCAGTGGTTTAAGGGTGCTTCTGCAAGACTGCTCTTTCGAAAAATGTTAGGCTTGTTGTAGCCTCAGGATGGCCATTTGTCACTAGAGTCCAGCGCCACTTGCTTGGCTACATTAAAATACTGATGTCCTACTCCATCGCCTTGGAATGTTTTGCCTCAACACAGGACATTTTTTGCATCTTTATAATGGTATTTCTAGTTGTTTGAAAAATGTTCTTTTGCCCTTCCCTAGATGGTGATTTAAAATAACATTCTACGGGATTTGCATATGAATATTTTTTTTCCTTGTTAAAAGTAATTTTGGTAGAATAGAATTTAAAGAGAAAACCTTAATCTGTATGACTTTGACGAACTAATGCTTACATCAGAAGTCATTTAAGCAAAATCATATTTACGCAACTCCATCTGCCCAGGGGAAAAAATTAAAACCCTTTAAAAAGTTTAAAATTTTACTGGACTTCACTGCTTTAAAAAAATTTTTAGTTTCCTTTGGCAGATTGCTTTAAAGGTTATTGTCTAATAGACCATATATGTATTTTGGTGGCCTGTTGCAGTACTGTATTGTACTGTATTAATAAATCATTAAACTGTTATAGAAAGTGCCAGTTTTTAGAATGTAATGAAAACATGTGCAAAGAGTTGCAATGATTTCTCCTGTGGGGTTTGGAAATTATTATTTTTTGTTTTCTTTTTATATCGAAACCAAGTTAGTAGATCAATACATCAAATTGTTGGACTGTTTTGTGCGTATTAATAAATGGTTCAGCTCTAAATAACAAGATGGTGGTAGACTTCAGGATGCATCAGCATCCTTCTGCTTTGCTTTTGTGAGATTGCAGTCGTGGGGACTTAGAAGCGCCTGGGACAGGAGCCCAGGGTAGAGAAGGCGAATGGGACTTACAAGGGCATTATACAAAAGTAGGAGAGTCATTGTGTGCTACTTTATATAATAAAAATATGACTCTCCAATGTTATACACACACACATATATATATATATCAGCAGGATTTCAGGAAACCGTATCATAGTATATGTGTTTTTTCCATTTATTATCCATTTTCATCAAACACATGTTCAGTGTGTGGTTACAGTGATTTCAGTCCTATCCTAAGATCACTGTGCACAAGGCAGGATAATGCTTAATATAACTAATAGGCTTCAATGACCTGGTGTCCCATCCAGGGCCAGTTTCAGGACCTAACACCCCATAATCCCAGAATGGGCTCCGGACCACCACGACCCTGCTCATCCAATTCATTAGAAAGCAGCTGTGACACAGGTGAAAATGATTCCATCTCATAGATGCTGCATGTGAGAAAGAATAAAGTATCCCAGAGTCCGAAATTGCTACCATGTGAGAGGTTAGTCCACCCACAGCAGAGCTGGATAAGGCAATCTAACCTCTTTTCATCCACATTCTGCTTTTATTCACATCAAACAATGCTTTTAGCACAGAGGCATTTAACAACTACCTGTTCATTCAGAAAGTTAATGAAGAAAATAACATAAACATAACATATTTGCCCAGTGGTTATTTAGTATAATTTTTTGCATCATTTCACTGTGGAATGAATTCAGTAGGTTTTACAGTATAAACAAAAACTTGAAAAAGGAATAAATTGAAATATCACCTTCTCTCTTTGGCTTTAACCACAGTAATCTAAGTGGAATGCAACATAATTATAATAATAATAATAATAATAATAATAATAATAATAATAACTTTGCTGACTCGGCAGCCAGATTAAGGATCTCATTTCACCAGCCCACCCTAGACTTCTTGGAAACTCTTATACAGTAGCTCCACTTGCATATATAATAGAAGGTCTTCCATTTTAATTTCACTTCAGCTATAACTGTCACAGCAGGGTGACCTGAAGTGGTAATAATTTTTATACGTTTTGCTGGCCAGCAATCTATCAATTATTACTACGATAAAATAAAATGTGAAGCACCAAAAAAAAAACTTTGTATTCTGCTGCATTGCATGGAAGGAAAGACATTTTAGAATGCAATGATATTTTTGTGTATTGTGTTGAAATTTCAGAGTTTACAGATGTCTTCATTCTGTATATATAGATTCTGTGTATGTATACGGTTCTATTTTTATCTAGTCTTTTGGAACATTAAGGTCTATTCTTAAATAAAGCAGCATAATTGAGGGTAAATTGTGTTTGTCTTTGAGGATACTGGATTTCAGCCCCTATACACATCTGCCAAAATAAACTAAAGGAGGAATTACACTGAAACAGCCACTAATGAACTGCTGACCTGGCAGAATGATTTTGCTGATGAAGATGCTTGCTCTACTTACAGCATTATTCTGTAGTTGGAGATCATTTTCAAAAGTAGTTAAGTTTATTCCATTTTTGCCAAAAGACATCTTGACACAACTATTGTAGAGGCAGGTATTCCAAACAGTATTAAGCATTAGAGAACTTTATTTTCAGGAATCAGCCAGAAAGTAACAGATTTGAGGTTACCATGGTTACGGCAACCTATTTCTTGGTCAATGACAAGCATAATATAGCAGAATATAGCTTTGCACATCTGTCATAAAATTTCTGGAAGCAAAATAATGCAATTTGTACAGGTGGCAACTGGAGCTGATTATTTTTTTCCTTTCCTTAGATTTTTTTCTTAAAAATGTGAGCATGCAGTAGAAAGATGATTATATTTTCTCCCATCTCTGAAATGACTCACGTAGCTTCATTCACTTTGAAATCCATCAAGTTTAAGCCTTCTCCAAATTGCTGCTTTTCTGCAACAGAAGTAAAATGAACGGTTAATAATAAAAATGAAAGCTTTTCACATTTGGCTTCATTCCCTTGAATATGCATTAAGGGCCTGCAGTAGTATGCTTCACTTTGTCAGATTTATTAATAACACTATTTTCCTAATGATAATGATTTTTTTTCCCTCTCTGGAAAGGTATCACATTTACTTGTTTGAAGTTCTGAGCTGTGCGTGTATGTAGGCGTTGTTCTCCTCCTCCAGTACCCAACGCTTTATTGATTATAATTTCCTTACAGTGTTCTTTTGTGCCCTCGGAGGTTGCAATCTTTCTTTTTTCTTTCTCTATTTTGTTAGGTTGTTGTTGAAGTGTAAACAGGTCCTGCCATGTTTCTCTATTCTTAGACATTTTATTTTCATAACATTTCATAAGACTATGGTTCAGACCATAGTCCAAGATAATTTGTTTAAAGCATTACCGTGTGTTTTCTTCATAAGTATACATACAGCAATCCGTCGGTATCCAAATCTAATTCTTTCCTGATGATGCTTTGAATACTGAAATTTTTAGATTCCGAGTGCCTATTTCCCATTATTTTAAAAGGGGAAAAATAAATAAATAACATGCTCTTAGCTCATCAGAAAACACTTATATAACTATGTTTTTATGATAAAACATTGTAAACACCAGCTAACTAATTAGAAAACACTTAAAGTTGTAATTATTTTGCATGTTTACACCACGTGGTGCAGTATGTACAGTACAGGACATTTCACATGTTAGTTCGGTGCATTACATGTGGGAGATTAGAGGGCGCAGCACAGGGTTCACAGCAGCAGTTCAGTGAGTTCAGAGATGTTGAATAAAGGGAATATTGGCGTGTGTCAAAGTAATCTGCTGCATCCACCTCTTTGTTTAACAGAACAACTGGCATTTAAATAAATAGGCTTATTTTTAAAAAATGAAATGCACAATACATATTGTTGGTGCCATGTATTCAGTTAAAGCAAAACAGACAGAAACAGCTGATAACACCAGTGCACACACAACTGTCTTTGGATAAATTCGATTTTTTTACCATACATATAGTATTAGTTTATTACAGTGTAATGTATGGTACTATGCAGTATTTATTTGTTGATTTTTTTTTAGTATATTTTAATTTTTATTCACATTTTGATTATTAATCATGAATAAGTTTTGGATAAACATTTTTTATGTCAAGTTTCCATTTAGTTACCAATCTACTGGTATTAGGTTTCAAGAGCCATTCGAGGAAAATTACAGATATAGGGAGTTTGGATACTGAGGGACTGCCGCACATATTAGTATCTACGGGTTGGCTATTGTCAAAATTTGTTGCAGGGAAATGTTGGATGATTTTTCAGAGTTCTCAGGTTTGATTAGTTGTGCCGGACAGGGTCTTTATCACACAGAAAATGAAGACGCTAATCTTTGATAAGATCCGAACTGGGCCAGTTGATCCATTGAATAGCTTTAGTGAGGGAAAATAGCCCAATTTAGGTGATAAAATGGAGTAAGATATTTATCTTCAATGTTATGCATAGGATGAAAACATAATATTTCACATTGATTAACTAGTTTGCTAAAACTTAAAAGTGAAATTTTAGTAGTAAACTAAGCATTAAACTCTCATAAATGCAATGTCTGTTGATGTGTTTTGCTTTCATGTTCCGTCTCAGAGGCTCACGTATGTTTTTTTTTTAAATCCTACAAAAGCATCTGTGTCAGTACAGAGCTGAAAAATATGCAGGTATCCTTTTAGGTTTTTGCATGTACGAGCGAAATTGTTTAATACCCTTTACAGTATTTGATTATGACTAAATATGTGGTTGATTTTCTGTTTTTACGAGAAACAAGACCTAAGTAGACCCCTATGCAGAAATTTTCTTTGGTTCGAGCTGATAATATGATAATTTATTTGACAATTATATCTCCAGTTTACGAGATTTCACCTTAGGAGCTGCAAGCAAGCCATTACACTTGTAAGTAGGGGACTATAACAAAGAACACTATTTAAAAAAATGTCCAAAAAGTTCATCTCAGTTTCCTTGAAACTAAAGGGTAGTTTGTGAAACTACTTTTTGTGTTTTATTGTAGCTTAATTTTTCATCCATTTATGTAAACGTGGCATTATAGTGCATTACATAAATTAAAAATCTATACTTATCTGTACTTGCTGGCATGTCATACAACGTGGAAATAATTGCATTGCTTAGTTGCTGCAAATTGGACAGCTGTACAGTTTTGCTGCAAACAACCCTTTCCAACACATCCCAAAGAGGCTGGATAGGGTTTAGTTCCAGGGGCTGCGCAGGTTAGTGAAGCAATACAAACTTCATGTTTCTAGAACAATTGGGTAATGATACAAGCCTTGTGACATGCTACTCATTTCATGTTGGAAGTGCTCATTTAAGTGTGGCTAAACTGGTCAGCAACAGTGTCCAGTTACACCATAGCATTTCGATGTTCCTCATTCCCTAAACCATGACACCATCACCACCAACCTGTGTTTTTGACAGTAAACAGAATGGCTGCATGGACTCATGCTGCTTGTGTCAATTTTTGATCAGCATCATGCAAAAGAAACCTGAATTCATCTGACCAGATAAGAATTTTCCCACTCCACAAAGGTCCAGTTTTGATGCTCCTGTGACCACTAGAGACATGTGTTCTTGTCCTTTGCTGACAACATTAACACTCAGCATGGTCTTCAGCTGCTGCAAACTGTTTGACACACAGTCCATAAGTGGTCAATTCTGAGATGACATTCTGCACACCAATGTTGGATTCAGGAGTGAGTTCCTGTTTTGGCCTGTCTGATTGCTGGCATGATTCTCACCAATCTTCTTTGAACCCTCTGATCCACAAGCTGTTTTCTTTTGCACTAATGTCAGTAATCCCTTAAAATCTTTCTGTGTGATGAGTGGCATGGTGGCTCAGCTCAGCAGTTTTGCCTCACAGTGCCCTGGCTGGTCAGGTCTGAGTTTGAATCTGCTTTATTCTTTGTGGAGTTTGCATGTTGTCTCTATATTTGAATGTTTCCTCCCACTGTTCAAGGACAGTTATTTGGGTTTTGAATGATCATTCCAAATTGCCCATAGTGTGTGCATATTGGTGTGTGGTCATCTTGTGATGGACTGGTGTATCATCCAGGAGCAGTTTCATAGCCTAGTGCACGCTGCTTTGAAGATAGGCTCCAGGTTGCTGTGACCCTCCTCAGGATAAGCTGAATAATGGGTTAATAATAATGGATGGGTGGATGGTTGTGTGTAAAAGGCAGGACAACAGCCTTTTGGGAAATGTTAAAATTGACATCCTGACTACCATCATACCATGTTCAAAGTTACTAAGGTCACTTTGTTTTGCCCATTACAACGGTCATTTGAACACTAACACAAACATTTGTCTGCCTGACTTATGACTGCCTGATGTATGACTTGTTGGAATGCACCATTTGAAGGTTGTGTGTGTGCCTAACAAATCGGCAACTCTGTATAGAGGCCTAAGCCACATAAGTTTGTATCCTGAGTGCATCACAGCTGAGTATTTGTCCTTTTTGTTTATTGACTTTAAAATAAGAAAAGCTGGAGTACTATGACAATAGGAAAAAAAACTGAAAAAAATATTATTTTATCTATGAGCAGCTAACCCACCTGAATTTCGGAGCTATTTCAGAACTCCAGTTAGCAAATTATTGAGGGAGGGTTAGAAGGCTGACATTATGACCTTTATTGAATTTTTAAAGCAAAACAAAGAAAGAATTGATTTGTTTTCATAAAAACAAGGATTATTGGTTGTGTTTATAGCTTGGACATAAAAATCATTGAGATGCAGAAATAGCAATTTGCTTTGTCATGACTTCTGGCTATTAAACATTTAATCCAAGGTCTATTTTTGGCTTAAGGCCATTTTTTAGAAGTCAGCAGACCATGAACAGTAATACATCAAAATTGAATTTTACGCTTGCTTGAACTGGACATTTCCTTTTCATGTTCCAGGTCTGGGAAAAGTCCCATGAAACAAGCCTTTGTGATATTGTGACCGTCTCTGAATTTTACAAGAGTGAAAGCCAGGCTACAAAATAAATTACAGGCAGGCTCTTTGTGCAGTTTAAAATGCTCTGTGTGAAAGATTGATCTGAATGTCATGGTGACACTGTTCTGCTACACCCTTTTGTTTCGGTACTAGGCTTCTGTCTGGCGAGCATGTATGTATATATGTGACCACAAGCATGGGTTTGTACACGTTCATACCAACAGGTACATCAGTTTGTGTTTTAGCACGGTACAAATGCATGGTTTTGGTGTTTTGGTTTGTCTATATGTGAAATGACGAGGGGGACCCCCCTCAGCACCTGTGGGAGGCGAGCGTAATGATCTGCCCTTATCTGGGGAACGAGAAGGAAACTGATAAAATCTTTTTTTCCTCAGGAGGTGCCTGAAGTGGGAACAACATGTTTTCCATTAGGCTTTTTTCTTCATCTTTTTAGAATTTTCTCTTGTGATGTTAACTGTTTTGTTTTGCTTTGTTAGCATCGGGGGTATGATCAAGTGTAACAATTTCTGAGTAATTTTTTCTTTTAATAAGGTGGGCAGCCATGTCGTGTCTCACAACAGCTATAACATGAACAGTTTTACTGGTCATGAGCAAAACCCACTGTAGTACTGCAGGCTATGGGATGCATACAAGTGGTCTCATGTTTCATGTGGTGCTCTTGCATAAGTCACTACAACTTTTCACTATAAGTTGCTATAACTCATTTGTACTACACACTACAAACAGGCAAATAAAGTGTTTTCTAATGAGGTAACTGGTGTTTAGAGTGCTTCATCATGAAGATATCATGGGTGCATAGTTATATGGGTGTTTTCTGACTGGCTTGGAGCGCATTATTTATTTATTTCACCCCATTTAAACAATGAGAAATAGGCACGTGGTATCCAATGTGCTTTCAGGGACGAATTAGTTTTTGGTTCCAAGGAATTACTGTAATTGATTACTTGAGAGATAAAATACAGGTTAGGATTTTTCTAAAACTGTCGTTTCACTAAAAGTTGTTTTTGCTACATGTTAACTGAAGCTCCACTGTGAACAGGCGAGAAGACGTCACAAAGGGAATTTACATAGTCAGCGAGAAGAAAACAGTGGAAATGAGCCTTGTATTAATGATCGCAGCCCATTTGCTAAAAATCTTCAGCTCATTTATATAATTGTATTTTAGGGCATTCCAAAGAAAAATTCAACTACAAATTTATGATTACATGTAAAATCTTTCCAGTTAAGACAATGTAGTAGGTACAGAAAAGACTGGAAAGCAGGCCTAAAAGATTTCCTCCGATGAAAGACTTTACTTATGCTAGATAAACCCTAATGAGTCCTGCTGGAAAGCTTGAAGTAAAAAATGTAAGCTTCTTTTTGGGGAGTTGAAAAAGTATCAGAAGCAGACTTAAAGGACAAAAAAATGTGATACTCTCAAACCTGTGCTGAAACCTCTTACACATCATATAATTCCTCATCCATTTCACTGATCAGGTACACTTTTGTTTCTGAAATAAATCTTTCCAAATGACAAACTTCAACTAGCTCCCTTCTTTTCCATAGAGCATATATTAATGTTGCAAGTACTCGAAGGGCATTTCAAATATTTTGTTTGTTTTATGGTGGCAAGTGGCATGTGCACAGCGCCATTGTGGGTAACGGTGTGCCTCTCTTTTTGCCTTTTTCAATTACCCAGCACCCCCGGGGGCAGCGTTGATTTAACGCTCTAATCGTCCAGCCGGCGTCTCCGCACAACTTCCTCCTTCCTGCTGGCGTCGCACGGAGCCTCGAGTGAGCCCTGATTCAGTGGCCTGGAAGTTGTCTCATTATCATAAGATAATGAGAGCAGGAACCCTCACGTGCAGCAGTGGACCTGTACCGCGGTACACCAGACTTGATCTACCCTGTTGTGTAGCCTGTCCCCTCAAACATTTTTTAGCGCCTGTAGGCGATTTCCAAGGAATCTTATCATGACGGATATAGACAGGTGGTGTGATTCAGGGTATCTGTGTGCTGCAGTAGAGGTAAAATCTTCACATGCATCAAACACAATGTAGGGGGTGGTGCCACTGTTGGGGTTCAGATTACCACTAAGGATTTTACTTTTATTTTTTAACTGACGGTTTTACAGCGGCAGACAACTATTTTTTAATATTGACTGCACTTGAATCAGACAACACATTATACAGTATCAAGCTCCTATCTGCCTCTTGCAGAAATTGAATTCCCCACCCCGAACGTCCCCTTCACTGGAACATGTCCTCTAAAATGAAAGAATAGATTAGAACTGTGAAGAAGTCTGTTGCATTACTGTCACTGTGAAATACCCCGTGGAACCCGTCTCTAAACGAAGGCAGTGATCAAGCCGTCCTCCGTGAACTGTATTGGGAAGCACATATCTTGGATGAGACAGACAGTTAAAGGGTTAATTATGTCATTATTACATTTACAGTAATATTAACAAGATCCAGGTCACAGTACTGTCAGACAGGTGCCTGGCTGGGGTGAAAGCCACCCATCATACACTGAGTGTTAGGAAGAGATGCAGAGGTTCACCTATTGATCCAATTTTGAGAATCGGTTTTGGAAATGTCACCTTGCCTAATTCACAGGGGCTTGTCAGTCAGGGACAATTCCATAGCAACCAACAAAATCTGTATGCATAATAAATGTTGACTATTTTGAATATGAAAATATATGTTATGACCCATATTACTAAATCCGTTAAGAACTATTGCATGGGTAAATAATGATTATTTTTCAGCCTTGACTTGTGGCTTTTGCACCCATCAGCAAAGTTTTGCAATACAGTAGCAGGATTCCAGCGAAATGGTGTGCCTTGTGAGCAATCAAAACGATCCTCCAAAGGGGACAAAGTGACGCATTGGCACTTTTAATAGGGTGTATGAAACCTTGAGATTTACACGTTAATTTCCACAGGGTGAGAATGTTACCCTCTTTGGCAGCGCAAACCCTGGGGCTCTCTGTACAGCCACGACATAGTGGCAAACACGTCAATCAAGGGGATTCATTATGTGCAAAATGAAGAACTAGGGGGAAAGCTGTCTGGCTTTAGTCTAAATTCTGACTTTCTTTCAGCTGGTTGCTTTTATCCCAGGTGATGACTTGAAAAGCCCCCTTTTCCCTCCCTAAAAGGACTTATTTTAAAATGTCAGGTTGTGTCAATTAGTTGCCAACAAAGGACATCAATGAAGCTCCATCTTGTTATATTGCAGCCACCACCATCTATTCTGCTTGTGCTGCTGGAACATAAACCTTTTTGAAAGTAAACCTGGTGACAGCTTTCATTTTGTGAACCTATTGTCCACGTTCTTGTTCGATGACCTTGTCCCCAAAAAAATGGCTCACTTCAACTGGTTTTATTCATGCACGTGTAATCTTGTGGCACAGAGACGAAGAATGGTCACAATCTCTTGCACCCTGTTTCACCCTGTTTCTGTAGCTCTTCAAGGCTTTAAGAAGTTATTAATTGCAAAAAAAAGAACATAAAAAATAAAAATCAAGTGTTTGCAGTGCAAAGAGTGTTCAAATAAGATTTAAAGTTGAACGGCTTGGCAAGTAGGTATAGACAGTATTTTCTGACAACATTGTTATCATTTTATAGTGGGAGTGTGGGAGAATTACAAGATTTTCTCATTGGGCTGACTGCAAAATCACTAATATCAATCACTGTTCTCAATTTTCACATAGTTAAAATGTGCTCGGATTGCTTGGCAACGTACTTTTGGAATTTACTGTTAGATGTATTTTTTCCTTGTTCTTCACGTGTCAGTCAATTCTGCTGGCTACTTTCACAGGGGTCTGACACGGGACTGCCAGGTAAACATGAACACCACAGTCACACTTTTCAAAGGACGTGATCAGCGGGTGAACGCAATGTGAATTTTAATAAAATCTTGCTAATAACTAAAACACAAAACCATGTATATACATTTTTATTACAGAATTTCTTTATCTCTATTTCATTTATCTAAGCCTTCCGGAAAACATCACTATATTAACATTAAAGGAACCACATAAGATGATTCTGTTGATGTTAAGTGATCATCATCGCAGTCATTATCGTCAAAACTTTGTCACATTTCTCCATCCCACTTGTTTGGTCTTTACTCCTATTACAGCAGACTTCCTGTCTCCCATTACTTATGAATGACAGATAGAATACAACTATGCAATGTCATTACATTAAATTAATTAATATTTGGCAGTTTTAATATGGTGGGAGAGGACAATTAAACCTCATGGGGCTTCATTCAGTTAAGTTCCACCTTCAAAGCCAGACTAACAACTAATTGGAAACACAGTTAAGGAGACAATGAGCTCTCCCTAATAGAAATAGCCTCACCCCACGATACTGTCATTATACGACAGTCCAATTATTGGCCCTCTTTATATCAGAATTATTTTGAGAACTGTAACATCACAGTTTTTCAGAAAGAGCTCTGACTGAGGGAAGGTGCCTTTGCTGAAAGGTTTTGGGTTTGATGTGCTTTTTTGCAAAAGGCAAGCTGCGATAATGCTGCCTCCCCATTAAAAGTACTGTGCTCAGTTTACTCCCTGCATATCCAGTGGCGCCAAGATCAAAAATGCCACGAATAATTAACCGAAGCCCATCCAGACCTTTCAATAAGCGTTCTATCCGCTGATTGTTAATATGCTAACATAACAGGTGTATTTTCACCATCTCAGTGAGGACATGAATGATTTTTGAGCGGCTAAATAATAGTATAGTAATGATACGGTGTTCAGGACTAAGAGGCTGATGAACTCTCATTATATTTCTGTTTGTTTGCGGATATGTGTGAGACAGAGACAAGGTCTTAGAAAGAATGGTTTTAACAAAGAAAGGAACAAAACAAAGGCTTCCAGTTAGGGAGACAGGGACACAAGGTTGCTCAAAAACACTGAGCCCACCTGAAAACATGCAAACAAAGCCCCATCCGCCTCATTGTCCTTCTTGTTTTGAACCTTCCCTGTGTGCCTTTCTCTTTTGCTTCACAACCTCTCAGCTCTGCTGGATGTGCTCATTAGCAAGGACAGGGCCATGTGTGACATGGGCCATTCCTTCATATGGTGGTGGCTTCACACTCTTGACCCTTTTCTCCCATCTGATGCAGTGATCTTTTCATCAAGGTGATCAACGGAAGCTCTCCTTGCTGGGATGGTAGAAGTGGCCACTGTGGCTGTCAGAGACCACAGATAACATTTTTCATCATCAATGAGGGTCTCAGCTAAACTGTCTTGGACTGTTTTAAAAGGATTCAGGTGATGTAAAGTGTCACAGAACAAAGCTACCTGTATGACAGAATACTCTGCTTTCAAAGACGTTTTTTAATGTGAATAAATAAATAAAAACAAAATGTCTTGAAAACGTATATATTTGAGGGTCTCTGCTTTGGACAACTTGAGAATCAAACTCTTGTCTCCCATGTAATAGAATATGAGCATATGTTACTTCAAAATTAAAGTATTGATGCCGAAATAATGAAGGATAAAAACAGAAGAGCAGACCATCAAACTTTCAATGTTACAAAAATAAGATCACTTTGTTTGTGATGCACTTACATCCCATCTAGGGTGAATTTTCGTAGAATGTTGCCTTGTGATTCCAGGATGGGCTCTGGACCACTGCTACCCTGACCAGGATAAAGTGGTTAATGAAAATGGATGGATGGAAGATAACTTGGTATAAACATATATTAAAATCCAAGCAAACATGCAATTCAGAAAAAAAATAATAAGCTTGTGAGGTTTTTTAAGGGGACAGGGTTCCTCTAACAATAAATTTTATGGTTTTCAATTAAGCAGTTGCTGTAGGCAGCTATTAGGGGTAGTTACAAGTGAACTACAAGTATGGGAGTACATATCCACATTTCACTCTTAGAATCTGTCATTTCTTTTAAATTGCCAGACCAAGGGCCCATACAGGGAAAGTTAAACATCCTTTTGATTTATTTTTTCCTTCCTTACCATTTAGTACCCAACCTTTCAGAACAGAAAAAAACAGTCACCAGCCATTTCAGTAGTTAATTAATGCAATGGCTGACTTTTTACATTTTTAATTAAAAGTTTACTTTTTACATTTTTTAAAGTGATAATTTTTCATTGCATAATGGAAATGTTTGCAAAAATCCACTTTAAAAGCTAATTTATTCAATAAAAAGAAATAAAAAGTCTGATAAATCTGCACTGTGCAGATGAAACCCAGATGAAACAGTACTGTTGAACTGAAAATTGCGTGACTTTAACTAAAATTTTTTGTGAAACTGTTTGCTCCCAAATCCCTGGTAAGCTTCAAGGTGGGTACAGCTGCAAAGTGAAAAAACCGACAAATAAACTAGCGAATAATCTCACTTATCAGACAGACTGTGACAGACAACTTGACTAAACTGGGACTGACTTATATTGATACGGAGAGACTGGAGTGATGAAAAGAAATATTTGAACCAACATTTACCTATTATTTGCTGGTGATGCTGTGAAAAACACTCTCAGAAGTAACCGACAGTGTTTTCAATGATTGCCGTTGCATGCGAGTGGGGTACTTAGATAAAGTTATTTGTGTATTTTTTACATAAAAAATAAAGGGGAACCTTTGCCAAATGGAATGCTATTGCAAATGTTCATAGAAGACACAAGGTTTTGATGTTTTTTTAAAAAAAAGATGAGACATAATTCAAAAGTATTATTCTATACAATGTTGGGCATTTTATGGCTATTATTCTATTTGCATGTACAAACACCGTCATGTGTTCCACAGCATAGCACTTTGCCCTTCTAGAAAGTTACACGAGATCATGTACCTCACTTTGATATATCTTTTTTATTCTCCTTTTCCTAAAATACCAAAATCCATAATTTTGATTTCAAGCTTTCAGCACCAAAAAGCAGAAAATATTTTTGCACTTTGGATCTCTGAAACTTTACATTTTTAAACATGGCATAATTGTGAGAAATCTATTGTCCTTCAAACAATTGCACAAATAATAGGATTGTAGCCTATTCTGTGCAATGAAAAATACAAGTAAAAAATAATGGAAATGGTAAATAGAAAATTTTGTAGCACCTTTCAATTGGTCACTCCAAGATTGCTGGGAGAGAAATCTGGTTTCTTCAATATCACACTTTATTAGCTGTTCAAGTGACATATAAGTTAGAATCAGACCCTTTAGCTGTTCTCGTATCATGGCCTAGAAGGGAGATATTCCTGTGGGATTGTTTCCAGATTCATTTATGATTATGTCACCGGAATGCCACTAGCCACGTCTAGGAGGGCATCTCTTATTGGTGTTGACACTGGTATGCACAGGCTGGAATAGGGGCATTTTGTATGAAATGTCAGGAGTTATGGGGTGACAAATTAAAGACTGTAACAATAAACCACCCATTAACTTCCCCACATGAATGCAGTTTATGCATTGGAATATGCATAACCCATAACTCAAATTGTAGTGCTTAGAAACCACTGAATTGAGATGATTAATTGCTCAGAAATATAAAAAAATAGCAAAAAAACAAATATTCTTTAGCAAAATATATATATATATATATATATTTTGCTAAAGAATATTTGTTGTGCTGTAAATGGAAACACAGAACGCTAATGTAGTGATGATGAACAAATGTGTATGCATCTGGGTGACATATAGCATAGTGATTGAGAACGATATTGTTTTAAATTCTTTTCAGGGACTTGTTGTTATTAAATTTACACCAAGTGGCAAAACATCCACTCTACATATGTCAGTATTTATAATGTATCCATCTCTTTTACGTGAGTATATGTCACAAAAGCTGGGAACAATTCCTCAATCAACCAGCAGGGATTCTCACACTGCCCAACCTTGCAGGCCTACCAAAACTCTCCTCAGTTGCACTTTTAAAAAGAAGTTGTTTGGCAGTGAGCTTTGTGGGATCTTATCCAGTGCTAATTGCTGACTCTCTGGTTTTGCTAGCCCCCCCACCTTAACTCAACCAGGGTATCTCCTTTTTCCCTAAGTCCTCAGTCCAACAAGTTCTGAATAGTACGAATCCCTGTTCTCCAAGTCCACTACAAGCGGTATTTAAATAAATAGGCTTTTTTTAAAAAAAAGAAACACAATAAATGTGGTGATGCGACGTCTTCAGACAAAGTGAAACAGGTGTAAACAGCTGATAACACCCATGCACAAAGCACAAACTGGCTTTGGATAAATTCATAACAGTACAAAATAGAGTTTGGTACAATACATACAGCATCATTTTATTGCAGTGCACTATGTTACTATACAGTATTTATGTATAGATTTTTACTTTTATTTAGATTTTATTCATGCTTTGATTTTTTTTAACTATGGGTAAGCTTTGGATATTGGTATTCATTTCCCAAAGCTGTGATAGTAAACATTTGAATATAGAAAGTTAGGATACTGAGGAAATGCTGAACATTTAACATGAATATTTAATTATATTAACTTGTATTGTTTGCTCAAACAGATTTTTCATTCTAGCAAATTTTGTATCCATAATTTTCAGAGAAAAATTTAAATGACTTAAAAAATGGTTTCTTTGTTGCATTTTCATTCTTTTATTTACTCTCAAATATTTATAAGTGAAAGACTAATTAATAAAAGTTACTTAATTTCAAAGCATTTTCACTCTTATGCTGATTGAAGAAATAAGGCAGTCAGTGTGACATGGAACATGACAAAATTTCACTGTGATTTTGGTGTGTTCTTTTGTTATACCAGTCAGGCATCAATTCTGGGTCTAATTAGTTTTTTTGTTGTTGATTTTTATTCAAAGGAATCTTGAAGGAGACACTAAGCTCATAAAAATATCAAACAAATTAATGACAGCGCACATCTCAGCAAACGGTATCTCGGTACCTCACTGTAATGTCTGTACCTGCAGTTCTCAGTCTTCACCCTGGCAGTGTCCTCATATAATGGTTTCATTCTGGTAGAGCTATTCATCAAATAAGCTGCATGATTCAAATTGCGACTTTAAAATGAATGTATAATTTGAGTACAAATTTCGAATTTGTGTGACATTATCGTGTGCTGCATGTGGCATCAGTACTTGTGCCTTTCCAACCCTTACTTCAAAGACCGAATCTTAAATTTTCAAAATATTAAAAGGCTGTAACAACTGAGCTTATCTGTGGGACAAGAGGAGATGCAGATGCAGAATGTCTTCAACAGTGCATAAATAGGGGTGTTATAGCAACTATGTGTTTGTTGATCCTAACTAGACATATGTTGTTAGGCTTGGTATGGTGTCCAGTCTAGGTGCTGGTTTTGGCATGGTGTGTCACGGCTCCTCTGCATATGTTTGTTCTGTTGTTTTGAAGTCCCTGTGTGCCATTTTAAACTGAAGTCCGCATGTGTGAAATCCACGTACTGTATGTGTCTAGAGTGGCATCTTCCCACATGCCACAGTGGCCTCTCTGGAGTTCAATGAACTTGAATAAACCAAAACTTCACTTAGGTTGAGAAATAAGATATAAATGTGGGTCAAATTTCAAATTTGTGGCCTGAAAAACAAAGCTGTGCATAAAAACCAGACAAACAGGACAAACAGGGACTGAGCTTTATAGATATAGATTAAACTAAAAAAAGTATATTATTGAACTGTAAGGACTGAGCAAATTTTGCAGTTGCTCATAGTTGAAAAAAACTTTTTTTACACTTTGTAGGCATTATTTTTCCGAAAAAAGATCCTATTACTTATTCATGGCCGTTACAAACAGTTCTGTCAAGGGTCTTGATTCATAAGGTTGCTTCAAAAACGGCAGAGTGCACGAACTACTGGGCTATCCACATTTACTTGGAAGTTAAATATGTTCACATTTCCATTACCCAAAAACAACAGTATGTATATTTGCAGCAGACTATCATGTATACATGTCCTTTTTAACATATTTATAGAAACCGTAATAGTAAAACAAGGGCAAATGACAAAGAGGCAAAATGACTCAGTACTGCAAGTTGGCTTGTGCATAATGTACAGTACTTAGTGCTGATCTTGTAACTATCTCTTCTTGCCCAGATAAGAAGTCGACACGCTAAGAGGAAGATTGATTCCAAATTGTCACAAGTGAGGGCTGTTTTGCCGAACCGATACCTCAGAGACCCCATGGCTCGCTGAAAATGTCTGTGGTCATTCGGGTAGAAATGAGATCGCTTTCAGGGGAAGCACACAAAGTGTGCTGTTCGATATGCTGCTCCTGGCATGATGCAGCCCACATGAGCCCTGTTCACTGGACATTGGTCTGGAACATTTCAGCCAGGGTTTCTCATGCAAAGTGTAGAACTTTAAGAACTTCCTTGTTAATAAAAATTAGAAACAAGAGGAAAATGATAAGTTATTAATTAATTTCCTAAAGAGAATAAAACAGATGCAACCAACAGCTGAAAGTTAAACAATTAGATTCCCCATCGGGGGAATAGGAGGTGCATGCATACATAAATAGTCTGAGGAAGAAAAAAATAACAGACTTTTAATATTTTGTCAGCAAAATTGCATTAGCACATTTGGCAGATCTGCATGCATAATATACCATTAAAATATATTAGAGGACTAAAATCAAGCTTAACCTTGTTCCTGGAACTGCACGCACTTTTGATGATAAATCTTTTGTTGAAAGTAGTTTGTCTAGTAGTTACCAACTCCAAACACTACTGCATTTTTATGTTTTGCACTGATCTTGATGCTGCACAGATAAACATAATACAGCACTTTAACAGCACATTGTAGTGTTACATTATTACCAGATATATGGTAAGGGCCTCAGAAACTAGAATGCATTTCAACCCGTCTTTTAAATTGTCTAAAAATTACTTGTGACATAAAATACTGAAAAACGTATAACAGGCATAGGCAAATCTCGGTAAAGTGCTTCTGCAGTTTGTGCTATTGCTGAACAGTTTTGAGTCCCATAATTATAGATACAGATTTTACTGCACAAAATAATCAATATTTACAGACACATATGTGCCAAAAACATTTCCTTCAGCTCTGTTATAAAATGTGACTGTTCTGTGTTCTTTGAATTACACATATTAGTGTTGCTGAATATAAATCAAAAGTGTGTAAGTACCGTGTATTCAGTGAATAAACTGTTATAAACCAAGAATGCTTTCATCATGTTACAGAACATCAGCTGATGCATCTCAAGGTTGCTGCCACATAGTGAATTTCTGTCCCGGTCAGGTTTCTGCTTCCTGCTCTTCTTCACCAAGCACACATTAGAGGCTTCCACATTCATAAAATGAGAGTACTAGTCTTTGAAGAAGCATTCATATTTTCCCATTATACCTCTACCTGTAGTAGGAGCAGCAAAGGATTCCTTCTTTCAGTGCATCTTGAAATGAATGCCAGAGCTCAATCTGGTAACCACTGCTACAGTGGGCCGTACCTAGGGAAATGGATTAGGTATGTGCCTCTAACCCTGGAACACGGTGCCAGTTCAGCTCTCCAGAAGGATGAAAATTTGAGCCATAAATTGTGTCATAGAGTCCAAAATATATCTGCCAAGCAACAGGGTTATTGATTAGACATAGTGACAGTCATTTCTGAAAGGGCAGTGACATTATCAGATCACTGATGAATCTTACTTGTTCTGATGCCATTTCCAACTACTTTTAATACTCTGTGGAGTCACAAGTAGCACCTGCTAATTACCATGGTAAATGATCACCTGGGGAAGCTTTCTCTGTGATTAGAAGAGACGTTTTACAGGGGACAAAGGAAGTGTAGATTGCTGACCCATAACTTCCTTTTTATTAAACAGCCACATTTTTTAAAATTACATAAAAATGGCGGCTGTTTAAAAACAAGTTATAAGTTTAACAGTAGTTGTTGTAAATGGTCTACTGCTTGGAGGAGAAAATATAGAGTCATTTGGAGAGTTAGTTTAAACATCACTGTAAAGTTTTCCACATCTACCTTAAGACATTTCAGCAGATTATGTTAATATCATTCAGTGATTTAATATCATTAACAGAAGACTACTTACATGCAGAAGTTCAGTGCTTGAAGTAATTAAATTCACTACCATTGGTCCATTCTGAAAATATGAAGAGGATGCATGATTTCTGAATTATAATATTATTTCTTTAGCAGACGGAAAACTCCCAGGAGCCTGAGTGCAGGTAGTTGCCTCTAGTTTTTTCTGTGGATCTCAGAAGAGGACTAACATTGCAGTATTTACTGGTACTGCCAGAATGGCATTCCAGCTGTTGTTACTTTGCAGTGTGGGATATGAGTCAGAGCTTCTTTTGGTTTGACAGTAGAAATCAGGATCGGACAATTAATTGCATTTAGATTTGAAAGATTTTCTTCCTGCACCTGTAAGTTGTCATCTTCTGCCAAACGTGCTGAAACTGGCTGCTTGGATGATGACGCAAGTTCAAATCTGGTCATAGAGCACTTTGCACAACTGTGTGTCGCAGGTCTCCTAAATTACATTTTCAGCTTTTTCTCCAGCCACCTTTTTCAATGCTGCGAATCCATCGCAATCCAGAAACTTGTAGTAACAATTGCAAAATCAATGCAAACATTTTGTTATGCATCTGTTTATGACTTTAATAAAAGCCCCTTGCTTAATTTTCTGCTTTTCATAAGAAAAACTACAGCAGAATGGAGGGCAAAATCTAATAAATGTAATAATAACATTCAAATCTTCATGACAAAAGCAAGAAAATATGCCTTGATTTGCTGATGGTGTTTAGTATTATTAAAAACAATAATGTTCATTTACAACGATCTCAAGAAATGTCTAGAATGTTGTTCATAATGAACCTAACAGGAGTATTCGAACAGAAAATGCCTTAATATCACGTGGTGCACAACCATCTCAGGTTTCATATGCAAATATAAGTTACATTAATATATCCAGTTACTGAGCTTACCCTGAAAACATCTAATACACTGATCTGCTTTTTGATATTCGGATTACCATACATTGTAGGTGATCACCTTCATTCAAAAAAACCGGTCCTCAGGAATTCCTCAAAGTCGCATAGCCGCCTAACCGCAATGGCAGCCCTCCTGATGAAGCCGAACACCTGGAAGCTTTTGTTTTTTTGCTGCAGATCTTCTTCATGGCTGAGTCTCTTCTGCCTCAGGGCATGGCAGGGGCCAGCTGAGGCTGGGATTCCAAGCTGCCTGTCATGCTCAGGTAGATCTAAGGCCTGACAGAAAGGAAACAGCAGCCGATGGAGGACGTATTGGCAAGGAATGGTTCAATTGAGATTTCAGGAAAGCATGCAGCTAGAGGAATAAGTCCCAAGATAAGTCCCCAGATAGCTCAGATGGAATTGAGTGCTCCTGTCTTAACAACCAGAGAACATTGAGTTCCAAATGAGAACAAAAAATAAAAATGTAAATATCCAGAACTGCTACAGCAGTACAAGCTCCATGAAGCCAGGGCAGTGCAGCAAAGTTAAGTAATCTAACCCTGATGCACTCAGGTTAGTCACAGACACACATTAGTCATACTGTTAGAGACAGTGGGTGGTGAGAACAAGCTATTATTACAATTACTTTAACGCCATTATTCGCACTTTCACCTGTTTATAACGCCAGCGATTTACGAGAGTAATTCAAGCTAAGCATTTTGCTGCAGGCTTCAGTAGAAGTTTCTTGTCTAATATGGCACCTACTGTCTGTGATAAAGCCAGACACAGCCTGATAATTTTCTTTTTTTTAACAATTTCAAAAAAGTCTGAAGATTTCTACAGATGGTCAATTTGCTTGGCCCAGATTATAAAGATTATTCTGCTCTATATTCTGTGACAATGCAAGCTATTATACTATTTAACCAAAACTACTGTAGAGGCACCAAATTTCATATTTGTTCCCATAAGAAAAGGCTTACTGTACATTAAAAAAACAGTAATTATTCTGTATTTATCCTAAATTAACTTATACATTAACTTTGTGCCACCCAGTCTAGAAAAGGCACCTACGGATTAACTGCTACAGAAGCTTGTCTCTTTTGTACTGAAGGGGATTCAAAATGAAAAGGGCTCCAAAATCCTTTCCCCATTTAACTGGGATTTCACCAGGAAGTGAGCAGCTACTGTAACATCTTTCACAGATGGAAAATTCAACCACAGCAAGAAAAATTTGACTCTAGTTTGCAACAGTCCAAATAATCTGTAAGACACAAACATATATTCAGTTTCAAATATGTGTTTGAACTCCCACACAAGGAATTAGTCTCATAAATCATATCCATGTTTTACTCCAGTAAACAAACTAGACTGTTAATTAGCATATACAAAATCTGCACAGTGTATTTTATCCAGGCTTGCTTAACTATATAAATATATGTAGCATTTTTTATACACTCATCAGCCACGTTTTTAGGAACACCTGCACACCTACTTGTTCACACAATTATCTCATCAGAAACAGCTCATGAGCTTCAGTCAATGTTCACATCAAACTTCACAACAAAGAAAAATCCAATCTAAGTAACTTTGACCATGGCATGGTTGTTGATGCCAGACAGGGTAGTTTGAGCATTTCAGAAACTACTGATCTTCTAGGATTTTCACACATAACAGTCTCCAGAGTTGACAGAGAATGGTGCGAAAAACAAAAAACATCCAGCGAGCAGCAGTTCTGTTAGTGGAAACACCTTTTTGGTGAGAGAAATTAGGGGAAAATGGTCAGACTGGTTCAAGTTGACAGGAAGGCTACAGTAACACAAATAACCATTCTTTACAACAGTTGTAGGCAGAAAAGCTTTTCTGAATGCATAACATGTTGAACCTTCAGTCAAGTGGGCTATAGCAACAGAAGACCATATAGGGTTCCACTCCTGTGAGGCAGGAACAGGAAGCTGAGGCTATAGAGGGCAATGGACAGCTGAAGACTGGAAAAAACATTGCCTGGTCTGATGAATCTTGATTTCTGTTGCAATGTGCAGATGACAGGCTCGTAATTTGGCAAAAACAGCATAAAGCCATGGACCCAACCTGCACTGTGTCAACAATTCAAGCTGGTGGAGGTGGTGTAATGGTGTGGGGAATGTTTTCTTGGCATATATAGGGCCTCTTACTGTCAATTGAGCAGCATTTGAATGCCTCAGCCACAAATTGGCCATAATTTACCCATCTTCTAATACATCCAGCATGATAATACACCACATCAAAAAGCACGAGTCATCGTAAAATACTTCCATCAAAAAGGACAATGAGTTCAGTGAACTTTAGTTGCCTCCCCAGTCACCAGATCTGAATCCAGTGGAGCACCTCTGAGATAAGGCAGAGCGATAGATTGGTAGCATGAATGCACAACTGAAAAATGTGCAGCAACTATGTGATGCAACCATGTCAACATGGACTAGAATCTCTAAGGAACATTTCCAGCACCTTATGGAATCTAAGAATTCATGCTGTTCTCCTAACAAAAGGGACTCTTACCCTGTATTAGAATGCTGTTCCTAAAAAGTAGCCAGTGAATGTATGTATATTTTTACTTGTTTATTTTTTTCTACATTGTGAAATTATCAGTAGAAAAAATAGTAGTTGTCGAGTAATTCTACGCTCTTAAAAGGTATTTAGGAGCAACGTACATCTTCGGGGTACTTTGATTCATCACCATGTTAGACATCAGTCAGTGGAAGGTGTAAACTTTTGAGGTTAGAAGATAAAATGATGCTGGAATAGAACATGGTCCTCTCCTCAAGTATCACCTTGTGCCTCATCTCAGTTTTGTATTTACAATCCATGTAATGTCACATAAAATCTTCATCTCTTTTTAGATGAATTACTGTGATCACTCTGGCTTTCATTGCATTCTTTTTAAAGGATGAGGTATTCAGCACAAATCTAAGTTTGGTAACTGGCATAGAAGTGATTTTTATTTGATGTTTATTTAAATGCAGGACGAGGAGAGAGGGAGAAAAAGAACAACTGATGAGGAACCAAACGGCTACCAAGGAAGTGTTTCAGTTGATTTTGTAACCTGCTTTTGACCTCCCGGTGTCATTCAGTTGCCAAAGGCTCAACAACAATAAAATGAAGTTAAAGCTGTAAAAATGTCCCTCTGTAATAATCTTTTAAAATTTGAATTTAATTAGTGGATTTGATGCAGAGATCAGACGACAAACACTGTAGCATTAAAATGGTTTCATTTCGGTGTGATTTTCATTTGTGGAAGAGGTACACACCCAAGGACAGGGTATGTCTAAGTTTTATTCCACCTCCAGCTTTTCATTACCCAATTAAATTAATTTGTTGTTTGACTCTGATGATTCCTTGTCCTTGCTCCTAAATAAAATGGCAATATAAAGAGGCCTATAAATCCAGACGGATTTTGTATTCTGTCCTCTAAGAGAAGCCAGCAATTATCTTGTTTCTGCGATCTGGTATCACTCATGCTTAACATATTTCATGTACAGAATTTGCATGGATAACAAAATTGTGCCTGAGATGTATTCATACATTCATACATTAAGCATTAATAGACAGTAAATTTAAGTGAATAACAGCAAATAATAGTACTGGTTAATTGGTACATGTGATATCAGTCCCGAAATAAACAAGACAGTCATTCATTTTGGGCTGCACACACTGTAGTCCTGCTGCCTCATAGTGCTAGGGGTTGATTTTACTTGTGGGTTCGAGCCTGGCTCAGTCTGAGTGGAGTTTTCCTGGTCTCTGTGTGTTTCAGAGTGTTTGGTGATTCAAAATTTCCCTTAATGTGTGTATGTGTATAAATCAATGTCTGCGCTATCCTGGTGATGGAGTGACATCCCACCCAGGGTGTTTCCTGTCCAATACTTTGTGTCTAAGAAAAGTGAGACAGCGAAAGCTAAAGTACTCTAATTTTGTTTGTTTCTGAGTTATTTTTCTTCTAAAAAAAGCACTGTTAAATTAACTCAATTGAATTGCTGCATGTATGAAAGAATATTTAAAGACTGATCATTTCTAGCTCTTAGCTGCAGATGGAATTCAAATATGAAGGGTCTGTACACAAATATTGTCAGTTATGTCAAAAGAAATAAGGAATAAGCAATACATGCAAGTGATTATTGTTAATGTTTTTGCCTTTACTTTTTGTTTGACATTGCAGATTTTTATTCTGTACTTTCTTTTTAACAGTGAGACCGTCACCCATTTGTGCATTTGCTGCAAACAAGTAGACAAGGATTCGGAGCAAATCAAAGAAACCGGAGGGAGATGTTTAGCCCCAATTACACCACATGACCGTTTATCACATGAAAGCGTGGGAAAATAAATAAAAAAACGTCAGATGGATGAGAAGAAGACAACAATTTTAATTGGCGAGCATTAATTTTGAGCCATATTTTCCCTTGGGAAGATTCCGGCCCCTTTTGATTGAAACAGGCTGCCGCTGTTGGCAGGGAGTTGTTTATGATCTGTAAATGTGATGAATTTGGTCAATTTTGGCTGTGGATAAAATGTCATTATGCTTCTAGCATGCCAGCACTGCACACGGTCCTGGTAAACTGCGACAGATTGATATCAATATTCTTTTGTCACCATTCCCCAGTAGCTAAAGGGAAATTAAAGGGAGCCATTTAATTCAAGACATTCACAAACAGGAGGTGGGTTTTGCATCACTGAGCACTAGCAAACAGGTCAGGAATCAGCTGACACCATCCTTCCAACTGCTACCTTTTTGGTTGGGAAACTCGTCGTTCGGCGCTCTCAACACAGCAACACGTGATGTTAAGCAGGATGTTGATATACAGGACAAATTACCATTTTATCAGTGGTTTTTTACTGTGATGTGAGCTCAGTTACTAATTAACATATGAACCCATATCGTATACACAAAGAAAATTATATTTATTTTACTGCCTCTAGTTTCTAGCGCTGTCAGGAATTTATTTCATTCCTTGGAAAACTACATATACAGCCCTGAAAGCTACATGACTGTAGCATGCAGGATTACACAAGAAAACCTCATAATATTCAGTCAAAGCCAACATAAGACCCACAGAGTAATCTTCCAAAATTTCAGCTTTTTTGATCTTCATTTCCTCAGACAGTCAACAGTTACATAAAAAAGGATTAAGTTTGTTTTGCGTCGCTGCAGCTGAAACTCACTCCTCCAGTATTGCTCGTGTTTCTAGTTCACGACAGTACTTCCAATTTAATTTGGAGCATCTCAGTTGCTCCCAGATGGCTTTGTCACTTGCACTGTTGATTGGGTCTAACCATGTCCAGGACCTACTGGCAGGAATTACAGTTCTGTAAATGGTAAAATAAAATAAACTAGGGGTGTATTTGAGCTGCTGGACACGAAAAACCATAACGGGAAAAAAAGAATCGTATTAATGCACCCCAGGACCAGATATAAAATAATAGCTGAAATGCATTGATGAGGGATCAAATAAAGGGTATAGGATCATAAGGAATGCCTTGTATGTGATGAAGGGGCTTGTGGTCCTGAAGGCAGATGGTAAGTTTATGGCCTCTGGAGAAGAGAGGGGAGATCACAGTCAAAAAAGGGGGAGTGAGGCATGAAAGGTATGATAGGACAAGCATGAGTCACTGCAGTCAGATCCAGGTGAAGGAAATAAAAAAGAACTGTTAGAAAAATCTGAATATTAATCATTTTACTGGCAGGCAAGCTTTTTACTGAATCCAAATGAAAAAAGGTGTCCTCTGTCCTTGTGACAAGCTGTATTACAATTATATTTCACTGGGTAACCCTCTAAACAGAGAAGGGAAAGAAACAGTTCCTTGAGGGCAGGCCAGCTGCTTTGTGGGGAAAGGCTCTGTCTTTGCAAGTGGATGAGGGTCAGTGACATTCTCCGTTTCTCTGTTGCAGTTAAGTTGTGTTCAGTTGTCGCGCCGGGTTAATGAGGAGCAGACATTGCCACCCACTGGCACTGCGCTGTGACTAAAAAACTTGCCATCAGGGTGGTCCAGGAATTCACTCTAACCTTTGCATGTTTCTGTGTTCTACGCCGATGATCTGCCATTCTGTATCCATTTTAATAGCCTATTTTTTAAACTGTTATTTTGGCATTAATTGTCTTTCTGTCAGTTAATTTAGTTAATTATAAAAGGTAAGGCTTCAGTTAGAAAAAATGTTGAATATTTAATACTGCTAAGCATCTTCAAGTGTATCTGACATCAGGGCTCAATAAAATATTGCACCTGATAATTAAATTGTTCTTTAATGAACAAATGGAAAAATACAAATATTTATCAGCAGGTTATTAAATAATTTGCATTGCAGCCAGGGTTCAGTTTTAGACTTTTCCTTTTATTTATCATGAATGAAATGAGAAAGGTTTCTTAATAAACTTTGTTAATCCGATCAGAACAGAATAGTAATGGTTAGTCACCTGGATTCACAAATTCACAAACTATCACTCCAAGTAATATCATTAGAAGTGAAGAGAAACTGCACAACATCAAACACAACATATATAATAGAGAGAAAATCAAACTGTATCTGAATTTTGATTTAAAAATAATTTTAAAAAACTTCTACTATCATATAGGTGCACAGGCATTCAGGTCTGGAAACTACTCAGCAATTGGCAAGGGAGCCCAGGGACTGGCCAGGGAATTTGACAGCAGCATGAGTCGGCCAGTGTTTGTCAATGATAGAGAAAAATGCCGGTGGAGTGCCAAGCAGCATTTGAGGCAAAATTCACAAGGTCAAAAAAATGACACCCGGCCGGACAGCTGCCAGAACTGCAGCTTTCTCCAAGATTGTTGTTGTAAAACCAACATGATCCTTCTCATAAAGCTTGGAGATTACATATATCTGAGAGGATGTGTCTACCACACAGACACATGGAGTGTACAAAACCTCCACCTCAGGCATGTGATACTGATCTGAGAATAAACAGTAAACTGGGAGTAGAAGGAAAGCAACTGTACACTTGGCCACTCGCTTGATTTTCCAAGTTCTACGGGACTGAAATGGTCCTGTCCCCATTATCCCTTGTTTTCATTTGACAAGAGAGATTCCAGAAAAATTAAGCAAAGAACTGTGTCCCATATCTGTGGGTATGTCAGTGTATATGAACCAACATACCTACTGCTTGAAATTAAATTTCTGCTTATGCACTACAGTTGAATCCCACTACACAGACAGCAAGTATGTACTGCATTATATGAACTTTGTTCAATTCAATGAGACAAGGGCAGATTAGATCATGTCTTATAAAGAGATAAATAAAATAAAAAATTGTGCAGATAAAAATCTTTATAAAAACTACAGCACATGATGGAAAGAAAATAAACGTTTTCAAAAGTTAAGTCAGCGCACATGAATATTTCTGATGAATGTTCCACCAAATATAACAGGACTATTTCTTACCTAAATCAACATAATACATACAGAAACTAGCACTGCCAACAGATAAACAGATGGTGTGCTGTAATGACCATATTACCTTTAGAACCCTGGCAGTATTTTTAATTTGGCTCTCCCAACACTGACCATCAAAAGTATTGAAAGAACAGTGTTCCCTGTGATGAAGCAGACTGTCGCTCTTGTGTTGTTTCATTAACCACCTGTCAAGTTATCCTCTCAGATTCCATTATACAGCAGGCACTGTTGGTACACAGCAGTATTATTAGTATTGCAAAAAAAGAGGAAGAAGAAAAAAGAAAAAATCACTTAGCTGTTCACACTGCAGGTAATCTGTTATGAAACTGCAGGTCACAATTTTGTCCAAAACAAACATATCTACCTGTAGTTTCACGTATTGTTCCATATTTCAGCGTGTTAATTTTACATACAAAATAAGTGCCTGTAAAAGTAAGAACACATTTTAACACATATTTTCAATGTTTCATTTAGTTGTTACTTGGATTTGAGTTTTGCAATATCATCAGAAGTAGTAAACCAAAACTCTATCCCCTGGTCATGCCCAGCTGTCAGTTAGATACAAGATATGTAAATATTCACTAATCTCCACACACCTGCTTGATCTGCTCTCTCACCACCCCACCTTCATGTCTTTTACCCCAAAGTGCCAGAAATCAGTGTTCAATCTCTAGGAGGCTCTTAGCTGAGATTGAATATGCACTACGCATTGACTTGAACACACTGTCACAGTCTAATACTTTCAATGTCTAATATTACTTTCTGCGTCTAAAATGAATATTGTGTTTATTTTACGCATATGATACGGATTAAACACCTCCCTCGGAGCTACAACGTAAGGTCCCTCTGGGTGCCCTAGCTTGCAGTTCTTTTGGTAGAAACTTGATTTTCCGAACCATTATCTTATAGTTTGCACACTGAGGAACATTATAAACTAAGCCAATACAAAAAGTGAAGAAGAGCACAAAAGCAAAAAAAAAAATAGTTTGCTCTTACTCGAATGTTAGCTTGTTTGTGTTTCTAAGTGTGATGCACACATTAGCACCCAGGGCTGTACATTGCACTGACTCTCATCTTAATTTGTTTCCTGAAGCAGCCAGATGTGCAAGTGATGACACTTTGGCAGAACACTGGAACATCAGCAAGACCTCGTGATCCACGTCGGCAGAACCACACATCGTGAAAACAGCCAGTGGGCAGAGGCTTTGGGGTTCCTGAGGGGATAAAGTGATAACAGCACCTGGGAAACACTCATCTATACCCACGCGTGAATTTATTCAAAAGGCACAAGATTCATTATTGTCAATATACAGGATTAAACACTAAAGCCAGAATGTTTTGTGGCACGCACAATGCTCTTTATGCATCTGTACCTTGTACACAATTATGAGGATTACTTTGCTCGTGAACTGAGCAGCCGCTAACTTCATCGGGCTTTCGGAACAGTGTTCTAGTTTTTGAAAGAGAAGAAAAGTGCAAAATGCTTGTCCTTGAGCAGAGTCTACACAAGCTGTGACAGAATCGATTCCACTAGGAAAAAAAAGTCTCATTAGCATCTAAATGTGGGAAACTCTTTACAATTGTAACAGATTTCATTGTTTCGAAGAGTTCATCAGTGCAGTGTGTCAAATTAACAGAACTTTTTTCCACAAAGCTTGAACCTACTATGAAGAGCTAGCTGTTGGGCATCTTGTAGGTTGCCAGTTACCAGATGAAAGAACCATTTCTCTTCTACTCGACACCATCCACTCCAAGTAGTGTAAAGAAAGCAGGTGGCTCAACAAGAGCGTGGCGTCAAAGTTGCGGAGCAAACATGCTTGTGTCAGAGAAGACCTAGGATACTATGGTGCGACTCTAGTTCTCAGGAAACCAGCAGGGAAACACACCATTCTCAACCTTAGAACATCTGAATATGAATCATGCTCACATTCTATTAGACGTAGCTTTTTTTTCAGATCCTGACAAATATTGAAAAAATCATAAATATGCATTAATGTTGTTGTCGATTCTTCCAAATGGAATTGAAATAACAGTCATTTGTTAGCAGAAAAATACAAATCTGCTATTGTTTATAGAAAATAAGTAAGCACAAAGAAAAAAATCATACAGAGGTACAGATTTATTAACATAATGTACTCTGGAATATGGGCTCTTACTGTAGTGCAATGTTACAAAACTTTCTCCATCAGGGCATTAAAAAGGTTCACATCCCTGTAATCTGTTTCTTGTTTCGTGAAATAGTCATAAAACTCTCTCGGCTCTAGTAATAATATATCAAAGTTTATGCCTCTAACAGAATTTGCATTTGAAATTGCATTAGAAGTATCGATATTCCCATCTGTATAGGTCCAAGTACCATAACAAAGAGATCGTTCCCAGCCTTTCAAATGCAGAATGGTCAGTGAACCAAAGTACTAATAACCCACCACTAACATGTGGTGAGTATATATACCATTCCTCTAACAAAAGACCGCAAAGGTGAATGGAAGACCTATTCGTTCCTATAAAAAATAGAGGTTTTAATTAAGTAATTAAGAATCGGCACTGTTGTCAGCAATTAGACTTAAAAACTAGATTTGTTGAAAAACTAAACACTAACTTGGTAAACTTAGGAGTTTGGCAGCTTGAACACAGCATTAAGTATACCGTTCTACTCAATATTTGCACAGTATTACACACACACACACACACGCATATATACATTCACACATACATACATACATACACACATATACCTATCTAGTATGTTTATCAGATATGTTTATCAGAAACCAAGATTTTACATTTTTAATTAACATTAATGTGGTAAATTCTTAAAAGGCCTCTTTTACTTCTGTAATGTGGCAGATAACCTACTTTTACAAAGTCTTGATTCTTAAGCATATTTGGGGAAGTGTGACAAGTCAATAACTCCCATATTCATGTAGTTTAAGCAGCAAATCAGTTTGCTGTTGTCTGGTTTCTCACACAACTGAACAAACACAAAAGCCCAGGAGATCTCCAAAGTCTATGTTGACAAAGAGTTACTTTAATGGAGAAGCAGGGATTTTACATTTGAGAGAGGGGAAAAAAACAGAAAGAACCGTCGATTTTGTGCATGCTTTCACTTTGTAAAGTGCAAAAGGATGACACAGCAGCAAAGCAACATCTGTTTAATCGGCACTGGCTTCAGGAACAAAGTTAAAGCAAAAACCCCGCTTATATGACTAACAGACACGGCACTGAGTTTTAGTTCTTGCTTTAAAAGGCTAAAAAATAATGCACCTATCAGTGATTTTTTTTTTTTTACTTATGTTTGTGTAACCTGCATACTCCTCTCACTGACACAGCACATCATAACAATAAAAAAACACATAAAACAACTATCCTGGATATGGCAAATTAATCACACTTTTAGGGTGTTATTTTTGGGAGTGTGTCAAAAGCCATAATTTTGTTTCAGTACAGTAGACAATACAGAGGACATTCAGAACAAACAGACATGTTTGAGATGCTCCCGAAGTGGCCAAATATTCTCGCTACCAAAAAACACACTGAGTTTATTAGTTACAGCTCAAACATTCACACAAGTCATACATTCCAGCAAGACATATGTTACTGTGAAAGAAGGAATTGTTCTTGCTGAAAAGAACGAGCTGTTAAGACTGCAAGACAGTATGCAGAACACCTGCAATACAGCACAAAACATGCATATCCTAAGGACGCAGTAAGCTAACCACAGACAGAAATAAGGATGTGAAGAAGAGAAATAAACTGTATAGACATCCTTGGTTTGCACCTGAGTTATAGGGTTTCATGTTTTAGGTGTAGATACCACTTAGCCAATAGAAAGTAGACAAACAAATTGTATATCCAACAGGGAGCTAAACACGAGCTGATCACGCGCTATACGTACCACAATGTAACCTATATAATGTAATGAGTTTCTTTGTTCAGGGAGACTCCCTAAACTCAGACTTTGGGTGGCGGGACTCTCCCTCTGCACAGAGAGAGGTATTTTGTGACTGCTTCCTCCTGTCTATGAACAATTCTGGTCTCTTTTGAAGTCCTTTTCTACTGCAATACATAACTGTGGTAATGCTGTATAAATCAGACAGACAAGCATTAGTAGTAGTAGTGCTCGGTTGAAAGTTGGACTGATTAAAACAAGTGATATGAATGACTTTGAATGTAGCATGATGGTTGGGGCTTGTGCATCAGGTCAAGCATTTCCAAAACAGCTGTTGTCCTGGGCATTTCATACAAAACTCTTTTAAAGATTTACTGAGAATGGTGCAATAAGTAAAAAAGTATCTGTGATTGGTGATCCTGTAGATGAAAACAGCTTGTGGATCAGAGGGGCTAAAGAAAATGGTAAGAATCAGGGAAGTAAACAGACAGACCACAACCAGACAAATTACATCTGAATTCAACATCGATGTGCAGAATGTCATCTCAGACTGCCCAGTTCAACAGACTCGAGCCAAAGACCATGTTGTGTACCCATACTGTCAGTGAAGAACAAAAAAGCACATCTCCAGTGGGCAGAGGAGCATCGAAACTGTATTACTGAGAAGTGACAAGTTGCCTGGTCAGATGAATTCAGGTTTCTTTGGAGGGATCAAAATTTGACTCAAGCAACACGATCCCATGGACTCGTCCTATTTGGTGTCAACACTAGAGACCGGTGGTGGCAGTGTGATGTGTGGGGAATTTGTGGTACACATTAGGGCCCCTGATACCCACTGAAGAATGTCTGTAAGGCACAGCATATCTGCTCATTGTTGCTGACCAAATTCATCAGTTCCCGCATGATAATAAACGATGTCAGAATGCATCTATCATCAGCGAATGGTTCCAGGAACAAGACAGAGAGTTTTCATTGCTTCAGTGGCCTGCAGTTTCTGGTTCTCAACCCTATCAAACATCTTTGGCATGAGGTAAAAAGGAATGTTGGCAGCAAGACAGCACAGCCGTCCAATTTGCAACAGCTACATCATTCCTGCATGATACAACATTTCTGCACAACCCATCTAGTTTGTTGTAGAATCAATGACCAGACAAATTCATGCTGTTTTGAAGGATAAGGAGGTGTACCACACTGTAGGTAGGTGCCCACTAATAAACTGACAATCAGCATACATACTAATATTAAATTTAAGCTTAAATGTTAAAATACACAAAAATTGCATCCCACATTGCAAATAACTTACATGTTTAGACCCATGTATTAAGATAATCTCTGAAGTTCAACAGTAGTAAATACTACTCACTCCCATTTCTATTTGTCATGTGTAAATTGTATTCATCATATGTCATTGTACTGGTTTCACTACTTATTCATGATACTAATGGCATACCAGTGTTTATTAACATACTGATGACAACATGATATTTGTTTTTTTTTCTAACATTGTGAATGTTAACTTACTGAGAAACACAGAATACAGCCATCAGCGGCCAGATTACAGACATTTTGGCCTGTATTTTCTTCAGTGTGCTACCATCTGTGTGATGCATTTCTTAAATATTTTACGGTTCTTCTTCCCCAAACTATAAGGGAGAGCTTATGCTGACCGGAGGAGTGCTGTGTGTCGCTGCCGGGAGTTGGCAACCTGCGGGCACTGCACGCAGAGATGTTACCGTAACGACAGATCACAATGATTGATTGGCTCCACAAGGGAGGAAGACATAAACACAGTCTGCTAACTTGGCAAGAGGATTGACATTTCTGCAGATTAAAATAAAACCGCTTTTATGTACTGCTGCTGAGAGAAGAAATGATGACAATTTTTAATCTTTAGGAAGGCCCTAATGAACGGACATACCTTGTCATCTACGCCCCATATGTGCCACTGAATTAAATGCGATAATCTGACTTCAAAACAATTTCCTGAATTTTTCTACAATGCTGTATTGCTGGTGTAAATAAATGGGGGATTGAACGCCATGGTTGGTAGCCATCCAGCTTTGATTTAAGCGACTCAACAAAAGACTGATAGTTTTGTGCATACAATATTGAAGAAGGAGCCACAGTAACATCAGAAAAAGCTCTGGCATCATTTCATGCCGTGGCCACATGAACACTATTGTAAAAACGACCTTACCCAATATTACATAATTTACTGTACAAGCACTCAAGTGTGTGCAAAACAGCTGGTATTTTTTAGAGTTTCACATATTTTTTCTCAGATGATAGATAATGGTTTCATGCATAAATAGGAATTACTTTTTGAAATAGGTAATTGCAAGTTATTGTAGACAGGCTGTGTACTGAAGGTTATTTTTTACAGGGATTTTCACAAGTATATGTAATTTCTATTGTAATATTTGCATAACTCTCACATGAAACACCTTACAAAAAAAACATTTTCATTCACTTCCTGTTATGTAGCTTGGTTACATTACACCATCTTCAAGATGGGCCATGGCTTGTCCTGTATATATCAAGTGCAAATAAAATACTACTACTACTATTACTACTACTACTACTTTATTAGCACCATCATAACCATGTAGTCCATCTGAAAGTAGCCTAAAAGAAACAAATTACAATAAATGTAAAACATTTAAGAAATTAAACCAATGAAACAATGTCAAAAACCATCTATTAGCAATTTCTACTTGCCCAATGTGGGGTAGTAGTGATTCAAAGCCTATCCTGCAAGAGGATGTGTCAGGATAAACACAATTACTCAATCATACAAATAAAATAAATGCACACACACACACACACACACACACACACACACACACACACAGAACAGAACACTAAGGGCAGTTTACAGCCATCAATTCACCTGAAATATATGGTACACGGGCTGACAGAACACACAAATGGACCCCAGAATCACACACAGGTTCTTTGGAATCGCAGAACCACAAACACAGAGCAAAGCCCTACACAGAACCTTACACACATGACACAGGACTCTACACATAAGATATACAACATTGTACACACCCACTCCTGGCAACCCTTATTGGACCCCATGCCAACCCCAATACATATACCTATTTAGCAGCCACAAACACTTGGTTATCATAACATCCCTGTTAAAGATTGTCTTGTCTGGAGTAGGATCACTTCCCCTGGAGCAAGAGACAGAGACCTCTCCTGATCTAGATTTCTGAAACCTATGACAACCAGAATAAAGTGACACTAAACTCTCAATTCTGTGTTCCTTGTCCCATGATCCAGTTGTTGCACATGACTTTCGACTGTGGCAGGAAACTCACACAAGCACATTCAGACTGGGCCTGTTTGCTGCACCACTGTGCCACACACACAGGAAGAATTAAGAAGAAAAAAGTGAACAAAATAATTAAATGCATTATGAGAGGTAAAGCAAAATAAAAAGAATCCTTTGAATGTTTTTATCCTGCATCCAGAGCAGTTCTGACATTCTGGAGCTGGTTTTCAGTTTTATTTTTTCCATGTATGAAAGATAAGACAGGAATTTTGCATGTTTTGTTAGAAAAATATGACCTTTTGTGGCTCAAAAATACTCTAATTGTCCTTTTGAAATGAATGGAAATGAAAAATTCTTTTCCAGCCGTCTCTTTCCAAGGATTTTTTAAGAAACAAATTAAGTTCATTTTATGAGTGTAGACTGAATTACATCACATGATTTGTATAGTATCCATAGATACTGTTATCTTACCTGTGTTGTATTATACCCTGTACACTTTCCTGTATAATTATCTGAATTTATACCGGCTTAAACTGTTAATGGCTGTTTACATGGATTTAGTCTCACAAAATGAAGCGAGTTCCTACTGGAAACAGGTAATGTTACCGTAAAAATTATTTATCAACCAGTCATTGCTAATTATTTTTGATAAATATCACATGAACACAACATGATTAAACAAATACGTTCATTAGCTTCCTAAAGGCGAGTGTCGCTATAAAGTAGACTTCTATCAAAACATTTGTATGAAAATATTTGCACTGCATAACAAACATGCTATTGTTCTGTCATAATTTGCATGTGAATGCACTGACTTTATTGACGACTAGTAAACCATTAGATTACCTGCTCAGTTCATCCTTGGGTATGAATGGAGTCTCTGTAAAGCAGCCTCTTTTCCCTGGATCAACAATACAGGCCCAAAATTGAAATGCACTCAGCCTGAACTGCAAAATTAGTTTCTAATCTAATGTCAAGTAGTTGCATCCTTCAGCTTCAAAATGCACGAAGGGCAGACAACTATGAAAGTGAAATTGAACAAGGTTACCCTGCCGCTGCCATGATAATTTAGCTCATTGTATGCAAGGAGCATGAAGATGATTAAATACAAGAATAAGCACATGGAAATGAGGCCTTTTATAGATATAACATGGAGAAGCACTACTGCTTCTATTAAACAGCTCAGCTTTGAGCATTTTTTGCCTGTTATGAGTCTAAAACATGACAGAATAACCTATATTGCACTACACAAAGGAAACACCCTGAAACCCTGATAGTAGGGACAACTGAACTGCAGCAGCATTAGTGGCTGTTGGGACATACAGTATTCATGTTGTATAAACGCATTAAATAATATTTTGAAATATTCTGCAGTTTATAGAAGTAAGGCATAGAAGGAAAAAAAACTCAATTTTTTGATTATTTCCATGTTTTAATAAACACCTAGTGAGTCCAGACTCGATTTGCAGCACAGCTGCCGTCGTCTTTTAGCACTGGGATTGCGCTCCACGGCTCAGATTGTTAAAATTAATTTGAGGGAGCGCTCAGCTCATATATTCTGCCAATTGCTGTTAACATCTCCAGTTCCCAAACAGAAAGAAACCTCACTTGGAAGACTGAGCCCCAGAAAAAAGTGTCACTGATTTTCAGAATTGAACTGTTCAAAACCCTGCTTAGAGATGGGTTCCCAAAAAACAGGACTTTATACATAAAACATTTTATATTTTTCCTATATTTTAGAAATATCTTCCAGTGAGATTTATTTCTTTGGCGTTTAATCGATTGATCAGTTAATTAATCAATTAATTATTCCAATAATTAGTTGTGCATCTGCCTGCAGTGATCAGTAAAGTTATATCTTATTCTATCCTACCCTATAATGTCAGAAAATGTAGAGCTGGTGGGAAAAGTTTGTCAACTGGAGGAACACGTTAAAACTTTGACTACTATTCAGTATTAAGTGCTTGAATCTGAGCAAATAAGCTGACAACTATGCTGTCTGATGTAGCAGTTCTTCCTTCTGACCCTTTTGTCCCCAGTGGCTCCTTTACGAGAAATCTGCACCCAAAGGACTAAATTCTTCTTCTCAGAGCTACTCCTGGGTAACTGGGAAAAGTCTCTAACCATCCAGAGGTTACATCCCAGGCACATTCAGACAAAAATAGGGGTTTTGGAATTCAACAGCCTGCCTCCTGTTATGGATATGGTGCTCATTACTGCTGCCTCAGTAGTTAAGAATGTAAAAATTCCTAATACGCATGCTCCTGCACTTTCGGTAAAATTACTCCCTGGGGCCAGGATTTCCGATATGAAGGCTCAGTTGAAGCCGATTGCCCCAGTTTGTTGTCTACAAGGAAATAAACAATTTTAGGTCTCTGTCATATGAAGTCTTAAAGAAAAACTTAAACTCAGTCTGCACCATAGGTCAATTGTGGCTCATTAACAGTGAGGTGTAGATGACATGCCTACAGTTTGATCCACTAATAAAAGTGCGTGACTTTGTGTCCACCTGATGATTCTTGGGAATTGTGGTTTACCATAAGGTGAAGTAGTGGGGATCATAAGTGTAAAGCCATGGTAAACAAATTGACTACTTATAGCACCACTTAAACTAGTAGTGGAATATTTCGAATTTACAGAGTGTATGCTGGGTTTTGAGGGATGAATCATTGATCAGAGTAGATAGATAGGTACCTGATTTTAGTTAACCTTAACAATTGCATAATACTATACAAATAAGATTACAAATAACATATAATGATTATATCTGAAAGCAGTTCAGATAGAGACATGATACCACCAGATGTGAGCTCTGCCTACTCAAAGAAACCTATCTTAAACCTTCACATATGATACAGTTTCTTGAAACCTCATGGAAGCTTTTTTTATTTTGTAGAAAGCACATAACTCAAGATTTGGAGGCTGCCTAGCAGCTATCTTTCATACATAGGTACAGATACACCCAAAAGGTGTCAGTGCACTTTCGTTTTTTGAAGCACAAAAGCTAAATATACTCATGGAACCGTTCACTGTGCTAATTTATAAACCTCGTTGAAAAGTGTGCATATTTCTCGGTAAAATTTGTTTTTTTTTTTTTTTAACTCAAACTTAGCTACAAAGTTGCATTAGTTGACTTTAACATTCATAGCTGTTTACCCCTCCTGGGTTGAATACAGTTTCAGCAACGTGTCTTGTCAGACAGTCTCAAATATAATTATGCACTGTACTTGATATTATTATCCTGCGTATTCTATCTATCTTTAGTCTTTCCCTGCAACTGACACCTTTGTCCAAGGCAGCTTACAATTTTAAATTTGTACAATAAGCTACTGACTAGAGTAACATTTATGTAGGTGTGTAATTTCTACTGGAGTCACTGAGGGTACATGCCTCCTGTAATAGCACTAGTACTGGGACAAAAAGTTGAACACTGGCCCGTCGAGGAAAGGTGACACCTCTAACAAGCCACCAGAGGTAGACATCTAGAAACATAAACATACATAAACATACAAATAAAGTACAAATGGAAATCTGCTACTCTGCAAGTCTTCAAGTCAGCATGTATTTCTGTGTACTACTGTGTGCCACAAAAGGTCACTGCAGAAAACACTTCTGTTTTCATGACTAATTTAAACTCAAAAGTCAACCTTTGTTTGAATTTTAGCACTGTGACATACAACACTGATAACAAATTACGCTAGATGGTGAGTGTTCCATCTAGTAGGAGCTGCAATTCCCGTGGATTTCTTTAATAAAAAAAAATAAATAAAATCACAGCTGAAGCAAAGACTGAGATGTAACTCTAACTCTGCAAATGCATGAAGACTTTAGTGCTTCCATTTTCTACTTCACTATGGAGTTCCATAGGGTTTCATGGCAGGACTGCTGTTTTCCATTTGCTACCAAGGATTTAAATGTTTTACTTGTGCAGAATTGAGTATGAGGATTTTTTTTCCCCAGAATCCACGCTTTACTAATCATCTCAGTTCTTTGTCTGGGATATGTTTATGGCATCTTAGAATATTTAAAATCACAATCTGTTTTTATTCAAGACGCAAAAAGCATATGCATTAGTCTGCAGATGCGCTGTTATGCTGATATATCTCTCCTTTCAAGCAGTCCAAACACCACTTATTGCCACATTACATTGAATTTTGTAGCAAGGACTGTTAAAAAAAAAAGTATGAGTATATTATGCTGACATAGTAAAGCTTAGAAAAGTTAGGGCAGCCTATATAACCTTATTGCTTAGTTACAAGACTGTGAAGGGTTTAGCCCCTCTTATTTATCTTATCAGGTCTCATTAGGATGTATAAGCTACAATGCACTGTTCCATCACAAGATGCAGGCATTCTTGTAATTCTGAGAATGCATAAATCAGTTCAAAAAAAGAAAACCACTGAAGGTTCCTCTGAACAGTGGAACAGCATACTAGCCAAGAAATACCCCTTTAGTCAAAATGTTAAAATCTGGACTTAATTCCCACTGCTTTTTTAACTCAAAATTAAGGTATCACTGCTGCCAGTTGTCACTATGTGTAGATATATACAGTATATCTGTTGACTTTCCGGCTCATCACCGCTTGTACTGTTCACCACAAAATGTGACCTGCTAACCAGAAAAGGGCTAAGTGGATATCTGACCTCTTCAGACCGAAGATAAACCCATGTAGAACTAGCATGACACGGTAAAGAAGGAAGACTGTTACAGTTATGAAGGTCAGAAGTACTTTTCCTAATTACGCAGTGATAAATACGGGGGGGACTCGCGTGATGAATGTATTTACAGGTGCAATGAACGCGTACAGCCGATTATTGGTGCTGATACTGGGTCGTGAGCACATGAAGACTGGAACATAATCTACAGAGTTAGAGGAGTCTGCAGTGGAAGGATTTGGAGAACATGACAACACAAAGTCTAGGAGGGAGGACCCCTTCAAAAGGGAAAGAATACACAGAGGGCACGTACATGGAACTGGAGATAAAATCACATATCACTGCAAACACAGTTGGGAAAAGTCTATAGTCTGCAACTTTTGAATTTCCACAAGCTTACAGGTGTCAGTCCCTCCCTTTTAAAATGCTGGGCGATTGCTTGAGTGCCCGGTTGTCTGGCAGAATTATTAGAACCAGGTGAGCAGGCCTCTGCCAGGTACCTCCAAACAGGGGCCTCTGCTGGTCACTGGGAGTATTGCTTCCAAGGGGTCATGACAGTACGTAGTTCTGCTACCTTTTGAGGTGGGCAGTGCACAAAAAATACATAACACTGAAATAAACATAACAGAACTTAACAAAACTGAACTGAATTCAACTGAACTGAATTCAATTGAACCGACATTTTCTTGTTATTATTTAACTGACTTTTATATTCCTTTTTTTAAGTTTGGATCACCCATTTAGAGTATTTGCTTCAGAGCATAAAATACATGTCCTCAATACATGAAGATGACCAATTAATAGAAAAAAAGGGGGATAAGAGAAGCAAAAAAGGCAGCTGGAGCTGGCAAAAGCCTGCGTTCACAAATACCTAATTTTCTCCTTCTACTGTGAAACCTTTGAAGCAGATCCAGCCAAGAAGTCAGTCAGGACTGCATCTTCTGTGACATCTATGCAGAGTAGTCAATCCTCCCCAGATATACCACCGTGCCTGAACCTCTGCTGCTCCAGCTGGCTCAGCTTAAAAGGTTTTCATTTTCACAATTCTGGCAAACATTTCGTTCACTGTTGGAAAGGAGTGTAACTCCCCATTTGTGTAAAAAAACGTACCACATATATACAAATTTTAAATTTGCTTTAATCTTGTGCAATAGACCTGTCTGCTGCATATTGAGCCACCGATGTGGGTGAACTGTGCAGTTCTTTAGAGCATTAATTTATGATTTATATGAAATTTTCTTGTTTTTATTTGTTAAACTTACAATGACATCACAGTAGTCTGGTACCAGAATACATGCCAAAATCAGGCCTTCACATACATTCAAAGCAAGTGAAAACAAAACACCCACAAACCCCCACATGTCCCTGCGACACAGCACTCACATGTGTTCTTTCCTGCCTCCCAAATCGGGAAACTCAGTGCTTTCACATGCATGATGAACTGCAGTTTCTTGTTTCCTTTTAAAGAACCTACCATGCAAAAGGTTTTATTTTTGTTTCACACTTGGACACGAGAGAGAGCTCAGGTTGAGTCATATCCTAGTCACATCCACGTCCTTTCACAGGCTCACTGCAACTGGAAAGTTAATTTAATTCCACCATCAGGAAACACTTTCACCTGAGACTGGTAATCAACCCTTGTGAGGACTTTTCTACCCAGCTTCAAGCTCCCTGAATGTAACACTCTCCGAAGTCATCTTGTGGGGTTGACAGGTGTTTCAGTAGGTTGGGAAATGGAAATATTTCGATCATGCTTCCGTGTTTTGATGCAAGCAGTGCAGAATGGATTTCCGTGTTTTTTGATAGTTTTGTCAACTTTTTTACATTTTCCTCAAAGCGGCAGGTACCGGAAGGTTTGGTGACATGGTGGGTATTTCATCCTGTCACTTTGTAACACAGCACCTAACTTTTGTTCCTACACAGAACAGTTTATGAGGGATTTTTCTGCAGCCAGTGTGCTCTTTAATGCTATGTTACCCCGTTCCCTAAAAAAAGCTCGTAGAAATTGTGGAAATAAGTTTCGACCAGCTTTCACAATCCAAAAAGCACTGCTGATGTTTTATGATAATTATCTGAAATGGTTGAGGTTGTATTTTTGACACAGTATAAATTACCTGCTTTATTAAGTAAAATGGGTTCCCTGATGAGGGTTGGAACAAAAGCTAATATGCACTGTAGCCCTCAGGAGTGATAGTTTATTACACCTGATCTGATTTCCCGTAGGTGAACACAGAAATTTCATCATATTTACATAAATTCTAGGTCAGTTAAGGTCTGCCCACATTTCCATAAACCTGTAAAATAATCCCTTTACTACTCATGAAATAAAGTCTTTGAAAGTAAAACTGCTGGTTATTTGAGTTATAGATAAATGTAAGTACATTTCAGAAGGTATCTTAAATACTACAGATATAAGGTAGACCTAGTGCAGTATTGGAATATTTTTCTGTTTACTATATATAGAATGGAGATAAAAGAGGCGGTGAGTGCATTTAATGCATATTTTGGACAAAATAACCACAATGGATGAGATCACCACAAAGACGGAGTCAATAAGCTGAACATTCAGCCCGGAGAACAAATGAATAAATCAGTGAGAAGAAAACTCAGGTATTTTTATTGCTCACTGGTTTGAGGGAACGCCCATTTTATCAAGTGGCAAACTGGAGGCTATTAAACAGCATATAAGGAAAGAGACGTCTATGTGACATAGTGCAATCAATTTCCATTTCAGCAGCTCAGAGCTGCTGAATTTGGATGAATTTAATCCTCAATGAATTTTGACTCTGTGCTGCACACCTGCTAATGGACTGGCGCACAAAAGTGAAAAGGAATACAAGAGTCTGATAGAGTCCTCCTCTGATACTGCTGTAAATAGGTAGCCCAGGTGGCAAAAGCTCCCTGTTCATGCAGGCCTTGGACCAGTGATAAACCTTGAAGTTTTGAGCTCCTTTATTTGCACTACTTTTATTTCTTTGTATTAAAATTCTTTGATTAGCACACATCTTGAGACTGGCACATGCTTGAATTCACACAGAGTGGTATAAGTGGCCAGTCGACCTACATCAGTTTGATTTATGTGGCAGTTTCTCGTTTATTTTCTCCAGTTTGACATCAGTCTGGATTTTTTTTCCTCTCCCACATTGTCGAATGGCCACGTCATTGTGTATCATAAGGGGCATTGCCAATGGCTCGAATTTATTTCCGCTTTCATTTTATTGAAGTATTTATTCATTAGTGTAACAAATTGCTTGAATCCTTATTATCTACTTTATTCATCTTTCATATATAGCATTATCCTGTTTGCAAATTATGATCTTATTTGTTTTATTTGTAACCTCAGCTTGTCTTCAGTATAAAGCACTATATAGGAATAAATTATATTCTATTGTAATTCTTACAAATAGTAGCCTTTTGTTAGAAAATGCTGCCTGACTCTTCTTGACCACAGGTGAAAAAGTCCATTGGGGATCACTTTAGGAATGGTGAGTTCAGGTGAGTTCCTGAGCAGTAAGCAAGGTTCATGCTGAAAGAATTGATAAAATGCAATTTTTCTTCTCCAGCACCAAATCCAAGAAGGAATTTTGGGACAGGAGAAAGTTCGATCCAAACTAAATAGATAGAGCTCTAGGGTAGAAAAAAAATGGACTGGAGAGCTTCAGTTTCTAGTTTTATTCAAGTTTGACAGGCACATCCTGATGGAAGTGGAGAAACAACAGTTGTCCAGTGAGGTGTTAACCAAAACAGAGATCAAGGCAGGGAAGTTCAGGGCATTGATCTGAAGCAGTGAGAGAAACAGCAGAATCAAAGCCACCCACTTTGTACCCACTCTTATTGATTTAATATGTTTTTAAAGCTTGCTTTTCTTTTAATGTCTTTAAAATACACATGCACATAACAAGATTAACTGTCTGATTGACAGTTGTTTCCTACAAGAATTTACATAAATTAATATTTCAAAGTCCCAAGGAAACATGCCATTTATGTCTCATAACACTTCTCAATGCAACAAATGTAAAGATACATTTTTTTAAGTTCTTTTTAAATTTTTTTTGTTCAACTCTTCCTCTAACTTTCCATCTTGGCATGTGCTTGCCCAAGAAATTCCACATTCAGGCAAATACAGTAATGGATACTCAGTACTGATTCTTTCGAGAGTTTTTGTGCCAGCCACAAATGTCTACAGGCACTGTATCTCTTTTAACATTTCCATAGTCCACGTATTGAATCAGTCGTCAACATTTTTTGAAAGTCTTGGCTATGTATTTATTTACGTAGGACAGCATTTCCTCCACAACAATAAATGGCATTTCCCCAACCATTCGCTCTTCGGTTCTGGAACAATTTAGCTGCTTTCTATTCATCATAGGCTTTTACAGAGAGCCCTAACCCTGAATCCAGTGCTTATTCGAACCCATCTCTCTCCAGATATTGGAAGCACTTGGTCTCCGTCCAACAGTTAATTACAGTATTTGGAAATGTGCTTGCAATTTAGTGCTCCTATACACCCGAATAGAAAGATTTGCATATAATAATAATAGATTCATGCAACCCAGCTGTATGTGCTCAGTGTTGGCACTATCTCAAACAGACCTTAACTTAACCAAATGGTTGAAGGCTTCCTCACTTAGACCTCACTCTGGCCCGTGCTTATTTCCGTCTTATTTGCTTCAATCTTATTTCAACCTCAGGTTAAAATGGGCTCTTATCTCTTTACATATGGTAGACAAATATATAGCCTGCCAAATCTATGCATGAATAAGTGGACTAAATAGTGTGCAAAACTGTTCTGTTAATGCTTTCATTTATAAAACAAATAATAAAAGCAATGCAATTTTGGATTATTGATTGTTAAATGAAAGGGAAAATGACAATAGATGCTTGTGATTTGGTTTCATCTGTCATTTTCTGACTCAGCCACTGTATCTTTTTTTGAGATGTTTGAATACCTCAGAGACACAGTGAGATAAGCTTCTGAGATAAGCACCAGACATCGTCTCTGTAGAAGTCACTCGTTTACTTACACTTTTTCTGTCCATTTTTCTGTTGCCTTGTTTCATGCTGTTTTACTGTTGCGCTTTGAAATATAATGAACATTCACAGTCAAACCTTACACACATGAACATTTAATAGGACAAAGAGTGAGGTTGAAAGGTGAGACTACTATTAATGTTTGCCGGAAAGGACTTGCTCTTAAAGCAGTTCACAGTCTGCACACCGATACTATATATATATATATATATATATATATATACCCACACAGAAACACATACACACTCATATGTACATACAAGGTACATTTGTCTGCCTATGTGGTTGTAGCAAGCATTTATCTTAAGACTTTAGATAAAGTGGAACTTACCAACAAATCGATTGCTAACTTTCATTTCTTATTATAAGAATAGAAGGACTCAAACATTTACTTTTCACTGTTAGCAAAGAAAAACAATAGCTTTTTCACTGTCTTTTTATCGCACGCACAGTGTCTTTTCTGGGCTCCCAACAGTTACTCAGTCAAAAAATATGTCACAAAAGAGAGGTGACACCTATTATCAGAAGTTCACCTGGTTAATTATACCTTAAAAATGCATAGTTTGTACTCACAATTACTGTAAAGAATCAAAAGGTTAAATGGATCATAATTGTTCTGTTTCATTACACGGCACCTGTGCATTTCGAATGGAAAACCTACCTTTTTTCAATTTTGTATCTTTTTTCCTATTTATTTTTTTTATTTACCTTTCATTCAGCCACACAAAATCCCATTCCAATCTCATTTTCAAGGGAGATGCAGCTGAAATAACCCACAAGCATTCGACACAATAATAATTCAATTAAAACATTAGAAGCTAAGTGGAAAAGGGTTCGGGAGCTACTTAATACATCAAGAGTGAATCATTATTACTGAAATAAGTAACTGAATTGTTTAACCTTAGTTCAGTTATTAGTTAGTTACTTGAATCATACAGTTCAGACTGCTGGTAGATTCCATGCACAGATCGCACTGCTGCCACTCTACACTAGTTTGTTTGGGTCACTAACTGTCACAGAATTGGTTTGTTGACATTGTCTGCCAAAGCTGTCTATCAATGACACATTACATCATTTTCTGTAATACGTTATGTTTTGTAGAAGCCACTGGCCACTCGACCTTATGAAAGCATATTCATTTTAAAGTAGGCTGGTTCTTGATATTTAATTCATTCCCAATAGTACCCCTACCCTGCCATGTCCTGTGCCATAAGACCTAATTAGATTCATATAGCCAGCAAAAGAAAAGAAAGTCCTCTCTCAAATTCTGTAGTTTAGAGAGAGAAGAAATTGATACAAGTTCAGCATTTGAGCAAAGCATTATATTCCATGTTTCCAGGATGCATTCAGATGTGTGGGAGAAGAACTGGATGCGAGTTCAGTGTTTGGGCCACTAATAAAGAACCCTGCTTAACGTTAGCCTTGATGCAACTGATCAAACAAATGTAGGTGATTTACCAATTTTACTTCTTTTTATGTTTCGTTAGAACTTGCATTCTGCAAAAACAGAAAACACATTACAGCCATTCTATGGAAAATGGTGCTTTCATAGCCATGGAATGATTAACTGTAGTCACACCACAATTTTTCCCCTTATGCCATATATAGTCCTGAATTGGCAGATCCTGAGTCTGACAGAGGTGCTGAGCTCTTGTAGGTGTGGCTGCCCCTGGGAAAGAAGACAGCTATGGCTTTGTTGGCTTCCTGCCTCACCTTTTTATCATTCATTTTAATTCATACAATATTTCAGTACTTCTGTGATGAGCGAATGCAGTTTGCTTTATTGTTGTATCATGTGCCTGCTGTGTGACATTGTCAGTAGGCAGCAAAGCTGAATAAAACCCATTACAGCTGCAAAAAGGAAAGGATTTTCATACAACTTTTAATTTTCAGCCTTGATCATAGTTTACATTTACCAAGGAAATAAGCCTTAGCAAGTCAGTATGACTTGAAACTCCGGATTGTTGGGATGCTTCCAGAGAAAAACACAGTCGTTGATGGGGCTTTGCTCTTGATATAAAGGATATGAATAAACAAATACACACAAAAAAAGAAAACAGTAATCTTTAACAGTAATGTTAATGTTTACTAGTTTTTTCTTAAATTGCCCAGAAACAGCAGCTATGAGGGAGACAGTTTTCTCCCACTGTTCCTGGAGAGGGCCACGGCAAAAAACATCTGTATTTAGCATATTTTCTTCTTCATTCACCTTGGAGGAAGCCCATCCATGTGAAATCAATTAAAGCATTGCCTGAAAATGTCTACAGCAAATCCTAGATTTTTCAATGTTTAAATAGACTGTGCATATTAAATGCTGCAGCTCACTGGCTTGCAACATTGTGTTTATGAGCTCATTTGCCCAAGAGGAAAACAGTTACAAATATTATATTAAACTTTACGGGTAGGAGAAAAAAATGTCTGTAAGGAGAGAATATATATCGATTAGAGAGGGATGCTGCCGTGTAAATCCAGATTTGTATGTGTACTGTTCTCCAAAAAAGGCCATTCAGACAATAGAATCCATCAGTATTGGCATTTTATATTGATGACCAAAGAAGCTCTGGGACTTTTATGGACCTATGATAAGAAAGCTGTCTACTGCTTTCTAAAGCCAGATATTTTAAGAAGTCAAACAAGTAGGACAATTAATCTCTACAGAGCTCCTGTCTCTTACTGCTACCATTTGGAGACTGCAAAGAAATTAAACTTATTATTAGGTGGGTGGCTAAGGAATGACAAAGCAATGTAAATAGAACAAAAATGTCAAATGCATACACGTACATACAGTGCTTAGCTTTTTTTTTTTTAGTTTTTTTTTTTTTCCAGTAGTTTTCAGCAACTGTATAGTCTAGTGGATTTTGCATATATGTTCATTGAACATGACTCCCAATCACATTTATTTCAAAGGACAAACTAAATGTAGGCAAAACAGAACAGCTTGATGATTCAATTTACCACCTCATTAAAACACTGGGTGAAGTATAGGAAAGTGAGTATTTGGGAGCGCTTCTCCATTAAGTAGGGATGTAATTTAGCAAACAATTATCATCTGTGAATCATGTCATTAATTGAACAATTGCAATGAAAATGTGAAAATCCTGCATTTTTGCATACACCCACCTCTTTATAAAACTGATGGGAGCCAGTCCACTGCAACTCACATAGGTCCCAGAACCCTCCCCACTCACCAAAATCGCTGCATTTTGTAGTCATCAGGAACCAGTAGAGGGCATTAACAGCAGGTAGCTAAGATGTGGATATTCAGTGACCATTTCTTTTTTTTTTTTTTCCCTTTTAAACTATACATACTCTTACTTTATTACAACTGTATTCAACAAGTCTAGGAACTGTAGCTGATTTTGATATTTTTGATAATACTCAGCCAAAGCTGCTCATAACTTGACAAACTTATTAACACTCAGCAATAAGGCTGATCACAGCTTCAATGCATTTGAACCTCTGAGTGAAAAGTGGTAAACTGCATTCAAATTACTGTGTGAAACGGAGGTCGACACTAATGTAAACGTTTTGATGTGTACTATAATGTTGTCATCCGGCTCTTTGCCAGCCTGGAAGTGCTAAGATGCTTACAGCTCAAAGCACTCCATGAATGTCTAATTAAAGTCACTGAAATGTAATAACACTGAGAATGTCCTGCAGGTGTCCAGTCTTCCTTATTCAGCCCATGCTCTGTGGGTGATCCTAAGTGGCTGTAACAAATGAATAACAATGAGAGAATGGATATGAATATGAACAGCTTTAGTTCTACAAAGTGTTGTTCTTGAAGTATTAATAACTAATTTACACTTTATTGTAGACTAAGAAATTATTCAAATATTAGTGCATAGAGCATGTATATTTGTCAATGCTGAACAGCATTGTAAATGTGTTAATTCATACATTGCAGTGTTTTTCACATTTCCCCTTTTCACATTATTACCTCCTCCAGCGGAATTATGCCCAGCTTGGGCTTTATAGTGCTGAACTTTGAGGACAGATTTAAGGGTCCCAGAAGGTCTCAATGAATTATAACATGGGAGCTTTCACTATTAACACACACAGCTCCTAAAACTTCCCAATGAATAATAAATGGGCAATAAATGGGCAAGCTTGAACTCTACACCCTGCAAACTTGGTGACAGTCTTACTGTAGTCTTAATGCTTAATAAAGAAACCAACTGGGCATCATTTGAACAAGAACAGAGAACATCCTAGAAACATGGAATACAATGCAACCAGTTTCTTTGCTTAGTCAACTGGTTAGTTTGTTTGATTATCTAAAGTCATTTACATCTTTAGATGATCAACTTTACAACAGTTTATTCATTTATACAGTAATATATTTATACTTTATCAGTTCATATAAGGGTATGAGAGCAGGAGTGGGACTGGCATGAGGAACCTTCAGAGGGCAACACAACAGCCCTAAACACCACACTATTCTCTATCGTCCCCTAACATCTTTCAAAATATTCTGTAAAGATTATGTATATCTTTAATGGGATACTTGCATTACAAGCCATATACATATATTCCAGTGATGAGGCCCAGCACAGCATTCGCTACTGTCTTCCAAATGGAACTTCAGTGATCATAACATTGTTAAAACTATGACCTGTCGTAATATTCCTGCATATATAGCCATTGTAGGCATTTATTCATGAATAACCACAGGGTTTTTTCCAAATGTCCAAACATAATTAAAAAAAAAAATCTAAATAACACACTAAGTGTCTGAATGTCTGTGGGAAGCTGTAATGCTGTAGCCCTACTTTGGCCTCGAATACATTCTGATGTATCGAGCCATTTTCTTACACGTTAAAAAATAATTACAAAAACTGAAACTCATTTAATATTGATGTCTGATATGAAGTAGTATTTCATTGTTGTTTTGCTTATCTTTACTCATGTGCCACACTGTAGAGGAGCACAAGGTTCAATAACACCCCAAGACACCCAGACTTTTGGCTGCACATCAATAGCAATATTGACCGAGTTACTCAGTGAAACTTCTCCACCCTATATAATTATCATTAAGTAGTGGATTTCAATACACTGAACACTGCCCTGGGTGAAGTACATCAATAGGATGGTACTGTTTGAATCTTGACTGAAAAAACGTAAGGTAGGATCAGTCCTTTAAATGTCAGATGGAGAGAAGAAAACTGTATGAAATTAATATGGTACGTGTTTGGTCTAGTAATTTCAATATTTTGCTGGCAATGTAGAATTTTTTACCTGTTTTTACTCAGCTTAATAATGTAGGCCCATAGATTGATAAAGTAGCACGAAATGAAATTCCACCCATCTTGAACACCTTGAACATCTTGATAAAATAAAATATAATATATGGTGAAGGTATTTCTTTATAACAATAAGACAGTTACTATATATATTGTGTACACATTTCCATTTATTATTATCATTTATTTCTTAGTAGATCTCATTCTCATCCACAGAAAATTTCACTGTTCACAGTACATTTGCATTTATAGATTTATCTGTATGCATTATGTATACTTTACAATTTATTTCTCATTTATGGAGGCAGCAGGTGGTGGTGTGGTTAGAGGAGCTATCTTCCACTCCAAGAAGCCAGGTTTGAAGTTCAGTCTTGTTATAAGGCCCTTCTGCACCTTGAATTGATAAGTGTACAAATGATTGTTCTCTTAAAATAGGTAAATTGGTGTAAATTGCTTTGGAGAAAACTACCACCTACATGAATTTCAATAAAAGTAGTACAGCTGGTTATTCCTAAGTATTTCAGATTATGTGCCTTCCTCAAGGGTACAGAAGGAGGCTCCCCCTGACACCATATCTTTACACAGTACATCCATTTGCATTGCTTGGCTAAATATCCTACTTGCACACCTGTTTGTAAGTGGTGTTTGGGTGTATTTCTCAATGGATTCCCATTAATATGATTCTTCTTACAAAGGCAGCTCAATGAAATCCAATAGATGCCTGTTAACAACATGTAACAAGGCCTTCCTTACTGGTAAGCTGATGTGGCAGGATGGCCAACCATGAGAAATGTGTGGTGATGGTGCTGCGAAGCAGGAACAGTCTCACAACGCATTGTTGCTGTCACTACACCTGCCCCATGTATATATTTACAGAGTAAAGGCACTAAGACAATGCAGTTAAGCAAAATATCACTTGTGAGCTCAAGGAGAAGATTAGATTTCTTCTAACAGAGAAAAACCTTAACAGATGTCAACAAACTCAATGACAAACTCAAAAATATGGCTTTTATTTGTTTCTTTAAGACGTAATTCCCCGTTTTGTGTTGAAGTTCAGAAGACGCATTCACCTGGTTCAGTGCTTATTTCTATCCGTTGGTGACGCAATTTCCACGGTTTCGTTGCGGTTTCATCATCTAAAGTACGAGCGAATTAAGAGGGGCTTTTGAGAACAAACCAAATAGTGAGAAGCAACCCAGTGTCAGCAGCTGTTGCAGGCGATAACTAAGCTATTGGTCCAGGGGCTTCATGAACAGGCTGGCTGCCTATCGGTGCTGGATCTATCAGGCACAGACTTCCAGGAAGTCAACGGCTTTCTTGTAACCACACACTGGGGGGATCCCACGCAAATGTTTTGCAGCTGAAGCACCATTTCACACGCAATGCTTATAGGACTTAAAAAAGTTACATTTTTGGAGCTGCAGAGAAGTGGAGTCATGATACTGCAATGCTAGCTGCAGCTGATGAAGGCCTAAAATGAATTAGCTTTGTGTTGAATGACCACCAAAACATGAAAGTGAAACCTTAAACTGCTTGCGAGGTTCATGATATATTTTTTGTAACTTGGCAATATCCATGTAATTCATTTTTGCATGGTCACTAAGTAGTGCATTAATTGCAGAACGGAGACCCATTTCCTCAGCACAGATTACTGTTGAAATGTGTCACTTTTTCTTTAAAAAAAGGTGGTAGAAGTGATAAATTGGTGACAGGTTAAAGAACAGTCATCCCATTTCTCATGACACCTAACAGGACCAAGCCCAAGTAGCTTTGCAAGCCAGAAGACCACGGTTACTAAAAGCAGTTGATAATGAGCGTTATTTCTTTTTAAGATTCATGTCCACCAAGAGCAAAGACAATCTAACAATATCCCACTTCTTAGACAATTCAAGACTATTCTTGCCAAGGTATCCAACCTGTCAGCCATTAGCTGAAGGATGCTTCAATTGCATTCGTATATAAGAAATAATCTTTGGAAGCTCCATCTCTATACAGTATAATGTTATGTTCTTAAGGAACTTCTGTAACTTAAATGCTCCTTGCTCTGATTTTTCCACTGCATCAACCAGTTCAGTCAGCTAGAATTAGGGGGCAATGAAAGTAGACGCTGTCAGGACGAATGATGTAAACAGGAGGAAGGAAGTTAAGTTTAAGAAAGATCACAGGATTACATCTACAAATTTATTCAATACTTTTTTAAATATAATCTTCATTCAACTGAAAAAGCACACATATGTGCATTTTTGTATTTATATATATGTATACACACAATATATGTATATATACACATATCTATCTATCTAGCTAGCTAGCTAGCTATCTATTTATTTACTTATTTACTGATTTATTTTTTTCCGATGCTAGCTAAAACATCACTAAAATATTTTAATATTGTGCTGCACCTTTACCATTGAACTAGAGGAATTCAGGTTCTCAAATCAAGGCCCCTCCTGAAAACTGAACCAGTTAACTTTTATTTATTTTTAAATAGGGCACATGCTGCTCCAAAACAATCTTTTCTACTGTGTTTTTGTGCAATTTTGGTGAGTAACATTCCCTTTGTTTCGCCAGTGCCAACTGCTTGTATTTGAGTTGCAATCGAGGGATTTAAAGGGCAACATTTGATCATTATTCAGCTACCACTTGTTCGTGACACTGTTGAGGGCCTATCAAGCTCAAAATTATATGCTGAGTAAGCTAAGTACATTTCACTAAGACATTTATTACTACATGCGCCAGTATTTTAAAAAACATTTAAGAAAAAATTAAAAATCTGAAAGATGTGTCCAAGCATGGTGTCCTTGAAGTTTATTTAATAACTGCAGTTCACTTAAAAGCTATTTAACAAGACAAAAGTGTGATCATGTATTTTTTAAATGCAACCAGGTCTTTTTTTCTTGGATAGATATTGCATGTTTGCCTATGCAGCAAATTGAGGATGCACCCATGAAAGCAAACAGAAAATGGGGAACTTTGTGGACAGACAGTGAAACTGAAATCTATTTACTTCCTTCCTGTCTGCTACGTTCATGGCGAAGCACCATATACAGAAAGCTGGTGTTATTAAACTTATATGCCATTCTAAAATTTGTGTATCTTCCAAAATATTGTTTTCATTTAAAATCTTTGAAGACAGATGAAACCCTGGAAATAAGACAATTTTTCAACAGTTGATAATTAGCTGAAATACAAGTGCATATTTTAAAGAACATCCTGTCACTTCTCTTAGATAAGGATACACCTCTTCATTAAAAGTTTTAGAAATGTAGGTAATCTGATAAAATTAAAACTGAGATGCTGAAAGAAATGAATGATTCAGCTTTAGTACTGTAGTTCTCTGCTCAAAATGTAAATCCTTTGATCAGTTTAAGAAATAGTTAAATTCAAGTAATGAGAATGTAATTTAATTTTTTTTTTTGCAAATATAAAGGAGAGTAAAGCAAAGCTAACTGTATTTTGATTGTTGTTGTCAGCAGGATGCAGAGGTAGTGGGAAATTCTTTCTTTGAGAAGATATGGTAAATGTGGTGTCATTTCCAAGGGCGGGAAGTTATGTTACAGGTGGAGGAAATGCTGTATCAAGAGACTTTATAAGTAAAAGTTTTTTACTTGTCAATGGAGAGGCAGCAAAGATGACAAGTGGTCTGTCCAGTAACTTCTGCAAAGCTTAAAAAACACCATGGAGACATTTGTTTTTCTATTTCCTCAATTGAACTTTGCAGCTCCGAAGGAGGAAGCATATTTCAAAATACTGGGACCAGACGATTTACCAGTCGCCAGAATGCAAGATAACAAAACCCGGTAAGTGTGAAAAAAGTGCACTAGGACCTTTTCCAAACCCATAAAATGGCCAGGCTAAAGCTGTACATATTTAATAAACTTAGTTTTTTTCATTGTTTTATGGGCTCATCAGATATATATCTACTTCCTAGTTTTGCTTTCTTCAATGAAATTTCAAGGTGGTGTTTTGAAAATACGCCATTTTTATTTGCTGCACTTAAGAAAGCGATATATCCTAACTATGTATTTTAAATCTTTTGTATCTTAAGACTTTGTGCAATTTGTGCTCTGCATTTAACACACGTGTAAATTTATATATTTAACACAATGTATTGTGATAATGTAACGTAATACAAAAATAAATGCCTGAGGAAGTCTGACACACAAAAGGACAGTTAAACTGCAGAAGTTGAAGTGTGTAATTGGGATAAATCCACAAAATATAAACTGAAACAGTCCAGCTTTCAGTATATACAATGCATAATATGGAATGTAGTTTGTGTGACGTTTCCATCCACTGCAGATGTCAGTATGGTAACTTTTCACCAAGCACTGGTCTGTCACTTGTTCTCGTCTCCTTACCTTTAAAAAATGTAATTTTCAGACAAAAAAAATGAATTATTCTGTATTAATGTGATTTTTCTAGTCGTTAAGCTGTACAAAAGCTTTGCTTGACTTTTTTCTTTAAGCTTGTTACTGGAGAGATATTTTTAATCTGCAACTTTTTTGCAATTACTTGTGTGAAGAGGAGAAAAAGTGTGCAAAATGTAACAAGTAAAGAACTTAGTAAATTCTCTTCTTTTTTGTGCTTCTAGGTATAAAGAGAAGGACAAAAAGAGCAGACTAAGCCTCTTACTCACGAGGTCGGGTTCTCACGAAAACGTCAGCCCTGAAAAAAAGACAGCAAAAAATACAAAGTAAGACAATTCTGCTAAGGCTATGCATGTTATCAGTATAAAAAATGGTTTTCACTGATATGCTTTCAAATTTCCTAAAACATATAAAACCATTTAAAGCATTAAAAACTTTCTTGGAAGCAGTTGCCATCAGTAAACACCAAACAGCAGTCTAACTAAGCCATTTTACAGAAAGGCTCAACACAGTCAGGCTGTAACTGCATTGATGCAAACACTGTATAGCAGCAAATAATTTTAGGATATATATAAAGACACCATCCAGATGTAACAAGATTAGCAGTCTGACCAAAACACGCATGTTAAAAACAAGACTAAACCATCCTGGCAATTCTCCTTGTTCACAAATTTTATCACAATATTGTGTTGAAGTTAGGTGCTTAATCCTGTACCTTTTGTTCTACTCATAACTGCTCCATAACTATATTGCCTTTGTGAAAATATTAATATTGAAACAGTTATCAGGATAAAAACTCAAAAATTAAAGCTTATTACACATTCTGTTATCAGTAAAGCTGTATATTTCCTCTAAGTGATGCCTGCCGCTAGATTTTTTTTGCACATCGGAAAATACTGTGGTGTAGCATCATTTTATCATCGACAGCATGTTATTCTTTGCTGCTCTTCCATAGTAAAAGCAAATGCAATCAGTGAGACATGGAATATATACTGTTAATGCTGTTGAGAAGGATGGGGGCTATTAGGGGTGAGTTTCGATAACCAGCATATTCATCGATGAGGGTGTGTGCTTTTTACAGCATTAATCCAGAGGATGCTTTGAAATGGGGTGAATCCTTTGAAGAACTACTAAATCATTCAGGTTAGTCTTTTTCTAATTATTTTATTTATTTTATTTTATTGTTTATTTTTAAATACTCACTATAATGCTGGGACCAGTTCATATCACCAAGAACCCAGAAGTATTATTAAAACCATCAGTATTGAAATCATATTGAAATATAACACGTTTTAATTAACTTAACAAAAATATTGCATATTTTGATGGATGTAACTACTTTACCCTGACATCAGTTTATAATAATTTGCACCTAAATCCCAGTTGATGATCACTGGATTTATATAAAAGCCATGCAGACATTTTTTGTTCTGCATCCTGTAGCTGGGTCTTTACATCGAATAAATGTTCACAAAAGGGTAAGGATTGTAATCCCCTGAATATAGCTCACTTACCTTATACAGCTTTCACCACATATCATAAATAGTCATACCTGAACTGAATTTATGAGGCCGTCTATCAAGAATTACCTGTCATGGATTTTTTTTTCTTACCTTTTACGTTTTACTGCAGTCATGAATGTTCCTGTCATGTTAAAGTTTCATAAAAGTTGCCAAGCAGATATATCATGCTGTAGACAGCTTTGGCAGGAAGGTCATGCAAGATTGATAAGGGAGCAGTGTCTTGCCCTTTCAATGTAGATGGAGTGGAAACCTTCAGCCAGTTCCTGAGGACAGAGTTTAGTGAGGAGAACATCGAGTTCTGGTTGGCATGTGAGGACTACAAGAGCACCAGCTCTGAAACTAAACTGCTTTCCAAAGCCAAGCACATCTACACAGTGTATATAGAGGCGAACGCACCCAAAGAGGTAGGTGTCTACACCGGCCAAGCTGATCTCTGTGTTCCATATCTACTTTAATTATGCTGTTAAATCAAAAGTTTGATTTTGTCTTATTCCTCTTGAAAAAAAGGGTGGTTTCTAATTACTTTTTTTACAACGAACACCTAGTAAAAACCTATATTACATTGTAAATCATCTTGACATGGCTCCTACAGAACCTCTAGAAACTGCAGCCCACATGGTTGCCAATTGTTAATGCAGAAAAGTAACTATGTTAATGCGGTTGGCCTCCTACATGAGAAGTGTGAAAGGACACTTGTGAAATGTACACATCTCTATTCTCATATGGGGCTCAGCATGTGGTTCAGTAGCTAGAGCTGCTATCTTTGGACCCAGAGGAGGCAGGTGTGATTCTTACCTCCTGCTGTAGTACCACTGAGCAAGGTGCTTACCCTAAATTGCTGCAGTAAAAATTACCCAGCTGTATAAGTAAATCATTGTAAGTCACTTTGGAGAAAGTAAATCTAATGCATTCATCAGTTGAAGGACAGGCCATCGTCCCAGAGAGTGTCTGTTTTTCCTTTTGGAGGGAGCTTTTTGCATTTAGTTCTTTAAAGCCAGTTGGGAAAAACTACCATGGGCAATTATTATTATTAATATGTTGTTTAGCTGACACATTTTTTCAGAGCAGCTTATAGTATTTGAGGCATTTATACAGCTGGTGTTTTGCTTTAGGAATTCAAGAATTCTCTTGCTTTTTGGTGGTATAGTGGCAGCAGGGGGTGTGGCATGAACTGGCAGGTCCTTCGGGTTTGAAGTCCATGTTCCTAACTTACACACTGCCTGCTGCCCTACTTGTCGTACACTATGGCTGTGGTTTAATGCAGATTTCCCATGTTTTGACTCTGTCGTGCAGATTAACATTGACTACCCAACAAAGGTGGCGATCCAGCAAAACATTCACCGGCCAACAACATCTTGTTTTGACCTGGCGCAGAAGAAAGTTTACAGCCTAATGAAGAAGGACTGCTACCCAAGGTTCCTTAACTCAGAAATCTACTCACGACTAACTAAGAAAGTCCCTGGTGTCACCATGTTCCGACGGAGATCCAGGTCCTGTGTTTTCAATGACCACGGTGAGACCAGTGGTGAATCAAATGTCTGGTTGTAGCTGGTGAAGGCTTAACTTACCATTTATTTGGAATATGACCTTCTGAACCTTCACCTTTTCAACTTTCTGTTCTTAAAAGCATTTTAAGATATTAGGAGGTTGCAACATTTCAGTTATTTATTAACACATGCATGGTGTCACGAATACTAAATTAATAAATATATTTGCCTTGCATATTAACTTTGCTTTGACTTAGTAAATTATTTTCCATTTGATATTAACCACATTAGTCATTCCTTCATTTCTTTTGGATTGTATATTGTATTTATTTTGTACGTCAGTGTTATGAAATCAAATACTGTAATAGTGTAATATTGAGATCTTTTAGCATGATGTCAACTGTAATAAATTACTGGAAAACATCAAAACAACTTAATTCATAAAATTCTCTCTGTGTTTTTATTTTTAAAAACAACTGGGGGCTAAAGTTTCTCTTATTTCTTGAGGCTGAGGGTGTGCAGATATTTATTGACCTCATGCCCAAAAATATAATAGCCTCAGTATTAACATGAGTCCAATTAGGAAAATCAGTTCAAGTAGATTGTGTGTGTTCAGCAAGAACAGCCTCAGTGTGTGCAATTGGTGCATTATGCACATCTTAACACAACCTCAGGAGTGCAGGAGTGAAGACATAGTCACCAAGGTGACATTTAATAATGACACACATGAAAACTACACACGAACCAGATGAACCAATCGTACTGTCTGAACCAACACCATAAGTGAAAGACGTTTTCAGCAAGCTCGTGCCTGTGTCCTCTGTTGTTTAACAATGTTTTAAAGGACAGATTGGTTTGATGGCTCTCTGAATTCTTGGCCCTCCCCTTCCCCCCTTCCCCATACAGCATAGATCCACACTGAGCTGCATCTCTAGTCTCTTTCTCGGGTAACCTTGACAGCCATTTGGTGGCCACATGTACAAAATCATAAAAGAGGGCTGAGAGAGTGAGGTGCAGGCCTTCAGAAACTTCACTGTGTAAATGGTGAACTGTGTACACACTCATGCCATTGTCAAACACTGACCGTATATGTCTGTTTATCTGCTTCTGTTCAGATATACTGCTTATAAAAACATAACTGGGCATATCAGGCAGGTCAGACACAACTAACATCATAAATGCAACACCTACTGAAACATTGCAAAGTCTCACCCAGATTTTTACCCTTACTATTTGTTTAAAGGGTTTGAATAGTAGAATAATAGCAGAAATCCATTCTGGTTATCCATTCACAACACTAGTATCAATCCTTCAGTATATGAATGAGAGAAAGATTTAATATTTAATCAATTGTTTAGTATTTTCAACTGTATACATAGAAAAAAACATCCCCTGAGAAGGTTTTACGCTGTCTTTGTACTTCTCAAATGTACCATTGGAATGTACAAAAAATGACAGTGGCTCACTCCAAAGAAACAGTTTTTTACAAATATTTAGTATTAGAACTGATTTTATTCTACACCAGCTTCTAAGCTGCGAGCAATAGGTGACTCCTTATGCACTTTCAGCTTATTACACTGAAGAAGCTGGAGCCAAGATGGAGATTTTTTTTTAATATAACCATTAAGTAAGACATGTACTCTGGACCATATTCTTCTGTCTAACCTCTTCATTGTTGTTTCTTACTATTTTCTGCCAACTATTCTTGCAGCTCAGAATCCCAAAATACATGTAACCATGAGTACTTTGTTGAAAACAAATTATTAAAGTATTTTGCAGCTGAAACAGATAGTTCTTTCCTGTTTAACCACTAGTTAAAGACATTTTATCCTGCTTTGGAAAAATTTGTAGGTTCACATGTGCATATACATAATATGTTGCATTTTTAGGGTGATGTTAAGATGTGACACTGTTACGTGTCTGTGTTGCTCCGGTTGTTTGGCGGTTGTTTTTCTGTTTTTCCCCCTGTCTCTTCTGTTCTGTGTCACAGGTGGTTTGCTCCATCTGTCAATCATCATCAATCAACCTATTGGAATGTGCCAACCGATGACCTGGGGGCGGGCTTACCCCTTGATAAGAAGCACTGTGACCCCCCCAAAGATGGCTTTTTGGCTTTATGGCTTTTTGGCTTTTTGGCTTTCTCGTTCGATTGCTCTTTGCTACGTGTTTTTGACTTTGTTATATTGTTACGTGTGACTTCTGGTTTGACTTTGTTTTGGCTTAAGGATTCT